>CM045743.1:33308939-33373939 GCA_024760905.1 Plotosus lineatus | reverse complement strand
CCAGTCCACTGCTTCCACAGGTCCCCCGAGGTCTGGAATCGGCCCTTCTCCACAATCTTCCTCAGGGTCCGGTCACCTCTTCTGGTTGTGCAGCGTTTTCTGCCACACTTTTTCCTTCCCACAGACATCCCACTGAGGTGCCTTGATACAGCACTCTGGGAACAGCCTATTTGCTCAGAGATTTCTTTCTGTGTCTTACCCTCTTGCTTGAGGGTGTCAATGATGGCCTTCTGGACAGCAGTCAGGTCGGCAGTCTTACCCATGATTGCGGTTTTGAGTAATGAACCAGGCTGGGAGTTTTTAAAAGCCTCAGGAATCTTTTGCAGGTGTTTAGAGTTAATTGGTTGATTCAGATGATTAGGTTAATAGCTCGTTTAGACTACCTGAACATGATATGCTAATTTTATGAGATAGGAATTTTGGGTTTTCATGAGCTGCATGCCAAAATCATCAGTATTCAAACAATAAAAGACCTGAAATATTTCAGTTGGTGTGTAATGAATCTAAAATATATGAAAGTGTAATTTTTATCAGTACACGACAGAAAATAATGAAATTTATCACAATATGCTAATTTTTTGAGAAGGACTAGTAATATATAGGTGGGTGGGTGTCCTTACAAAGTGGCAGAAGTCATTTCGCCATGGGGGGGGGTGGTCCTCCATTAACCGCGAAATAAAGGGGATTACTGTAAATAAAATATGAAGACACACGCACACCTACAGATGTGCGTGCACACACACTCAGATGCGCACCTCACATAAAAATGTAAGGAGTTTTGATGGGGGGTTGGGTTGGGTTTTTTTTTTTTTGGAGGCGTTGGGGGGGTGCATAAATGGCCTTGTTTTGTGGCATTTCACTTAACTTTTTCCTCTATTCTTCCTTAATTTCCTTATTTTTTTAAACCCGCATGGCAAAATGAAATTTTGGTTTAGAAGTTTAGTGATTTGTCCTATTTAGTTTTATTTACTTTCTCATTTCTGACAATGCTTGATTGCAACATGCTAGCTTGCTATCTTTCTTCTTCAAGAATCTGTCATTATGTTTACATATAAAATTTCATTATGTAGTAACAATGAAAATAGAGACTCTTGAATGGACAATGAATTGTAATGGTTGAAGTGACGAATGTACAGTAATCAATACTTTGAAAGCACTTGCAGGTCACATAAAATTAGTTGGCAGGCCAGATGATTTGAGGCTCGAGTTTGACACTATTGACCTCGAGGTTACTAGGCAACAGTCCTAGCCTACATAGCTCCATGTGCAAAAAAAAGTACAACATATATGCTTGGATGTAATCAAGAAGGCTGGATAAAATAAAAAAATCTCACCTCTTGGCCTATCTGCTGTCATCGTTATTTATGAACCAATCATCCTCAACGTACTTAAAACAGAACACTGTTGTTGACTGAGCCATGAAATTCACCCTCTTAGCTTCCAACAAAAGCAGCCCATTGACAAAAGCTGATAATGAAAAAAAGTAACCTTTTCACCAACAAACGGTCCGCGTGTAAATGACAATCAGAATTTCAACGTAGACATTTTTTAAGTGCTGGTGACCATATATTGTCAAGAAATGGTCATGAATAACCTACATCACATTGATCTAAGGTCTGTAAGCAAATTCCTTTTAACTGAACACTAATTTGCATTTTCAAACTTGTGCTGGAATTCACTGTAGAAATTCAAATTACAAGGTGATTCCATAACTTCTTTCCCTTTGAATCTGAAGCTTATAAACATATATTATCTTACCAAAATAATGTTACACACACTTCATTTAATGAAGATAAAACCTACCAACTGATGCAGGACACTCAAGCAAGTAAAGCAATGACGGAGTTGTTGGTCCCAAAAAGAGCAGTAAAGCTCTCTGTTGCCGACAACTCATTATAATCACATGAATGGGCTTTGAGGGTAAGAATCATCTCATAACTCGTTTCTACTTTTTAGGCATTGATAGCAATTTTTGTACGAGTTCCAGCTGTTTTATAGGGGTGCTCAGCATCTGAACAGAGAAAAGAAGGTGCTTCTAAAATCCGGACTACACTTAATGCTCCGCACGAGTATGTGTATGCAACATGACTGCCACATGTTTGACACAGGCTCTGACCATGTCCTACAGTACCGGCACAAAAATGGTGGCCTTGTGTTCCCATTGTGGTATGTGACACCAGCATCTTTGTTTACTTCACTGATGGTATTAAGAACTTCAAAGAAACTCTGACATAGAAAGACATGTCCATCAGAGCAGCTGACTTCAAACCTGTTCGTTCAAAATAGAAGTGGAGAATTGCAAGATGAAATGGCAGCAAATTCAAAAGAGAGATGTCGATAAAAAACATAAAAGGTAATTTTTTTAAAAGCCCGTGTGGTTACAGAACTTTGTGGCCCATCATCCAACTGACACTAACGTCAATGCTGTAGTAACTGCTAGAGAGACATATTTAACATATAGCATATGCTAATACAGGTGGCACGATGGTATGGAAGTTGGCACACCCAACTCATAGCAAGAAGGTCCCGAGTTTGGGTCCTGGGCTCAGCGTGGTGGTTCCTATGTACAGTATGCATGTCCTCGCCATGCTTGTCTGGGTTTCCTCCGGGTACTCCGGTTTTTACCTACATTCCAAAAGATGCGCATTAAGGCCTTTCTAAACTGCACTTAGGTGTAAGTGTAAATGGTGGTGCATGTGTGTGTTCGCCGTGCAATGGACTGGCGAGCTGTTTAGGGTGTAATCCACCTTCACCGAGAGTTGACTGTTATGGGCTCCAGCCTTCCACTGACCCTAGTATGATCAAGCAGTTTTGGCAAGCAAATAAATAAATATGAAATAATTGAAAAATAAATAGGAATGGTAATTAATAGAAAGCTTTAAAAAAAAAGTATCTCAGCAAAAACAGTGGTACCTCACCTTTCGAAAGTAATCCGTTCCAGAAGTGGTTTCATAACCTGATTTTTTCGTAAGTTGAGCCGCATTTTACATGTAAATGGCCTGATTCGTTCCAAGGCCCCCAATACTACCCCCTAAATTCTTTAAAAATGTAAAAGGTATACTTTTATAGGCCTCCATCTGCTTCAATATCATACCGATGGTAAACAGGTTTGGCCATATTCCTCTGCAATATCACTCAACCACACACCACGAGCATGCTTCTTTTCACTCGCACCGGGAATCACTTTCACCGGGAATCACACGCACATGTGTGTGTGTCTGTGTGCGCGCGTGTGATGACCATGTCTTCTGAGCAGAGTTATAATCTTACAAATGTTTATGCAAGGTTAAAAGCCTGAGCAAAAAAATAAAGTTGCAATGAGCACACTCGAAAAACTCACGAAACAACAGTAACTGTCCTTTACATGAAAAGCATCATGGGTATTATGGAGATGCAGCTCCATAATAGCCAATGGGAGGGAGCTGTGTCATGGGTATTATGTAGATGCAGCTCCCTCCTAGCCAATTTGAGGCCAGCGGGGCATGATGTTGGGAGATAGCCAATGGGAGAGCAACTCGTACATTGTTTGAAATTTTGAGATGGACCGTTTCGTAACATGAATTTGTTTCGTATCCAGAGACAGAAATTTTAGGTAAATGCATTTCATAACCTTGTTGGGTCTTTCGTAAGGTGAAGTACCACTGTAATATGAAATAATTAAAGTTCAGGATATGTCGCCTTTGAAGACAAATCACAGACCACAATGCAAGAAATTACCACATTGTAAACACATTCAAGCATGTATCCAATGTTAAAGGTTATAATGATCGCATGCAAACACTAAGATTTCATGAGAGTAAACCATTAATACGTCTAAAATAAACTAATAACTGCATAAACCTTATTTCCTCATTAATTTCTTCATGCTTCTGAATATCTGTATTGTATTACACCTCCAAACACAGACCGATATTTGTGACTCACCCTGCTGTTTTATATTGTAGGTAAACACCCCAACCCTGAGGACAGGGATGAGCCGACACACACATACACACGTACGTACTTGTATTTCTATCCTACGGATTCACTGACCGACTGGACTCCCTTGTCCTTTACCCTTTCCATCAATATTTAACCAAAATACTAACCTTGAACTAATTCTCACCCAAACCCTTAAAAATAAATAAATAAAAACAGGTCTTAACCCTCAAACAGTACTTGGGGGGGGGGGGGGGAGAGAGTAAGGCTCAGGCAAAAAGTCTTCCCCTTGTTGGTTACAAAATCTTTTCCATCCTCAGAATGTAGCAAGCACAAGTGCGCACACACACACCTGCAATGCTCAAGCTGTTTCTGCAGCGACAGGTCACTGAAGATTTTATGAGCGGATGGTTTGCCAACAAATGAGAGAATTAGTACCAGCACTGAAAGTTAGTTCTTTAGTTCATCTTCAGACTTGTGGTAATTGACAGACTGTTAGCAACCAGCACAAATGTTTTAGTTTTCATCACAGAGGCCCCATTAATGAGTAAAACCAGATAACTGACCAGACAAAATATAAATGAATACAAGATTATTTCTGTTCTATCATCATCATCACAACCAGCCAAAACTTTATTTATAAAACAAATGTAATTTCATGGCAGCGGGTGGGGGGTGGACACACGACACAATTATGCTACCACCTTAGTGCTTCACTGAGTAAGCTGTAGTGGCTTTTCTCTAGCTATATTGCTTGATATTGAGTCCAAATGGCTGGACTTTGGTCTCATGTCACCATGACATTTTCTATTTGGACTTCATTTTCAAGATGTGTTTTGAGAAAGCTTACAGCTTTTTCTTACAAGCCACAGTTGTGGAACATGACATTTTTGTGACATCCACACAGTGACCACAGTGCGGACAGACAATCTGATCCAGTAAGGGACTTAGTCATATCAAACCATACTTGTTGATTAGGGATTTCATTGTGGTCCTAAATGACTCCGAGCTCTTAATTTATTGACTGGTTTCCTTAAGCGCCTGATCACAAGACTGGCACATTTTCCAACTGTCCAACCTCAAAGTTGAATAAATATTTCGATGTCCAAGTTTATTTGTGAATAAATACTTCAAAATCTTTAATGCATCCCAAGGAGATCATCTTCTTTTCCTTTCGGCTGTTCCCTTCAGGGGTCGCCACAGCGAATCACCTGCCTCCATCTTACCCTATCCTCTGCATCATCTTCTCTTACACCAACTACCTTAATGTCCTCCTTCACCACATCCATAAATCTCCTCTTTGATCTTTCTCTAGGCCTTCTGCTGTGCTGTCCCTCTGATGTACTCATTCCTGATCCTATCCATCCTCATTACTCCCAAAGAGAACCTCAACATTTTCATCTCTGCTACCTCCAGCTCTGCCTCCTGTCTTTTCCCAAGGGCCACTGTTTCTAAACCATTCAACATTGCTGGCCTCAACACCGTCTTGTGCACTTTTCCTTTCATTCTTGTCAATACCTTCCTATCACACATCACACCGGATACTTTTCTCCAACCATTCCAACATGCCTACACACGCTTCTTCACCTCTTTTCCACACTCTCCATTGCTCTGGATTGTTGAGCCTAAGTACTTAAAATCCTCCACCTTCCTTATCTCTGCTCCCTGTAACATCACCGTTCCTCTTGGGTCCTTGGCGTTCACACTCATGTAGTCTGCCTTACTGAGGCTAACCTTCATTCCTCTCCTTTCCAGGGCATACCTCCACCTCTCTAGATTTTCCTGCACTTGCTCTCACTACAGGTCACGTCATCTGCAAACATCTTTGTCCATGGGGAATCTTATTTAACCTCGTCTGTCAACCTATCCATCACCATAGCAAACAAGAAGGGGCTCAGAGCTGACCCTTGATGCAGTGCCACCTCCACCTTGAACTCTTGTGTCACACCGACAGCACACCTCACCACTATCTTTCATCTCTCATACATGTCCTGCACCACTCTAACATACTTCTCTGCCACTCCAGACTTCCTCATGCAATACCACAGTTCCTTTTCTCAGCACCTTGTCATATGCTTTCTCCAGATCTACAAAGGCACAATGCAGTTCCTTCTGACCTTCTCTGTACTTCTCTATTAACATCCTCAAGTCAAACACTGCATCTGTGGTGCTCTTTCTTGGCATGAAACCAAACTGTTGTTCACAAATGCTGACCGCTGCCCTTATTTTAGTTTCCACTATTCTTTCCCATAACTTCATCGTATGGCTCATCAACTTTGTCCCTCTGTAGTTGCCACAACTCTGCACATCTCCCTTGCTCTTAAAAATGGGCACCAGCACACTTCTCCATTCCTCCGGCATCCTCTCACCTCTCTAAGACCTTGTTGAATGTTCTTGTCAGAAAATCTACTGCTACCTCGCCTAGACACTTCCATACCTCCACCGGTATGTCATCAGGATCAACTGCCTTTCCATTCTTCATCCTCTTCAATGCCCTCCTCACTTCACACTTACTAATCTTTGCTACTTCCTGGTCCTCAACGGTCACCTCTTCGACTCTTTGTTCTTTCTCATTTTCCTCATTCATCAGCTCTTCAAAGTACTCTTTCCATCTTACCAGCCCACGTCTGGCATCAGTCAATACATTTCCCACTCTATCCTTAATCACTAACTTGCTGCACATCCTTCCCATCTCCATTTCTCTGCTGTGTCAACCCGTATAAATCATTTTCTCCCTCCTTACTGTCCAACCTATCATACGCTCTCTGTTTGGCCTTTGACACCGCTAGCTCCGCCTTACACTGCGTCTCCCTGTCTTAGCTAACCTCTTCCATTGTACACACACTACCTTTTCCTGTCATAGTTCCAACATTCAAAGTCCCTACTCTCAGTCCCAGATTAATGCTTTTCCTCTTCTCTCTCTGCCTACGGACACGCCTCCCGCCTCTCCTTCTTTGACCAACAGTAGTCCAATTTCCACCAGTACCCTGTTGGTTAACAGCACTGATGGCAGTCGTTGTTAACCCAGGCCTTGTCAGGTCACCTCTTCTGGTTGTGCAGCGTTTTCTGCCACACTTTTTCCTTCCCACAGACGTCCCACTGTGGTGCCTTGATACAGCACTCTGGGAACAGCCTATTCGCTCAGAGATTTCTTTCTGTGTCTTACCCTCTTGCTTGAGGGTGTCAATGATGGCCTTCTGGACAGCAGTCAGGTCGGCAGTCTTACCCATGATTGCGGTTTTGAGTAATGAACCAGGCTGGGAGTTTTTAAAAGCCTCAGGAATCTTTTGCAGGTGTTTAGAGTTAATTGGTTGATTCAGATGATTAGGTTAATAGCTCGTTTAGAGTACCTTTTCGTGATATGCTAATTTTTTGAGATAGGAATTTTGGATTTTCATGAGCTGTATGCCAAAATCATCAGTATTAAAACAATGAAAGACCTGAAATATTTCAGTTGGTGTGCAATGAATCTAAAATATATGAAAGTTTAATTTTTATCAGTACATTACAGAAAATAATGAACTTTATCACAATATGCTAATTTTTTGAGAAGGACGAGTATATTTCATTTCCATGCATGTTGAACAGAAAGATAATTTCACCACTCAGCATTTCTTCCACTTTTTTTTTTAACAGACATCAAAATGTATTTGACAGGTAGAATTTTGTGGAACCCTGCTTGAACATATTGCAGATAAATGGTTTGAGAAAAGGTGAACGATTTCCAATGTAACGGTTGTCCTCGTTTGATGGGGTGAACTGCAGTGTCAGAAGGAAAAAAATACTGCGGCTATCAAAACTTTTAATGGATGTAGAGATTCCCTAGAAAGCTGCCAATGAGATGCTGTTATCTCGTGAACATTATTTCGAGATTAAACCTTCTTTCTATCCTCTCAATTCTTAGAAAAAACACCCGCCCTGTTATATAATAGCTCATACGAGTCCTTAATGTTAAGTCATATTCAATTCATACTCCAAAGATCTGATAAACTATGTGTTCAAGAAGTTCCTTTTATTGCTGCATTATGATGCGACACATAATATATCACGAAATATTTAAAATACTATATTCTATTACATTTTGCTTGAAATTTTGACCGTTTGTCCCTCAAACTAGGTGAATTTTTTTTTTCTATAAATGTGACTTAAAAAAAACAGATGGTGTATAAATGTGTGCGAGTCTTACAGGTTTTTTGAGGAAGAAAACAGACAGCGCTCCAATCAGTGGCATGTCTCCCAGCAATGGCTCCATGATGACTCTCAACACCCCGTGCAGCTGAAGACAAATGAAAACAAAACAGCAGCGAATTATTTAAATTTAAATCTGTAAATTACATCTCATCCCATTAAAAATATTTTAGCAGGAGAAGACGTGAGGGCTCTTGTGAGTATTGATTAACTCTCTTATCACACTTGGTGTTAGCTCGAAGGTATGCATTACAGGTCTACAGGAATCATTAATTTTCACATTAAATCAACTGATTAGGAGAACCTTCTACGATGCACATAATTTAGATCATTTATAATAAATAATTTTCAGAGAGACAGGTATAACTGGTAGAAACAACAGGAATGAACTTGTTTCATGAATCTACATGATCAGTTTGATTAACGAGTATGATGTGGCGAATCCTGCCTTGGGATACTGTACACACTCTCATGACTGTCTGTAACAGGCGGCTGTTTTAATCCTTACGAAGGAACTGGGAAAAAAATGTAATTAAAATAAATATTAAGTTATATTATTTATAATGATGCATGTTCATCAAGGTCTTGGGTTTGAGTTCCGAGCTCGGTAATGGTGTTTCGATCCGGAGTTTACATGTTCCTCTCATACTTAGATGGGTTTTCAGCCAGATTCTTCAGCTTCCTCACACAGTCCAAAGCACATCAGGTGAAATGACTTTCACACCAACACCTATGGGTGATTGCTAAAAGGCATGTGTTTTTTTTAGCATTTCGATGGTCTGACGATTGATGCGATGGTTCATTGTGTACTCCACCTTCTCCCAGTGAGTAGAGTCTCTATTTGCTGTGCCATTTTAAAAAAAGAAAACATTGCTTATGGGAGAATATCCCATACTCTACATTTACCCTTTGTTGGTTAAGTTGAGCTCCAACCTCTCCACAATACTAATAGGATTAAAAAGTTCTGCAAATGAGCACAGAAGGATGCCGCACCTTTACACTGGGTATGAGACACACTTTATTTTCTGGAATTGTAGAAAATAAACGTCTCCCCAAAAGTAGTTTTCCTCAATAAAGACCCATCATAAAATGTGAAATCCCTTCCTAGATTCGATTATCTGTAGACCATTAAACTGAAGCCTTTTCCATCTTTTTTTTAAATTTCATCTGCCTCCCTTGCATCTCATATTGCCGACTTGCTTTGCTTTTTAGGTTATTTATTATTTTTTTGCATCATTTCATTTATTGATTTATTCGTCACCAACCTTACATGTCACTGGGTTACAACTTTTAACATTATACTATATATTGTCATCTTTTTATCTTGTGTGGGCTGTGCCTCAATCAGGATGAAGTCATTGTTTTTTTTGTACTTGTTCTGATGAAACTCAAACAAAATTGGGGAAGGAAGCAAAAAAATGAGTAAGTGAGTCAATAACAACTTCTTTTCGACAATGATACACCAACATACAACCTCAGAATTACATGTAGTCATATGTTTACTGAGGAACTAATTGCATCTCGTTGTGGGGCTGATGGTGTAGTGGATAGGGTGCTGTGCTCATGATCGGGAGGTTGCGTGTTCAAATCACAGTTAAACCCCCACTGTGCTAAGACCCCTGTGCAAGATCTTAGACACACTTGTGGTTAAGTCCCATCCAGAAGGAGTTGTACTCTTGGTCGCTGCGGAAACCGGGGATAAGCACCAGCCTGATGAGCCACTAGGCTCGGGTGTAAAAAACCAACTTACTTTTTAATTGCATCTCCTACTTGGAGCCTAAATTACTAACCAAAACCTCTACTCCAGCCCAAGTGTTAATTGTGCAAACATTTGGAATTTTACCAGACGTATATAATGTTTGGAAGCTCTGCACATAAATATGAGAGAGAGTGAAAGAGAGAGAGAGAGAGCGCGAGAGCAAGAGAGAGAGAGAGAGAATGTTGGAATAAGGTGTGAATTTACCTGGATACTGCTGATGCCTGCTCGGCAGTAGAATTTCTTTATCTCCACATCAATCGCCGTGTTTCCAACAAAGCTAAACACAACATGTACAAATTTAATATACACATGTCTTCAAAACACTTAAATCATGCTTAGACATTTAGGATTCACTCACTACCGGGATTTATTATCTCATTCACGAACATCATGAACATGGTGAAGGTGCTCTGCTACAAACCTCGCAGCAATTCATCAATAAACCTCTCTAATCACCATCATACAGCTCACCTGATTTGCAGGTCCATGATAATCTGTCGTTTGTCTACGTTCTCAGTGTACACCTTCACTCCGTTCACTCTTAAAGCCTGCAGAGAAAATGAAAAAGAAAGCATAAGGAAAGAAAGAGACGTCAAAAACACATCACTTCTCCATGTCAAGTGTTCTGCTTACGCATCCTGTCTTCGTGCAACTAAACCCTGACAGTCATGAGCTATAGAATGCTACCCAGTCCTGGTGCTCACACTGCAGTACCCCCTCACCAGATATAAATGAATCAGCCCTCAATCTGCCCATCCCTCCAACCCCACAAGCCCAAGACGTTTTTAATTTTAGTTTTACACAAATTTCCAAACTACATTAACTTCAAAATGATCAGAAATGAACCCAACTGTTTAACAAATGCATGAACCTACATGTAGAGTTCGAAAGCTTGCAAAGGTGGACTTCCCGACCAATATACCGTGGTATGCCTTCTTAAATAATGATTTCCACCAAAGATTATGCAAGTTGTCTCATCTGTACATCTCTCACCGATCCCAGTTCCTGCTCATGGATGATGATTTAAGTAGAAAATAGCTGGGTCACCATCATCAAAACTAATGGAAACTTTCATCTCCAAATTGAGACCCCTTTTCCCTGGGGAAGAACTTCAGTGTCATCCTGCACGTTGCCATCCTCAATAGAATTTTCAGTGTGATGGAGCAGATTACACAACACTCGGTCACAAATCTTGGTGTGCTTGAAAGATTTGAATTCTGCTGTGGTTTCATTTCAGCTATACGTTCCTTCACAGACAACCTTCTCACTTTCTACAGTCCATGCAGCCATGGG
Organism: Plotosus lineatus; assembly: GCA_024760905.1. Taxonomy (NCBI): domain Eukaryota; kingdom Metazoa; phylum Chordata; class Actinopteri; order Siluriformes; family Plotosidae; genus Plotosus; species Plotosus lineatus. Next base: position 33,362,781 of record CM045743.1, on the reverse strand, counting down.
CAGTAGATTTCCTCTTTTCCTGACTTCTTCACTGTGTTTGGCTCTGAATTCTTCACCTCACACTTTGTCACTGAAACTTTTCTGCTTTTCATCATTGGACAACCTAGTACTGACAGATTCAGACATTTTAGAGCATTAAAGAACACAAGAACCTGAAGAATTTCTACTGGCTCTGGTGGAGTCAAGAATTTTATGGTAAACCATTGAGATTTTCACTGGTCAGCATTATTTACAAATCAACAAAATCTATTTACCCATTGCAGTTCATTTCAGCTCATTTATTAAAATATTATTAATATTGTATTTCATTATAAAATTTGTCTATAAGATGAGACACTTGCTCACTCAAATGTCAGATATCAGATGAAAATCAGTGACCTTGGATCATAGTCTTTCAAACAACATGAACAATGTCTGCATGTTTTTTTTGTGCTGCCCCTTTACAATGTTAACAATATCGCTTCTAGAGCGATTTACTTCTGCCAATCAAGTTATTCCTGTGAAATCATACACCGACTCATGTTAATATTTAAGACATTTTCCTTCATTTATCCGATAACTTAAGTGGCTCTGAAAGAAATTTTGTCTAAAAGCTTTCATCACACTATATCCAACACAATAAGGATGACATTCACCTGTTTTTGTTATTCATGTTACAGATTAAGACCTTTTCTTTTGAATCAGCTGATTCCAGACTTTTTTCTTACTAAACAAACATGCCTTGTGCCTTCAACACTCTGGGAGTTGAATAAACAAAATAAAGCCTGTATTGAAAAAATTCTGTCTTGACCATTTGTGTACCACATGTTGATCGTATCACTTGCTATAGTTGTATGCAGCAGATGTTTGTTTGTATACACACTGTATTTCACTGGATTTGAAACAGCAGCGAGGCGTGGCAGTTCCCTCTTACGGAAACAAAAGGACCAACTTATCACAAAAAAATACAGAATTTTGAAGTCTGGAGTTTCTCAATTTTATTTGTTTATTTTTTGAAATTTTGAACGTTAACACTGGCAGATTCATGAAATAAGGAATAAATAAAGAATGGCCTAACATAGACAACCAGCACTAAACATTTACCTGCTCGCATATGAACAGAAATAAATAATTTTCCGTTGAATATTTTGATGTGGGTATAAACATAAATGCATGTCTCAATGAAAATTTCTTAATTTCTGTAGTCCTCTGCCGATTAGTATCTCAGGAACAATATCACATGCACAAAACACACGTACTTAAATTTCAGTGCACATTAGCTGGAAAGTCCCCGGATTATTTTTGTAAAATAGGCGTGTAATACCACCGTTTAGTATTCCATTCTTCAAAATTTTTCTGAACATCCCCTCGTTCCGCTTTTTTCATCCAATGGCCAATCTCATACCTGCGACATAACCTATGCCAAATCAAACATGCAAATAACACATTCGCTGTGGCGACCCCCGAGAAAAAGGGAAAAGCCGAAAGGAAAATATTCGTTGGCTTTTTATAATTCCTTTAATTCAGCAGTTTGGTGTGCATGTGATGCTAAATTCCGTCAGGTTGTGAACTGTAATTTTTGGTTTTTGGCCTGAATGTAATAGTACCTATTTTAAGAAATGTTCATCTGACTTTGGCTCCTGTTACGGCAAACACATTTTTTAACACTTTATAGGACATGTAAAGTGTACAGTAGGCCCTCATTTTTCGCGATGGTTTGGTTCCGGCCCTTCCCGTGGATCATGAATTTCTGTGAGTTATTGACATGGTTTTAAAATGTGGAATCCCTATAACATGATACATAAATCCCTATGTATGATATTAGATGTGCTAAAATATGCTTCTTAAACACATTTTACAGACAGTCTTACTCATTAATACAGTAATAATGCAGTAAAATGTTGTAAAATTTAATTAAGTAAAAACTTTTTAATTTTGTATTGTGATATTTATTAATAAGTAAAGCGCTTAGGCTCCTTACCAGAAGCTAGAGAAGACGCAGGGCATTTGAGTGGCATCATAGGGCTTAAATTATCATTAAAAACACACTTAAAAAAAATTATTTCACAATTCAACCAATCACGTTCATAACTTGTGCGCAAAGGAGAAAAAGAGGTGTACACGTCATCTATAACCAATCAGCAGCTCTCAGCCACTGGCTAAATTTGAATCACATGCCAGTTAGGTCCAGGTTTGTCGCCAGTCCGTGAGTATGCGAGGGTGTGAACACTGAACTGCGAATGGTCAAGGGCTTACTATAATCCAATTGGTTCCGTCTCACTTTAATGAACTTTTTTCCCCACACCACAAACTTGGATCCTCAAATCAAAATGCCGAGAAAATAATAGTTTGTCATCACTGTCTCTAAAATCCCAGAAATTCAGCTAACGTTCAGCTTATGTAACGTAGCGCAGTGGTGGCCTGGTGGTATAGGGTGCTGGATCGCTGATCCTAGGGTTGGGGGTTCGAGTCCCACTCTCCACAAGGTTGTCACTGTCCCCCCAGTGCAGTTAACTGGGTTATCAAAGGTCGGCCATGTCTCTCACTATCTATGGTGAGAGGTTCATGTAAAAGAACCATTGCTGAGTTTCGTGAAGAGGAGCTGCAAAGTCGTCAGCGTGTTTCTTTCGCTTGCTCGAAGGGTTGTGTCAGGAAGGGCATCCGACGTAAAAACCTATGCCAAATCAAATGTGCGAATCAGATGATTCACTGTGGCGACCCCTGATAAAGGGAAAAAGCCAAAAGGAAAAGAAGAAGAAGAAGAAGGTGCAATCAGCAATCCAGGAATAGATGCTCTAAACAGCTTATTCCCTGGGGGTATTGAAATGACAGAGGCCAGTGGAAGGGCTTTACATAACCAGGTATCGTGTTGATCTCGCAAGTGGTTCAGAAGCAAAAAAGTATTAAATATACAGAAAAAAATGCACCATGTTGCCACTGCAATTTGACGGACACACAGCGCTGATGTTCCCCAAGAACACTCAATAAGCTGAAAGTTTGAACATTTTGAAAATGGTTACCAGGGAAAAGGTTCCTGGGTCATAAGCCATGATTAGAATTTTATACGATTTAGGTTTCAGAGTTGGACAAATTTTTACTGTAAGTGGATAGAGACCTTGTCCCCCATGTCAATCTTGGAGAAGCAGAAGGAACTCAGGTGTGCATTGGCTCCTTTGACAGCTGGTTCGATGGTCTCACGGAAGAGTTTGTCAACAAATTGACAAATATATGGCCACATCTGCTGAACTGTCTGTGGAAGATTAATGAAAGAAAGAGTTTATTAATCACCTAAAGATTTTATCTGCAAGACAAAAAAAAACCCTAAATAAATAAAACAATTAAAAAAATATTATTATAATCATCATCAACAACATTAATATACATGTAGCTTATTTTCAGTCCAACTGGTGCTTCTGTGCTTAAGCAAAGCCTGCAGTGTGTGTGTGTGTATATCTGGGGTGGAATTCGTGAGAACTGCTGAACTGTTCTATTCATTGATCAAATTTACTAATTACTATAAATACATTCACATTTTGTGGCAATGCAACCTGACAAGACAGACAGACAAATTTTCATCATCAATCTTCGAGTTACAGTCTAATAACTGAAGAGTCCTTATAATACCAATCAAACACTTTCCATTTCTTGACGATGGACTTTAAATTATTCCTAGGGATTGATAGTCTTTCAAATGTATTTATTTTTCTCCTTACACCTATCCAAAAACTTTATTGAGATCTTTTGGGCATGTTTTGCTACCCATACTTGATTGATTACTTGCTTTCACTGACTATTATGGTCTGTGTTCTGGGGGACTTTGAATTTGGCGGCTCGGTTCTCTAATTCCGTTTTCTTCCCAGCAGTGCAGGCTCCGGCTGAGAGGCGAGGCTGACCTAATTGGGCTGATTGCAGCAGCACACACCTGATTCCATTCCACAAATCTACTCCCTATAAAGACAAGCTGCATGTTGACCTCTGTGCCAGAAGATTGTCCTGCATCACGTAGTGATACCCCATGTTTCTCTCTGGCCCTTGGTTATAGCCGTGCTCAGCCAGTTTTCCATGCCTCAGTCACCAGTGTTTATTGTTTGTTATTTTCCCTCCGTCACCACCAGTGTTTGTGTTTGTCTCCTGTCTCCAGTGTTGCCCTGAGCAAAATAAATCATTCCTGATGCACTGTGCACCGTCTCCTGCATTTCTGGGTCCAGCTGAGAGCCATAGCATAACAGCTTACACTTTCAAGCACTGAAATGCTCTATGAATCGCTGTGATAACTACTTAGAATGATTCCAGTTGATCACAAGTAGATATTATTTAGCTTTGTGTGCAACTGAGAAGGTCATTTGGTACATCTGATTAAGTTTACAAATATTTTCTAGACGGTGTGAAAATTTAACCATCTCGGTAACTCTTATAATACCATAATCTCTTTCTCTTGAATATGACCAGTAGCCCCAAGTATGTAACGCTGGAATTTTTTTGTGTTTCAGGCTGCAAAACCACGTGTGAATTCCACCCCCTTTTCTCAGTATTTTAGTCCAATTTATCTGTTTCTCACCCATCAAGCATTACCTTCCCCATCACACAAACACCACCATCCAGGGACAGGCAAGAGCATGCACATACCCACTCTGTGAAATGCATTGCTAGCCACCCACCACTTTTCAAACTGCTGCGCATGTGTATCTGGGGCGGTCTAACACACTGAGGGAAAGTGCTATCCGCCCCTCATATGAATGAGCTCAAAGATGCCCATGATTGGCTGCTGATCGTTGTAAGTGACAGGGAAGTAAGCGTATGCCATCCCTGCCTCTCGTGAGAGCTTGGCCAATTAGCTTCCATGGACTCCCGGTCACTGATGGCTGTAGCATTAAACCGGATTCGAAATTGCGATCTCTGGTTTAATAGTTAAGCACCTTGTCAATGTGACACTCTGGAGCCTACGTGTGAATATTTTAGAGAAGGCAATTTCTTTTTACGATAAAACATGTTAATAGAAGTATCTGTTTCATGTGTGTGACGATCATCCAGTGAGCTGCAGTTTAAGTCCGTGGAAATCCCTATTTACAGAAGAAAAGCCAGAGTGGTTTTAGCTGACAGGAAGACAACAATTTCACATAAACAGTATCCCTGGCGTGCAGAAAAGCATGCTGAAACTTGAGGCAGGGAGTGTGTGTATGGCGAGCGCTACAGTAGTGCTTGTGTTAACATTTTGTGAGGCCTTTAGGAATGTTTATATTTCTGCATACTTATTTAAAACATTAGTTTTCGCAGTCCTAAAAGTAGCTAAAGGGAACCCATTTCAACAAAAAGAAAAAAAAATATATAAATAGCCATTTATTCACTGAAGTAAATGCTCACGTATTACAAATCTGAGTAAGGCTACATGATATGACGGTATACAGTACCAGTCAAATGGTTACACACACTGAATTTTGACTGTTATAAGAAGAGGGGCAGTGGTGGTCTAGTGGTATAGGGCGCTGGATCGCTGATAAAAAGGTTGGGGGTTCAAGTCCCACTCTCCACAGGGTTGTCACTGTCCCCCCCAGTGCAGCTAACTGGGTTATCAAAGGCGGGGCATGTAATAGAACCATTGCTGACTTTCGTAAAGAGCAGCTGCAAAGTCGTCAGCGTGTTTCTGTCCCTTGCTAAAAAGGGTTGTGACAGGAAGGGCATCCGACGTAAAAACCTCTGCCAAATCAAATTTGCGAATCAGATGATTCGCTGTGGCGACTCCCGAGTAAAAGGGAAAAAGCCGAAAGGAAGACAGACTTATAATTATAAGAAGGGTCACTCTACCGAAACACGCATACTGAAATCACTGACGATGAACATTTTTATAAATATATTGATTCTTTCATTTTCTAAGCTGTTTAATCCTTTTTTTTTTAAGGTTGCAGGAGGCTGACACCCATCTCAGCCAACTCTACATGAGGGTAGGGGGCACCCTGGACAGCTTGCCAGGTCATTACAGGGCCAACACTCACAACCAATCACCTAGGGGTGATTTGGAACATACTGTATGCATATTTTTGGGCTGTAGGAGAAAACTGGGTAAACTGTGCAAGCCAGAGGAGACATGCAAACGCCACAGAGAAATGCCTGAGCTGGGAATCGAACGCAGGCCTTCCTGCTGTGAGGCAGACGTGCTAACTACTACGCCATCAAGCCACTTTTTGTAATGTATATGAAATATTTTATTAATTGGGCTAGAATTAGTAGAATAACTTCATATAAGTTGAATACTGCCAAAGTTCATAACTGATCATCTCATCCATTACATGACCTTTCAAAGTTAGAGTGCAGAAGGTTTAGAGTTACCAGTAAAGTGAAATGCAGGGTAACTTCAGGAAAAGGAAAAAGCTCAGCCTGGTGAGTGAACAATTGTTCCTAACAGCTGCTATAACACAGTACCAGTCAAAGGTGTGGACACTCCCACACCTTCTAATTCAGTTAGAATGATCGGAGGACAAAATACAACTCTATCATTTATCTCGTTGTGTCACAAATCACACTCTACTAGGATTTCAATGGTGCAAGTGCACACATAACCGTGCCCTGGTTGTCTGAATGAAAAGCTGCTAGTTTAGTCAAGGCTGACCTTTCTGAGAGCCAGCACCACATCTTACTGGTTCTACTCCAACGCAAGCCTGAGGAAAAACGCACCATGTTTTACTGAATTCATATCGACCCAGTTATTAAGATGTAGATTAGATGTTTTATTTTTGGATACTTATTAAACCCACAAGGAGCTCTGAATTTTACACACACACAAGCAGTGAGAAGTGTTAAGGGTGCCTTTTCAACCCGAGCTAAATATACTGCATAAAACATTAATATTATCTGTAGGTGTGTGTGAAATAAAATTATTAGAGTATGTTTTTGTTATTTTCAAATACTACATTCCTTTTATATAGATTTTACAATACAGTGGTACTTCACCTTACGATAGTCCCAGCAAACGAAAAATCCAGGTTACGAAAAACATTTTCCACAAATTTATGTCTCTGCATACGAAACAAGTTCTCCTTATGAAACGAGCCATTCAAACAATCCAAACAATACAAGAGTTGCTCTCCATTGACTATCTCCCAATATCCCACCCCACTGGCCTTCCATTGGCTAGGAGGGATGACGCCGCTCCCTTGAACAGTTTTATGGAGTTTTTCCGAGTTTGCTCATTGCAACTTTATTTTTTGGCTCAGGCTTTTAACCTTGCATAAACATTTGTACGATGATAACTCTGCTAAGAAGACATGGTCAATTAAAAAAAAATTCAAACAATGCACGAGCTGCTCTCCATTGATTATCAACAGCCCACCCCACTGGCCTCCCATTGGCTAGGAGAGATGACGCAGCTCCCTCCCATTGGCTATCTCCCAACATCCCACCCCGCTGGCCTCCCATTGGCTAGGAGGGGTAACACAGCTCCCTTGAGCAGTTTCATGGAGTTTTTTGAGTGTGCTCATTGCAACTTTATCTTTTGGCTCAGGCTTTTAACCTTGCATAAACATTTGTATATATACATAAACATGGTCAACACGAAGCAAGTACCTTAAAAGGTATGCTTTTATAATTTTTAAAAGGTAGTATTGGGGGACTTGGAACGAATCACGCGTTTTACATGTTAAATGCGGTTCTACTTACAAAATTAATCTGTTCCAGAGCCTTTTTCGTAACCTGGATTTTTTTGTAAGGTGAGGTACCACTGTACACCTTTTCCATGAAACAGCAATAGGTTCTGGTTGGAAAAATAAAATTACCCACCTACTTACCTACTACATTACTTTTTCTGTTTTTTTAACAAATAAACATTTTTGGCAGTTAAGATATTAATTTTTTACAGTTTACAGAAAGCGAGCAACTCTGTGATTTATTGTTAACGGGATATGAAATGACATACAGTCGGCCCTCTATTTACGAAGCCTCTGAATACGAAAAATCCAGGTTACGAAAAAAAATTTCGTCCTCTTTTTAAAACACGCCATTCACAAATTCAAACAATGCTCGAGTTGCTCTCTCATTGACTGTCTCCCAACATCCCGCCCCGCCGGCTTCCCATCGGCCAGGAGGGAGCTGAATCTCCATAGTAATGTACCCACCCATGCATAAAGGAGAGTTGTACTGTTGGTTTGTGAGTTTCATGAGTTTGGTGAAATGATTTATGACTTTACAGTTGTCATCTTGCTACATGAGCCGTCTATCAATTATAAAATGCACATTATGGCCTGTAAGAATATTGTTTTAACCACAGATAAATTTGCATTTTTGGTGAGCGCCAATGTTTGTTTTAAAAATGCAAATTACAAATTGATTCCATAACATCTCCAGACTTGATCTGTAAAACAATATGCCAAGAACTGAAATAACGTCATTATAATTTGTTGGCATGACCGTAATGAAGACAGAAAGTTCAAACTGTTTATAGTGTTGAATTCGCTAATTCTGGGGGTTCCTGTCTTTAAAAAAAACAAAAAAGAAAGCTAGATGAACTGAATGTGTTGACATGCTAATCTTTTCCAGAGCTCACAGACAAGTCACATTCCAGGTCAATGGAAAAAGACTGTGTGTGTGTGTGTGTGTGTGTGTGTGCGTGCGTGTGTGTGTGTGTGTGTGCGTGTGTGTGTGTTTGCATTCCTGCTGACTATCAATGATTCAGGTTTACATTCAGATAAAACATTTAGACATACTACGTTCATCTTTATTTGATTTTTGAAAATCCCTCTTACAGTGGTCTAGTACCACATACATTAAATAAATGTTAACAGAAGGGTAGAGTTCTACACACCTTATTGAGCCATTCCACCCTCTCCACATCAGGAAAATGAACCTGAAACAAGACACAAGATTTCCATGTTATTCTAATTAGCACCAATTTATATTTGTTACATTTGGTAAACATCTTTATCCAGAGTGACTTACATTTTTATCTCTGAGTACTTGAGGGTTAAGGGCCTTGCTCAAGGGCCCAACAGTGGAAATTTGATAATACTGGGGCTTGAACCCTAGATAATGTGATCAGTGACCCGGAGCCTTAAACGCACCATCACTCCAACCCATAACCTTCCTTCATTCCTTTTGGCTTTTTCCCTTTCTTGGGAGTCGCCACAGCGAATCACCTGATTATAGGTTTTTACGTCGGATGCCCTTCCTGTCACAACCCTTTAGCAAGGGACAGAAACACGCTGACAGCTTTGCAGCCTACTCTTTACGAAAGTCAGCAATGGTTCTTTTACATGCCTCTCACCATAGACAGTGAGAGACATGGTCCGCCTTTGATAACCCAGTTAGCTGCAATGGGGGGGGGGGGGGGGTGCAGTGACAACCCTGTGGGGACTTGAACGCCCAACCTTAGGATCAGCGATCCTGCGCCCTATCCACTAGACCACCACTGCCCCACTACAACTCCATTCTGTTTATATGAAAGTCTAAAATGAGATGATATCAAGCTGTTGTCTCATTTTCACAGACAGGAAAAGCACTTTGTGTAATTGTACAAAGCTATTTAGGTAGTTGACATGCGATATACAAAGTGACGTCAAACACGGTGAAATGCCTTTAGGAAATAATGACAAGCATTGCTTTGGTATGAGATGATAAACATTAATATTTATGAGATTCTACTTCAGCAGAACTTTACAGACATTAATGAATAAAACAGAACACATTCATATTATAAATATATAATCTATATCGTTCTTTCTCCGAATGTCTTATTTAAATTATAGAGAATGTTTATAATTTTAGTGTGAATCATTTTAATTAATTGAATTTCTGGCAGTGTTTATTCTCAGGACATCACTGCATTGTTGGATTCGGGGGCAAGATAAAATTATGGAATTTGTGGTCCTCCCTCTATTTGGCCTTTAGTTTTTCACAATGTTCTCCTGCGAGAAAAAAAACCTGATGACTCAGATACTTGACTCAAGTTTCCTGAGGAAAAATGAACAAGAAGAGTATACAGCATTCCTGAGATAATTTTAATGGGTTGAGTAAAGATTAGTGTTAATAAAGTAAAGTCACGTATCAGGCGTTCAAATTAGCCTGGAAACTGTATATGCAAGTACGCTATATATAATCAACTTGTAAAAATAAAAAGGATTGTTTGTTTTTACAGACAAGATGTTATCTGCTCAATGCTTGTGTATCATCTTAAAAGGATTATAAACTACACCAAGTCAATAAGAAATTCTAAATAGGCCAACTCACTGCAGAACTGGGCTGATCTGGGGGTCTGAGTCATGAACTACAAAGTTTGCCTTTCATCATTACAGGAAATTAAGTATAAAATACAGGAATTCTGTGTAAAATAAAAAAAGTTATTTTTAAATCAGCATGAAATCTAACTCTCTCTGTATAGTGCTAGCAATGTCTGTCTGTCTTCCTTTCGGCTTTTTCCCTTTTACTCGGGAGTCGCCACAGCGAATCATCTGATTCGCACGTTTGATTTGGCAGAGGTTTTTACGTCGGATGCCCTTCCTGTCACAACCCTTTTTAGCAAGGGACAGAAACACGCTGACGACTTTGCAGCCTACTCTTTACGAAAGTCAGCAATGGTTCTTTTACATGCCTCTCGCCATAGACAGTGAGATACATGGCTGGCCTTTGATAACCCAGTTAGCAGCACTGGGGGGACAGTGACAACCTGGTGAGAGTGGGGCTTGAACCCCCAACCTTAGGATCAGTGATCCAGCACCTTACCACCAGGCCACCACTGCCCTGTATAGTGCTAGCAATATACACACAAAATTATCACCATTTATCCTTCATTAGGATCACTATCTCAGCGGACTCTGTTGGTGGCTGGGCACACCACAAACTGGTGGTCAGGCCATCACAGACAAAGCTATTCACACTCAAATTCACACCAAGGAGCAATTAAAAGTGAATTTTTCAAAGAAAAGCCTACAAATTGTTTTTCATACTTCACGATAGAGTTTGGGGCTGGGAATGGAAAAAAAAAACTAGTCATGAACTTGACTCACACCTCACAGGCTGAGTAGGCGGTGCTCTTTTTTTGAGCCTTTTTTGTGATGTAGTACATTTAACTGCTTTTTTTTCCTGAAAAGTGAAAATTAAAGTGAAAGTATTGCTGCACCCCATATAGGTTGACAGCAGCGTCACCTGAAGTTGCAAGCAGCACCATTTCTGGTGATTGAGAATGGGGCAATGGTTCCGACCTGCATAAAAATCCCCATACAAATTACAATCGTTTCCCAATCTTTGCATGTTCAAAATAAATAATTAAATTAAAAATATATATATTTTTTATATATATATATATATATATATATATATATATATATATATATATATATATATATATATATATATATCAGCAAAAACGTTTTGAGACCTCTATATCATGGGAGAACAAGAGACCCGTAGTGGGGTTGATGAGTGTAGTCATCCAAATTCAGGCCATTCCCACTTCAACCTAATTCCAATCATCAAATAATTGTACCTTCATGACTTTTGAAGTAATTGTACCTTCACATGTGATCTCTCAATTTCACCAGTAACAAGCTTGGGTCCTGTTGAGTCCAAGGAGATATTAACACTTATTAGTTGCTATCTGGTATATTTAATAAAAATCTAAGTCCAGAAATTGTGCACACAAAGTACATGTTTCATGTATCTCTTTGTGCAAGTTCAATATTTCAACGCTTTCTTGAAGAGAAGTTATAAAACCATTCTCAGAAAGTCCTGAACTGCAGTAAACCCTGAAGTTGGGGAACCACACTCATCAACCCCACTATCGGTCCTTATTCTCCCATTACAGAGAGGTCCCATAACGTTTTTTTGCTGATTTTGTTTTAATTGTTGATCATGCAAAGATTGGGAAACAATTGCAATTTGTTTGGGATCTCTATGTAGGTTGTAAGTAAGGCCCCATTTCCAATCACCATTAATGGTGTTGCATGCAAATACAGGTGGTGCTGGTGTCAACCTACATGGGGGCCTCAAAGAATATTTTCACTTTAACTTGTAGTCTTCTAACAGAAGTTTCAAGGACAAGTAATAAAACGTTGGAACCTCCACATAGGTTGAACAAAAAAAAAAAAGCAGTTAAACAGAACATCACAAAAAAGCACCAAAAAAGGTGTGTGAACTGTTCAGCCAGAGAGGTTAATCGTCAAGGTCATGACTGATTTTCCCATTTCCAGCCACAAACTCAATTATCATGAAGTATGAAGAAATCTGTAGATTGTGAAAAGTCACCCTTGGGATAGTCTTAGAAAAATTCATTCTTAAATGTATTCAGGTTGTCTTATGTGCACGTTTTTGGACTGTGGTTAAAAAAAAAAAAAAAAAAAAAAAAAAATCAGAGCACCCAGAGAAAACCCAGGGATTGCTGTTCATGATAAACTAGAAATAAGAACAGACAGTAAATTATTAATAATAAATTTCAATAGCAAAGGCCTGTGTGCAAACTTCAATAACATGAAGGAATACTCGAATCAATTTACAAAACCATTCAAAGATCAGTGACAAATATTCAACTGCTCAGATATTGTTCATTTGGTAGGTATTCAATTTTACATTTTTGGATGCTGGACTTCTCTTTCTTATTAACAGCTCTGAAGATCAGGCTTCAGTTCACTTTGGACATAATGTCATGAACCTCAAGTGTATGGGAACTCATTAAAATAAGCAATGAGAACAGACAGTGTGGCAAATATGCACTCTGAAAAAGGCCTAGAGCTCACCGGCACAAGCATTGGCCTGAAAAAAAGCCTGAATACTTTTAGCTTATTTATTTATTTTAGATCAGAAGCAAGATTCAGCTGTACAATCAGGGTTGCCCTATTTAAAAAAATCAATGACAAACCAAACTACTGAACAAACTGGTTTCCATCCTGGCAGAACTACACAAGCCCAAGTACTGGCCTTCTCCACCTACACTGAAAGTGGATACTAAAAACACTTAAAGTCCTTCTAGAACTGCAGCCTATGACACTTAAGGCCTAGAAAGCAAAATATCTTGGGTCCTTTCATGCTGGGTTATACACACGATTGATAAACCAAATAGTCCACCATGAAAAATCCATCTTACCTTCAGCAGATTTTTAATTATCCCAAGTAGATAATATTTGAATGATGGACATTAACGATCATGGTCACATAGAGCAGAAGGCATCATCATTAACAAACTTTAAATATCGTATTCGACGTGATAAGTGCCCAGGGCGCTTAAAAAATTGGAGTGGGTGAGCGCTTATTAAAATGATAACCAGTGGAGTGGAACGGTAAGTGCTTATTACCATCGAGGTGGAAAAAATGAATAATAAAAGAACAATAAAAGAGTTTTTCTGGTATTTGTGTTATCAACCAAAATATTTACATTAAAACCGAAAATAAACAGAAAAGAGCATAATTTAAAAAAAAAAAGAAAAAAGACCCTTTAATTTTCCCTCCCGGTGCTATTCCTTTAAGTATTTTCCCCGATGTAAAATCAAGCCAATCAACATAAATGTCCACTTTAGCACATGGCACGTTGAAAACCACATGGCCAGGAAGGTCTTTTAATGTATGAAGTTAGTGAGCAGGAAAATCGAGTTAAAAATACTCATCACTTTCCAATAGGTCCATATCTGGCTCATCACTACATTCATTCAGAGCATCCCATAGTTTCGCTGTAGTAGTTTCTAATGGTTCATATTGTTGGACATTTACCAAGAGAGCACAGCAAAATATTTTCCTGGCTTTTTTAAAGCATGGCGGAACAATCAAATGTACTGTCACTGATGAACATTATAGACATTCCCCAGTGGCTTGAAATACCGTGTAAACTCACTTTGACAGGCAGAGAACGCCTCATTTTATGGTTACAGAGACTGATTGAATAAAATTGGTAAGTTTGATCTACCATGTTGCTCCCAGTGCACATGGGCGGTTATTAGATGCAAGATCAAAAACATTGGGGGGCTTATTACGTGGAATACAGTAACTGGAAACTCACTTCATATTTGTAATTTTATGCATATAGCATGGCTGGGACAAGCTTTTACTTTAAAACATACAACTCACTAAAACTATAAAGGTGGGAAATTCTGAATAATTTCAACATGAGAAAAACTTCTATTTTAGGAAACTTGCACACATTCTATACACATCCATTTTTTACACACACACACACACACCTTGGTTTTTTAAGAACATAAGCCAAATTATTTCAGGCAAGCATTTCACTGATATAAGAATTTCATCAAGTTTATAACACCCAGCATATCATAATGTAACTGAAAAAATATAAAAACATTTATTTAACTGGGTCAACAGCAGTTCTTACTGGATTTTCAAGTCTTTGAGCTCAACATCAAAAACCCATCCACTAACAGTTACTGTACTGTACATTCTTCTAGTTCTTTGAAGGTTATCTTCCTTCCATTGTTACCTCCCTAGGCAACTTGAGGCATATTTTCTCTCTTTGTCTGCCTCAAGCTTAAAAGTTATTTTTTATTTTACATTATATCAATTTCACAATGGAAATTTTCTGCATTTAACCTCCTCCCACACACACACAAGTATAAATGGTGAGCAGGCACACACTTGGAGCAGTGAGCGGCTACACATTTCAGTGTCCAGTGAGCAGTTGGTGGCTAGGTGCCTTGCTCAAGGGCACTTCACATTAAAGTGGATGAAGGGAAGGTACAGAGCTCACTCTCCTCCACCACCACACAAATTTTCATACTAATTCAGGAATGAGCCAGCAACTTTTCTAACCACTACACCAGTGTGCCACCTTCTATGGTCAGTCACTATATAATTTTACTTAATTACTTATTCTGATCCGCTTTCAACAATAATATTAAAATAATCATCAGCACCGTGTTTGCTGGTTCCTGATGTTGCGGTGTGTGTACACAGCAACAGTAGTGCTCCAAGGTGGCTGCTTGAAGCACACTCGCACACAAACACACACAAAGTCTACATGGTTATTCACTTTCAGGATATACTTTTTGGGTTCACAGTAACTTAACAATAAAACTTCTACTTTCTGTGGTTTCTTGTTACTGGTCAACACCTTATGAGACTAAAATATAAAGTGTGAAGTATCCAAACAACAGGTATAATTGTGTCGAAATTACACTGGGTGAAAGTATAACAGGTACAAGATCTTAACATTAACTACCATTTTGAAGACAGAATCTCTCACTGCTTGTAAAGTATTGACAGTATTAAAAATAAAAGCTCACTAAACACATTATCTAAGCAGGTTTCATGCAACATTAGTTGCATATATTATTAACTGCAAAAACAGCATCAATGACAGTCATTGTGGTTTAGCCCAGAAGAAAATTTTTGACGAACGTGCTTATCAAGCTGATGTGGAATGCGGTACAGAAAGTATTTCACATCCAATCTCTATTAGATTTTTCAGCAAGCTATAGTATACTATGCAGCTTTAGAAAAAGAAAATAATGTCAGGGGAAATAAATACTTCTGTCCTCCACATGTCAAGTCTACTTTCTGGAGAAGACATTTTTGATGGACAATGGATCCCGACAAAGCCACTTATTTTATAAATAGAGCCTACATCTTTCTAGACTACATGAAAATAACCCTCCAAAAGTCAAAGCTAGTTCGTAATTAGGAGTTCAATTCAGAATTTTATCCGGTAAAAGGTACCGTTTTATTACAGTGGAGAGAATTGAATCCTGTACTTGGTCAAAATTTGAGTAATATTTTCAGAATTGAAAAACGTTTCACAAGAGTAACTGGGAGTACTCTTGTTCTGTACAACAATAAATAAGACAGTCAAAGTATGCAAGCGATTACCTCGAGGGGTCCCTTGTAAAACTTTCAAAAGGCAACAATCTGACCGTGAAACAGCCCATAATTATGTAAGAAAAAAACTAGCTATCCATGTAATTAAACATTGTGCTATTTATTTCCTTTTAGCACAGTATCCAAATGACCATTACCAGAACTATACAGTTTACTAACCAGGTTTTTAGAAATTATCAACATTCAGCCATATTCTATCAGGCTTTGTTGATCTGAAAAACATGCCATGGAATATGTTTCCTGAAAGCTATTTTAATAAGCCATGCAGGAATTTATTACCTTGAAAAACCTGGTGACTCCAGAGACACCCAAAGTACTGTAGTGCAAAACTAATGCTGTCAGACTGCATTGTTCAACTTTAACTATTAGCAATCTCAAGCTAGCTCAAATTTCATGCAACATACACACAGCTGTGTCAAGCTGTTACCTGATTACAAACACTGAATTTGGTATGTGAGAAAAAGGATGTTTCAGGCCTCCAGCACCTGAATATTCCTGCTTTTAAATGTTTATATATACATACATATATACACACATACATACATATACATACATACATACATACATATATATATATATATATATATTATATATATATATATATATATATATATATATATATATATATATAAAAATGGAGTGCCACCAGGCAGGTTGGACTGGAAATGTGCACAGATTTCCTATAGATGATGATTAGATAAATATGTATGGTTTTGCCATTGGAACCATAAAATTGGACATCTAGTCTAAATGTTCAAATTAAATAAAACAAGATCGAATCAGATGATTCACTGTGGCGACTCTCGAGAACGGAAAAAAGCCGAAAAGAAAATCATCTAAGTCATACAGAGTGATACAGTACATAGGTTTTATGGCCTAACTTTGAGTACATTAAAACTTCAGGCTTTGTAAGCTAATTACTGCTCAAAATTTTGTGAGATTCATGGCGTCCAACTGCACAAGGGTTTTTTTGAAAGCACATAATTTTGGGACTTATGATTGTGGAACAGACTGAAATTTGTTCAGTCTGCTAGAAGTATCTTGTAGCATGTGCAAAATCCCATGTCCAAAGTTATACAATTAGATATAGTCATTGTACAGATTCCGAAACCCACAAAAACTACGTGTTCCAATTCGCAACGCCATACACATAACTGGAATGCACAGAATGCACTTTCTGTTTAACTGGTCTGAGCACTTATATTAAACCAGTTCATTAAACATCCCTTCAGCATCATAATGTACATTATATCCCCATGTCCAGTATTTTTAAGTTATAATCATTAACAGCTTTCCAGGGAGACTATAGGGTTTGACAGTGTGACAGAGAGAACATTCTATTTTCAGGCTGTGGCTGTACAAACACTCCAACCCAGATGATGTCATGCACATGCTGCACACATTTCTTCCTCTCTTCCCTCTCCATGTTTGGCACCATTTTACTGCTGTTTGGAAAAGGGTTACACACACAAACCCATGCAAATTCCTCCAATTTTCGAGCACGTTTATAGATTCTTTAATGGCTTCATTTTATTTTTATGGAAAAATCAGTTTATATGTTCATAACAGACAATTCTACTCTGTCTCATAGTGAATATTTTAGTTTGAAAATATTATCTAGTCGAAATTCATCAAATATCATTTTATGGCTTGGATGATCACTAGACCTAAAACCATCTGGAAGCAGCTCGAACTGCTACTATTCAAACAGATCAGGTGAACTCTAATCACAAACTGACACACAATTTAAAATAAAGTGAATAAAAATGTTTGAAAATAATAAAACACTAATATTTTGGTAGAGCACCTTTAGCCTTGATGACAGTGCATGAATTTCCATGTCATCGTTACTTCAGTTGGTACCTTCAAGGATCAGCAACATTGCCACAATGAAATTAGATCAGCTGACTCCCTTGCATGAATGCCTAAGTGAGTGGTTTAGGAAGCACAAGGAGTTATTTTTCAAATATGCATTGGCACCCCAGACCTAATGCCTATTGAAAGTCTCTGGGATGTGCAAGAGAAGGCTTAATGGTGTGATTTGATTTTCCCCTCATCACTTCAAGATATCGGTGAAGAATGAACCCAACTTAGGATGGAAATAAATGTGATGAGCTGTCAAGTTTAAAGGTGGTACACAAAATATTGAGAGTAAGGGACTTTTTTTTTTGCCAGGCAGTACACATCAGCACGGTGAATCAGTCAGAGAAAGCATTAAAATAGTATAAACAATTTATTTTTTTATTCCATGCTTATGGACTGTCTTGTACGGTCTCGCTTTTTGTGTTCCGACACGAGATGATAATTTCTTATATTCTATTAAAAAAAAACATATTTAAAATGTTCAAGTTATCCTTTAACTTGGTATGATTCTCCTTTACTGTGGTCAAACCCAGGTTCTGTCAGCCTCTAGTCCAGCCTGATCCACACTGTTATTACGTCTTTGCTCTTTTTTATGGCTCCAGGTTGATACCCTGAAGATTACATGTTCCTGAAACACTTTATACTCAAGTACCTACCTTGCTCCAAGGAATCATCTCACCATGGATACCATGGATTTGTACCAAAGAGCAAGTGCTGTACTAATACACATTAGGATGAACTGAATAGCCCATCAGCACACTCATTGTTTCAGATCAAAGAATACTACAAGAAAAAAAGATTTTATAACTTCACCATCCATTGTAAGATGGAAATCCCTGAGAGAAGAGCTGATCAATATCAATAAACTGCTACAACAATAAAATGCTGATATATCAAATGGCCATCTACCCATCCTGTACTGTGTCAGCTCATTACCTGAACCTTTACCTAGCAGGAAACGTTTAAATCTAGACTTAATATACATACTGAATAAGAACTGCCTAAAGTTCCCAATAGAGGTCCCTGAAGAGTTTTTTCAGAAAATTAGATTTGCTCTTTATGGCCTTTCTGATTCGCAGCACCTGTATTTTTAATTGAATTATCCATTTAAAATGTTCATGTGTTAAGCTTCAGATTGTGACATTTGCTCCACAAGCATTTATCAGCAGTAAATTTTCACCGGAGTTATATTGCGTTTTTGATCCTGTGCAATTTTGATCAACGGTGTACAAGCCTCTTTTTTTTTTTTGGGGGCATTCGTTTTGGTATTAATAATTGTTAATTTATTTTTTTTATTCCCACCTGTCATCACTCATA
Source organism: Plotosus lineatus (assembly GCA_024760905.1). Lineage (NCBI taxonomy): Eukaryota > Metazoa > Chordata > Actinopteri > Siluriformes > Plotosidae > Plotosus > Plotosus lineatus. The sequence goes on along the minus strand of CM045743.1, from coordinate 33,343,827 downwards.
TCAGGGATATATAGCTGTTAATTAGCATCAACTCAGCGATGGAACAGTCTTTTTTTTTGTATTCTGCTGTGGGTATTGGATAAAACATGGAACAATAGTCCAAGCCATGTTCATGACTACTGCTCCACCCAGGAGCTCCATTTAAAATAGAAAGAGAAAGAACTGTAGCATAGCTCACAAATGTACAGCTTTGGCCCCATAACTAATATTCTTAGCCATGTTCATCACCCTGATATTTAAAATATAATATTTCAGTGAAAACAAACAAAAGGTATTGATGGGCCATTGATGCAGTGAAGATAGTCACTTAAAAAAACCTCCAGCTTGTTAAGTGTAAATCTAAAAGTTCCTTTGTGAGTAGACGTTCACGTGAATTTTGTGTGACTTATTGTGAACATCAATAAACTTCTCGCATACCTGTACAATAAATCACCCACATGTACTGAATAGGGTGGGGCGCTACATCACACACTAAAAATGGGGAAAGGTAAAGCCAACCACACATGTATACCTGCATCAGGATCCTTTCGACATCATCTGACACATGATAACATTTACACCGTAGGTTTACAGTGCAGAACAATTTTGCAGTCAATGGTTACAAAATGCTAACTCGATCAATTCTGATTATTCACCCTCAAAAATATTGAAATGAAACACACTCGCTCGCCAAAACGCTTAATCTTATCGGGTTTACAGGGAGGCATGAGCCTATCAGCCAACACTGTGGGAAGACCACCAGCCCATCACAGGGCAACACACACACACACACACACACACACACACACACACACACACACACACACACACGAAAACTCAAGCAGAGTCAGAACACAAACTCCACACGGAAACACCCAAAGCCGGGACTCAAACCCAGGACCTTGCCTTGAGGTGGACATGTCACCCTGGATTGAAATAAATGAGGAAAATCTGACCTACACCCGAGAGAATAAATTCTCTATCATTCTTGTTTGTGGGAAATCACCACCACTAAGAAGGAATAAAATTAAGTTCCTATAGTAGATTTCCATTACAACTGGGTTATCAAAGGCGGGCCATGTCTCTCACTGTCTATGGTGAGAGGCATGTAAAAGAACCATTGCTGACTTTCGTAAAGAGTAGGCCGCAAAGCCGTCAGCGTGTTTCTGTCACTTGCTAAAAGGGTTGTGACAGGAAGGGCATCCGACGTAAAAACCTCTACCAAATCAAACGTGCGAATCAGATGCTGTGGCAACTCCCGAGTAAAAGGGAAAAAGCCGAAAGGAAGACAGACAGTAGATTTCCATTACAACACATGAGTGTACTCACATTTTCCAACACTGAACTCTTCTGATACATTATAGTTTCATTCTGGCTGGAATTAGCACACACACACACACACACACACACACACACACACACACACACACACACACACTCTCTCAGGCCAGGACAGGTATAAAGCGTACAAGTTGAGTTGCTGAATGATGCCTGCTCCAAATGTACGAGTAAATCAGATGCCAAAGCTCACGATATACATGCTCACAGTGTATGGTTTGACAGTTAATGTGACATTACTGCTCACAGTAAACATATTGATAAACATGTTGAATCCCTAAAATTAGAACTGGGTGCATATTTCATACACACAGCTGACATAGAAAAGAAAGAATTGAGTTCCAAACAGAACTAATTCCAAGTATGCTATCCAAGTAGAAACATGCTGCCCTTCTCTCTCTCTCTCTCTCACACACCCACCCACACATACATCTCCCAAGGGGACCATTCAATTACAGTACTTCATAGTATAGTTTTAGCAACAAATGAAATACTAGGTATTTCTTTCTTTCTCTCTTGCGCTGCATCTTGGACATGCTTATGATGTTTTCCATTCAGGTAAAGTGAGGAGAGAAAGCACAGAGTTCAAAGGAACCATAAATTTCTGGCATGTTGCAAATCCATGCAACCAACCAACTATTAGTTAGTTCATTTCCACAGGTTACCTTCTGGTACACTGTTCGAGGAACAACGCATGAAAATTCGGCCAAATTCAAAAAGAGTCTCAACAGGCAGAACTCGGTCCAAAATCAAACTTAATCAAGACTCACATGATAATGAATCCGATTTGCCCCTATAATATTACACTGCTACATCAGAGGGAAGCGTAGAACATCAATACACTTCAGGAAACAGACATATGGCTTATAAAAATAATGAATGTTGTACTTTATGGTGGCCGACTGATGCAAACGTGCTTAATCTCCAAAAACCACTGCATCACCAAAAATAACTGCAAAAAGAAAATGCTGCTTATTTACTCACAACGGAAGCACTCCGGGCCACCAGGAGTGAATTAAACCAGTTTTCACCTGAATGACTGGAGAATCTGCCTTAGGCAGAGTCCTGCAATGGTCGAATACCCACAGGTACCCAGTGGTAACCTTGAAGAAAATTAACAGTCACGGGAGTGACTGGGTGGGGTGATTTTGTGTGTGTGTGTGTGTGTGTTCATGTGGACATGGCTATCGTTATACTAATCAGCTACACTGAGAGTCTCAGTGTTTCGGATCTACTGTGTTGGTGGAGGGAGCCACGGTATTCCAAGCCCTTGTGCTCATAAGCAGTGTTCTCGCCATCAGCAGCGCGGCGAACGACAGATTTTTTCCACTGCCGTGGTTTGTAATCCAGAAACGGAAATCACAGCTGAAGTAAGACAGTTGATGAGATTTGGTTGCACAGAAATCGCTGAATTAAATAACTCTCCTCTCAGTGACAAAATAAAAAACTGGGTGTGGTTCAGTCTCCACTCTGAGAACGGGTCAGTCAGTGCAGTATTAAGCATTAATATTATTTAAAAGAATGTTGAGCAATCTCCTTTTTAAAATAAGTCTTCATATAATTTTCTGTGTTGCTGTCGTTTTTGTAAATTAAAACTATGACAAAACAACAAACAACATTAATATAACGATTAAAGAAAACGAAAATCCCACGAAGGGTGTGATGCTTAGTCTACCCAACCCGTTAACACATCTGGCTGCACCTCGTCCCTCGCTTCGTGGGATAGATATTCTTTTCCTTTATAAAAATACAAGAAGGACTCAAACACATTAGAATTAACGGGTTCAGAAAATGAATTAATTAGGGTCGCAGGGAGGCTGGTGCCCATCCCAGCCGACTCCAGGCGAGAGCAGAGTACACCCTGGACAGATCGCCAGGCCATCGCAGGGCAGGAAGATGCTGATGGCTATGCAGCTCCTCTTGTTGAAAGTCAGCAAAGGTTCTTTTCCAGCCTCGCACCATAAACAGTGAGAGACATGGCCAGCATGACAATCTGTGGAGAGTGGGGCTTGAACCCCCAATCAGTGATCCGGCACCTTTACCACCAGGCCACCACTGCCTCAGGCCTCAAATAGACATTGGGAATTTTCATTGAAAGTAAATTTTTGTCTTTTTTTATTAATCCAAATGTTTTTGTTGCAAGCAGAACTGTACTTTAATTGTTTCTGCAGTCGTTTAAATCAATGCCACACATTGTTATCAACATGAAGGAAAAGGGGGGGAAAATTATTTTAAATGTCAAAAAAGGATTTGTGGCTCCCAGTGTTTTTTTTACTGTGGAAAACGGGTCCAAATGGCTCTTTGACTGGCAAAAGTTGCTGACCCCTGGTCTAGATGTTTACCGATGCAACCGACTCACCGTAAACTTTCCTCTTTACTTCAAGGAGTTTAATCAGAAAATTACATTAATCATTTAGGAATTACAGCCATTCCTATACACCGTCATCACTTTATTACACGCTCAAAAGTGGTTGGACGCACTCGCGCGTAGGCCTCCGTCAGTCCCGAAGGACTATGGCTGCGCTCTGGCCAGTATCCCGACTGGTGATACTCCCCAGTGCACAGAGCCTGGGTAGGGAGTAATGAGGGACAGGCTGTTACCCAAGCAGCAAGTCCCCCCCTGTCTCGGCGCCACCGGAAGGATCCAATGGAAAGGCAAGTGCCGATACGACTGGGTTCCATTGCCGCTGCAGGAGAGAAACTACGGTCAATTTAGAACGGCCAATTAACCTACAGTGCACGTCTTTGGATTGCGGGGGAAACCGGAGCACCCGGAGGAAACCCGCACAAGCACGGGGAGAACATGCAAACTCCACACAGAAACGCCCAGGCCGGGAATCGAACCCGGGCCTTCTTGCTGTGAGGCGGACGTGCTAACCACTACGCCACCGTGCCGCCAAAGGCGCGTCCACCTTGGACGCACTAGCAATTACAAATAAAAGATTGTTTGTGATACTTCAGTAACACTTCCTTTGCAGTCAATAACTGCCTGAAATCTGGAACTCAGACTCCAAATACAGAGATTCACCTGCTGAGGTGCCATGTCAGGCCTTTACTGTAACGATCTTCAGTTTCTGGTTGTTTATGGTTCTGTCCGGTGTTCGTTTTTATCTTCAGACACTGAAACACATGCGTTGTTGAGTTGCCTGAGAAAATCATTTAAAAATATTTCATTTCCTTTTTTGTGAGAAGAGTTGGATTGTAACTGCTGTAATGAAATCAAGTGCTGTTCTATCGGTTCTGTAGCATTAGATGGAATCTGAACAGAAAGTATCTCTTGATGCACTTCAGAATTCATCCTGCTTCAATAATCAGCTGTTACATTAACAACAAAGCATCAGTGCTCAGTTTCTCTGGCAGTCATGCATGCCAACATCCACCATGTTTGGCAGGTGATGTACGTTTCATATCACAAGCTCTTCCTTCTCCAATTCCACTCTTCGCATTATCCTCGTACATGTTAACCTTGATGTTATCTGTATTAAAATCTTTTTGCAGAATCCGACAGGTGTACTACTAAAGACTTGCTTTATTTTTTTAAACGTTACCAGTGGGTTGCATCTTGAGATAAACACTATATTTATATTCACGAAAAGCCTCTGGATCGTATATAATAATAATCATTGATCAACTTCTTCAGGGCTATTCTAGAGTAGATGATATTTGTGGGATTTTCTACATTAAGGAAAGAAATCTGTTATCATCCAGTTTCACAGTCTTCTTGGTTGTTTAGTGTTGCGAAGATCGCTAGTGTATTTCTTCTTTTATGGATGTGTTAAATCAGATAGTATATGTATTTTTTTAGCATCATGAATACCCATTTTATTTTGATGGCCACGACTTGGGAACACGTCATTAGACAGCTGTCAAAGTCAAATTCAACAACTGGAATTAAATTATACATTTTATTTCCTGAACTTGTAATGATGTAATGAAGAAACCAGACATAACTGGACCTGAGGTTGTGCACCAATCAGCTTTGCAATTGCTTTTAAGCCTGTGGAAATGGGAAGACGTGTGTAAATATAGCTGGAATTCTGACAAGGTTAATGCAATATTTTTGTTAAATTCTGGTGGTGTACAAAGATAAAAAAAAAAAAAAAAAAAAAAAAAAATTGAGTCACTGTAGAAATGCTTATGGACATGATTGTATGTGTGAATACACTCATGCACCTAGGAGCAATTAGAATAGGAAATCCACCTGGGGCTACCATATGAGTGAGTACTGAGACAGGAGTCGAGGTACTGAGTGAGGAAGTCAGGAGCGGTAAGAATATATGAGGGTGGCACAGGATATGAATTACAACAGTGTGTCAGTAGAGAGGTGTATGGTATGAAAAATGAACCAGGTCAAAGACAGAGGTGGGACCGAATTGAGGATTGGCTCTGAGCCAATTGTGAAGTGATGAGATCAATCAAGAATCTCCATGGATTATGAGGCTTGGGGATGACATGGTGATCAAAACAGGGCGAAAACAGGGAACAGGTTGAGATTAGTCTGGAGAGCTGGTAAGAAAGAATGGAAAGAAGAGGAATGAAGGTCAGCAGGATGAAGAAAGTAGGAGTGTGAATGAAAGGGAGAGGATAGAAAAAGTCAGCTTGAAAGGGTAGAGGTGATGAACTTGGATTCATTTAAATACTTGGGGATGACTAAGGTAATGGAGAATGCGGTAAAGAAGTGACGTACAGAGTGCAGGCAGTGTGGCAAGGATGGAGAAGAGTGGCTGGAGTGATTAGTGATAAAGGATGTATGAAAGACTGTAGGAAATTGTTTAGAAGACAATAGTGAAGCCAGATACACTGTACCGTCTGGAGATGGTAACACTGACATAAAGCCCGGAGGCGGAGCTAAAGTGTCAGAAAGAGAGATGCTACGATCTTCTCTGGGAATGATAGGACAGAGAGAATTAAAATTAAAATGCAAGAAGGTTTCTGGGGGGATAAAAGTGAGAGAAGTCAGATCAAGATAGGTTTGGACTTATGTAAATGTATATTGGTAGAAGACTGATGAGGATGGAACTGCCTGGTAGGAAGAGAAGAGGAAGGATAAAGAGTGGATTGATGAATGGGGAAAACAAACAGGTCATTGGGGTGACAGTCAGAGTCACAGAATAAAGAACAGGATGGAGAAGAATGCTGGCATGACTCCTAAGAGAGCAGCCGAAAGAACAACACATATAGCGTTAAAAGACTAGCGGTGGAATCCACAGTCTGGAATGTTTCGGGTTAGGAAGAATAAATCAGACAACCCTGGGAAAACGCACACGAACATGTAAAAAAAAACTGAGGTGCTACAGATATAGCAACTGGTGCTGAGAATTTTGTAGGTGACCCACTGTGCTACCATGCTGCCCCTTTGTACAGCATATACCAGGGGTCCCCAACCACCGGTCCGCGGCTCAATTGGTGCCGGTCCGCAGAAGAAATAATTAATTATTTCCATTTTATTTATTATCCGAGTCTGAAAGATCTTTATTTTTGAAAAATGACCAGATTCTCTCGGTTACATGTCGGTCATTTGAGCGCTAAAATGTAATCCACAAGGGGTCGGCACATGAACAGAGGCGAGTTGGACATGTTTCAAACATTAGTGGGGATTTTGGGTGAGACGGAGTCTTCATTCTCCCAGATGGTGCACCATCACCTGTGTGATCAAACTCACCAATTTCATTCAATCTGTCTCTGTAACCATAAAATGGGCAGTGGTGGTCTAGCAGATAGGGCGCAGGATCGCTGATCCTAAGGTTGGGGGTTCGAGTCCCCACAGGGCTGTCACTGTCCCCCGCAGTGCAGCTAACTGGGTGATCAAAGGCAGGCCATGTTTCTCACTGTCTATGGTGAGAGGCATGTAAAAGAACCATTGCTGACTCTCGTAAAGAGTGGGTTGCAAAGCCATCAGCGTGTTTCTGGGGACAAGCAGCAAGCTTTCCTGCATCCCGGTTAATCTTCTCCGGAAGAGACCAATTGCTACACTACCCTACAGGGATAAGATATGATGATGATGATGACCACAAAATGAGGCAATTATTGCCTGTAAAAGTGAATTTACACTGTATTTCAAGACCCCCTGCCACTGGGGAATGTCTATAATGTTCATCAGTAACAAGACATGTGATTGTTCTGTCATGCTTTAAAAAACAGGAAAATATTTTGCTGTGTTCTCTTGGTAAATGTCCAACAACCGATGAACCATTAGAAACTTTTACAGCAAAACTATGGGATGCTCTGAATGAATGGAGCGATGAGCCAGATTCGAACCTATCAGAAAGTGATGAAGAGGATTTTTCACCCGATTCTCTTGCTCACTGTCTTCCTTTCGGCTTTTTCCCTTTTACTCGGGAGTTGCCACAGCGAATCATTGTCTTGCTCACGAACTTCATAAATTTATGGACATTCCTGAACAGGTGCTTTTGTTTATGTTCATGTTTGGTTCAACGTGGCATGTGCTAAAGTTGACATTCTTGATGACTGGTTCGATTTTACTTCCGGGAAATTGGCTGCCGCCATTGTTGACAATTTTTGTTTATTTTCAGCTTTCATGTAAGTAATTTGGTTGATACCACAAAATGAATAACACAAATACCGGTAAAACTCCTTTATTGTTCTGTTATTATTCATGATTTCCACCTCGATGGTAATAAGCACTTACCGTTCCACTTCGCTGGTGCATTTTAATAAGCGCCCACCGACTCCAATTTTTAAAGCACCCTGGGCGCTTATAACGTCGAATACAGTATACATATACATATACGATATACTATATATGTATACACACACACATATATGGGGCCAGTGGCATAGTGGTTAGGGTACTGCGCTCATGATCGGGAGGTTGAAACTAAGACCCCCGGGCAAGGTCTCATCCACAAGTGTGCCTCCGTTCACCCAGCAGTATAAATGGGTACCAGAAAAAATATACTGGGAAGGTAACCCGCAATGGACTCGCTTCCCATTAGGGCGGAGTTGTACTCCTAATCGCTTCACACTATGATAACCGGGGATAAGCACTGGCCTGATGAGCCACTATGGCTCGGGTGTAAAAGCCCAAAGGACTTTTTAATTTCTGTACCTTGCTAAAGGCTTGTGTCAGGAAGGGCATCCGATGTAAAAAAAAAAAAAAAAAAAACCCTACGCCAAAATCAAACGTGCGAATCATTTGCTGTGGCGACCCCTGAAAAAGGGAAAAAGCCGAAAGGAAATCTTTCTCATATATATATATATATATATATATATATATATATATACATACATACATACACACGTATATAAATACATTTTCATGCATTCCCTCCAACACAGAGGAATCTGCTTCACCATTGCAAAGCCCAATCAATGTCACTTAAAGTATAAATATTGTTATCTGAGTCCAAAGTACTTTGTGCTGCATGGTGATGTGGTTAACACCTCTGTCTCACAGCAAGGTGGTCCTGGGTTTGGGTCTTGGTCTCAGTGAGGGAATTTCTGTGAAAAGTTTGCATATTGTGTGACTGCCGACATTGGTTTCCTCCAGGTACTGTGGTTTCATCCCACAAGTCCAAAAACATACAAGTTCGGCTAATTGTCTGTTTCAACACACACCCACACACACACACACCCCAGGTGTGAGAGGGTGTGGTTCTGTGTGTTTTCCTGTGTTGGACAGATGAGCTGTTCAGGTTATACCCCGCCTTCGCCCAGTTTTGGCTGAGATAGGCTCCCAGACTCGAGTAGAAAAAAGTTGCTGGTAAAAGAAAAATAATTTCGGGGGGGGGGGGGGGGAGGACTAACGCGACTTTGTTATTATTTTTTCTGAATAGTTTGTCCATGTGTTCATGATGAAGGACCAGGACCTGGTGAATGTGGCCGTCCTGACACACGTTATCGTCACTCAGTTTGGAACTGCAGCACTTTTACAGGTCAAAGGCTGCGGTTGGTTATTTTCGCACCGAGAACAAACACAGAGGTTTATTTACTATAAATAAGAAGAGAAAAGGTTCAGGGTAAGGTTAATAATAAACCCGGAAGGTTGAGACTCACCCAGGGCGGCAGCTCGGAAGTTTGTAAGCTCGGTTTCACTGCCCTCTCTTCGTGCTGGAGGTAACCCAAGTATCTGTTTACTCCCGAAAACCTTGCGCTTTTATTCCGTCTGAGGTAAAACAGCGCAGCCAGAGAGATGAGAATCCAACTGAAACTGAACCCAAGATAACCCAACACGTACACCGGAAACAGGAGCGCGAACGTTTTGGCGAATTTCAGTCCGGTACTCTTGGCGTCTTCCACCGCGGACGGAGGCTCGCTGCTGGGCACCAGCTCCGGCACCGACTCCGGGATGCTTTCCGATGGACGGGTCGGGTCCGGACCTGCTCTGTTTACCGGGGAAGTCATTTACAATCCGTGTTGAAAAACTTCACCGAAATTATAAACAAGTTTCAGTTCTGTGAGGAAAAATGGAACGCGCACGCGACCTGCAACTGCCTAATAAATCCAGTCAGGAGCGGCTCCTTGTACTTCCTGAGATTACCGAGTCTCTTCGGACTGGTTGGGGAAACTACGCAGCGTCCTCGCCTGACCTTCACTGAGACGGAGCGTCAACACTCCGGTTCACATACTGACCGAAAACCACGCGCTTTCCCCGAACTTTTGGTTTAAGGTAGCATTTTACCGGGCTACCGAGCTCGTGCCACGTCTCTGTAAACTGACCTACCTACACAGCTGCGTTCCGCACTGTAGCGCGAGCTCTGATAGCATGGCGTCGTACTGCGCTCGTGTACACTAGTCGCCTATCCACATCCTGCCACAGGCGCGCGCTTTCCCTCGGGCCAGCACGCACAGTAAGGGTACAGGCCCACACCCAAACGGCGTGATCACAGGACCAACCCCTTCTCCTCGTTTCATCAACACAGCCGTGATGCGGAAGTGTGTGTTTGTATACAGTATATGCGCAATGAGAACAGGGACGTCAAAGTGCGCCACCTTGTGTCAGTTCTGGTTTATTAATCATCAAAGACTGTACTGTACTGTATTTGGATCCAACAATTGCTAGTGAGCCAGAAAAAAATAAATAAATAAAAAGTTTAAAGATAAGTAATTTTCAAAGCAATTTTAGGAAAAGTAGTGCAGTATGTGTCTCTCACCTGGTAGAGTGAAGTGTGCAATATGTCAGACCAGTCTGTGGCAGAACACCACTGGGTTCGGGTCCTGGGTTCGAGTCCTACAATAACTGCTTCACAATACACTCAACATGACCAGGCTGCATTTCTTTAAATCAGGGGTGTCAAACTCGTGCCACAAAGGGCCATGTGGCTGCAGGTTTTTGTTTCAACCAAGCAGCAGCACACCTGACATGGCTCGTTCAAACAACTGCTAAGAGTCTTCAGGCATTTGATTGGTCAGTCTGGCTCATTCTAACAACTGATAAGAGTCTTCAGACAATTGATTGGTCAATCTGTGTGCTCTGTCCAGAGACTGACCAATCAAATGCCTGAAAACTCTTATCTGTTGTTTGAATGAGCCAAGTCAGGTGTGCTGCTGCTTGGTTGAAACAAAAACCTGCAGCCACATGGCCCTTTGTGGCACGAGTTTGAAATCCCTTTAAATGTTAAACTACGAGTTCTGAAAGGTAGAACTTTTTCAAACAACAAATCTCAGCACCACAATCACAGCTTCTGACACAGTTGTGTTGTTTTTACGTCCTCGGAGGCATTTTTCAAGGTTTTAAGCATTTTGTTTAAGGATAAATATATTAACAAAATTGTTTTTTTTTTTTTGTTTTTTTTTTTTCTGTAACCTCAATCCTAATTAGGGTCGCGGGGAGGCTGGTGCCCATCCCAGCCAACTCGGGGCGAGGGCAGAGTACTCCCTGGACAGCTCGCCAGGCCATCGCAGGGCGGAAACACGCTGACAGTTTTGCGGCTACTCTTGTCGAAAGTCACCAATGGTTGTTTTACATGAACCTCACACCATAGACAGTGAGACTGTAGACGGCCGGCCTTTGATAACCCAGTTAGCTGCACTTGGGTGGGGGGTGGGTGGGGGCATCAGTGACAACCCGCTGACAGTGGGACTTGAACCTCCAACCTTAGGATCAGTGATCCAGCAGCATCTTTACCACCGGGCCACCACTGCGAAACAAAATTGATGAGACAACAATTTTCAGGTGCTGATGAGGAATCAGAATTTTTTTTTTCTTTAAATCCAGCCAAACAGTTTTTCAAATTTTTAATTAAAAAAGCATGTATTTAAATGCATAAAAACGTATTTTTAAAATCTGAATAGCTTATGAGAAAACATCACATTTATGAACCCCCCCCTCAAAAAAAAAAAAAAAAAAAAAAAGTAGATCTTAACTTGATTAAAATATTTACAACAAACTTGTTTCCCCCGGTTACAGAAACCCGCAGTAATCTCGTCTCCTCGTGCCGATCAGGCCCAGTATATTTTTACTCTCAAAAACGTCTAGACGTCTCAGTAAAATCCTCCCCCGTCAATCAAATCACAAGAAAAACAGAGCAGATGATGTGTGGAGCCCAAGTTTTGTTTTGATCTGATCCCCAAGCAGTGTTTATGATCTGCTCTCATTTAACCCAACTGCTCGTCTTCATCTGCTGATATTGAGTTATCAAAGGCCGGCTGTGTCTCACGTGCGTTGCTGTCTTGCGTCAGGAGTCGGCCAGTAGAATTCCATCAGCCTGTTTCTGCCCTGCGAGCTGTCCAGGATGTACTGTGCCTTCAACTTCGTGTTGGCTGAAATGGGCACCATCCACCCCACAACCCTAATTAGGATTAAAGCGGTTCAGAAAACGAATGAATGATGTTAGCATTTCTGAGAAGTCAGAATATTTGGGGGGGAAAAAAAAAAAGTAATTAAAAACTTTGAAGATGAGAAACAGTTGAAAATACACAGAAGAAAAATTTCTGTTGAACAACAATGAGAGAATACAGAGTCCGGACAGAAAGAGGCATGTTTTTTGTGCTTTTACTGAATAATAGAAAATATTTTATTGACATTTTAAAAGAAATTTGTAATCACTTTTACCATAATAACAGCTCCAGCTCATAATCTGGCAGGAAGTTTAAGACACAAGAAAACTAAAAATGTTACACACAGTGATCTCCACCTCTCTGACTGCTGTTCCTTCCCTCAGTCAGGATTTTGTGTGTGTGTGTGTGTGTGTGTGTGTGTGTGTGTGTGGAGTTTCTTTTTCCACCCGAGCTACATACAAACAACAGAGAGGGAGCAGTGCTTTAACTCATCTTCATAAACGCAAGCTATACATCATATATACACACATGTACGTCTCTGCATGTTAGATATTCACACCGGATGCCAAGGCGTGAAAATACCTTCGAGAAAAATAAAACCAATAAAATATGACGACAAATAACTTATGCTATTGAATAAAATAAATGGAGGCCAACAGGACAACCTGTGCACAAATCACACGTTAAACATATTAAGGAAAATAGGTCATTTCAAATGTATTGTTTGATATGTCTTTGTATAAAACGGCTACTTCGGCAACATCAATCATTTAAAACAAAAAACAAACAAACAAACAAACAGAAAAACAACAACGACAACAATAGCGCTTTCAGGTAATATGAGCAATATGTCAATCATGACAGTTATCTTATAAAATTCCCTGACTTAAAGATATTGCAGGATAAAGAAAATTATGCATCACTAATGAAACAATTCATTCCATGTGAAGAAGAAGAAAAAAAAAAAATGCCAAAGAAAATCGAAGATAGGTCTCCAAGTCCCTCGTGGTATATACACGGTCACTATGGCCCATGGATGGGAGAGTGTGTCATTAAGTACACCATGTGATTATATTATACAAGTAACATATTATACTCTATTGCAACAGAACCCCTCCTGATCACGGGCTCCTAACCGCTAGGAAACAATGTGAGATCTAATCTGGTTGGTTAATTCGGACACGCCTTGGATGATAACTTTTGAATAAATTTTGTGTGTGCAACACATTATTTCAATCGTGTCCTTCAGTAAACTCTACGGACACTCGAATGTTGCATGCAGTAATTAAAACAAAAAAAAAAATAAAAACAAAAAAAACACTGTCTATAGAAAGGTAAACCATATAACCCGTTTCACGACAAACAGATGATGGTGAACAGCCCCATGATCACATGATACATCATATTACCTGCATGTGTGGCTGCAGTTGTTTGCATTAGAGATGCCACGGTTTACCGTCTTATTCGTTTTTTCGCTTCCATAAGTAAACGGATATGTTCGTGCTTACGGCTTTAAGCTTTTATATTTCACGCGAAATGTGTTGGAGAAAGTGCATGTCTCTGTCAGTGGGTTTCCTCGTGAAGCGCTTTTCTTCTTTTTCTAGTCCATGTCTACGTACCCAGCTGTGAGTGTGTTTCTACATTTTCAAGTGTTTTAACGTCCGCTTATGTCTTCATTACATGTTGTAGGCGACGTATATGGGGTCGAGCTGGTCGGCGAGAAAGCCGTCTCTCAAGTGCATGCGCTGCTTCTCTCCACGCGAGTTGATGGGAATAACGCCGGTATCCACGACAACCACCACACCCACAATGAGATAATGCTCCTCCAGAACTACATTGGTTACCATGGGAACCAGGTCCAGGGCCTCCTGCTCCGAACCATCCAATTCAACCACCACGACCAAGAGCTTAGTCCAGGTAAACACAGCACTGACACACACACACACACACACACAGAGAAAGAGATCAGTACATACACGCACAGCAATAGCGATAAAACTTTACCCTATGCATTCATACACGTGTACCTGTAGGTACGTAGGTTTATATGAGACCGATAGAATGCACTCAATGCATGCGCTCACCATTCCTGGATGCTCTTGTGGGTTCGAATGATCGAAGTCTCAATATCAATGGGGTGGTACTGCATCCCTCTCAGTTCCATCGCCTCATCCAATGCTCCAACTACGTACAGAGCATCGTGCCTCTCTACAGCAAAACAGTCAAACGCATTCATGTTTGTATTTGTCTCTGAACAAAATCCTGGCCACACCCACGCAAGGATTTTTCACCGAATTTGGTGTGGACACTGCTCTACTTGAGTCTCAGAATATTTTGGATTTTTGGATTGTCCAGGTCAAAGTCAAAGTGAGCAATGTTTTAGTGATGGACATCCCCTCCACCCATCCACCCATCCCATGTTAAAATTGAAACTATGTCTGAATTCATGTGTCACACAATTACCTTTGAACTAGAAAGGTTGGAAGCAAGGTCATAGGATAAATATTTCGAAACAGGTCCTGACAGGCATGCTGTTACTATGGAAACACTAATCAAGGTCATAGGATTTTGAGCACTGACAACTTCTAGACATGTGCAAAATAGACGCGTCATTACGACTGCATCTTATCAAAGGACTTTGCAAATACAGGGCACATCTGCTACATTATCATTCATATGCTGTGGTGGCGGTTCCTTACACGCTATTAGTTCCCATGAGTGCATCATGCCTTACATCCAAACGAAATAATTTACTCATTCGCCAAACTCATTCATTTTCTGAACCACTGAATTGCGGGGAGGCTGGCACCCATTTCAGCCAACTCTGGGCGAGGACAAAGTATACCCTGGACAGCTCGAAAGGCCAACGCCACAGAATATTTCACACTCACATTCACACATAAGGGCAATTTGGAACAGCCAATTAACCTACTGTGCATGTTTATTTTGGACTGTGGGAGGAAACCGGAGTATCCGGAGGAACCCACGCAAGCACAGGAAGAACATGCAAACTCCACACAGGTACACCCGAGCTGGGAATCGAACCCAGGACCTTCTTGCTGTGAGGCGGACGTGCTAAGTACTACGCCACCGTGCCGCCTCACGGCATGATCAATCCTACTAGAGTAGCGAAGAGGCTGGAGTCAAGGTACACGCTTAACAGCCCCCCAGTCCATCACAGGGCCACACACAGATACACACAACAATTCACACTCAGATCAAGGGATAATTTGGAACAATCTTGGGCAATTATTACTGATCGAAATTGAAAAGAAAATAGTAAATAAACGTACAGACTCTTCATGTCTAAACATCCCTTTCTGCCTACCGGTGGAATCACAGTGCACTGTGTGATCCCAGCTGGAGGAAAAACAGCCTTCACAATCACGTCAAGCTCTCTAACGGCCTTAATGACATTAGAATAAAGTCCAATCCCCTCTTGTGAACAATCAAACCTGTCTATGGTCTGATGGATGGAAGGCTTTCATCGGGCACTTCCTCGTCTCTGAATGGTTTGACCTGGATGTGATGGTTTTGTGACGGTTTTGTGACCAGTGTCTCCAGGATGCCCTTTCAGGGAGATCCTAAATCAATGTTGTGATATCGTTGATGGAAATCTCATGTGTTAAAAACTAATTTTATAGGCAGCGCTTGACTGATGAAGGTTAACACATTTTGTGATACTGGTGCATTGTCTGAAAAAACAAAATATCGTGATTTTGTGTCTAATAATTCTGAATCCATCCTATTTTTTTTTCCCAGTGACATAAATGGACTTCAGTTGAATTCAATTCAACTACAGACGCTCCCCGACTTATGTTCATCCGTTTTTTTCGATTTTACTTTTTTTTCCAAAACAAAAAAGAAAAGTCAAATTTTGAGTTAAGACGTACCTACGTAGTATGCTGACATAATGACGCTGTGTCCAGTGTCCATTGTTTACAAACGACAGACTGAACGTGCCCCTCCTTTTTCCCCAGTTCAGTTTTATATATATATATATATATATATATATATATATATATATATCTCAATCAGTTATATAGCATGTTACCCTTGTGTTAAGACTGACGTCTTAACACAAGGGTAACATGCTATATAACTGATTGAGATCTCTGTGATCTTTGTGTTTACACTGTTTTTCAGACTTTTGTAACCCTAAGCAAATCTGATTGGCCAGAAGCGTAAGCCTACTAGCATGGGTGCAAGTCTCATACACAGAGATGAATTAACTATCTGCTCAGATCGGCGCAATCTACCATGCATACTCAGTTAAGCAAAGAGAGTTGTAAAATGAAATAAAACCCGAATCCAGAAAAGAAAGAGAACTTTCCGCTCTGCTGGTGATTCAGATCAGTGCAGGCTGAGTACTAAACAAGTTCAACGGCGCCCTTACTCACTTGAAAGACCGGAAGTCCAGATAACCCGCGCTCTGTCTCAAGCAAAAGCAAGTAAACTACTTTCGGTGTTGGGCGCCTCACATATTGTAAGCGTTGATCGGCTGTTTTAAGCGTCATGTAAAGTGACTCGGCTCAGCTTCGTGTAAAGTGACCATCCGTCGACCATCGGAACCATTTACAAGCAGAAAGATCACATCATAGAGAATGTAAAAGGTTATACTTGATACTGTATTTCATATTTGATGAGTGAATTTGATTAAAATTTACCTATTTCAAATTATTTTGCTTGAATTTAATTTATTTGAAATTAATGTTAATTGATTTAGGGGTGTTTTATGAGATACGGCAATGCTATTTATGGATGTATAGTACAGTATGAACATCATATGTAACTGGAACATACAGCAACAATTTACGTTCATTTTCAACTTACGTTCGGCCGTCTGGAACCAAACAAAAACGTAAGTCGGGAAGCGTCTGTATTAAACTGTATTCAGTCATTTACTATTTAATTCAGAGACATCTACCAAACCCGAGGTGAATAACTTAACTGCCCACCAAACAAACTCGGGATAGTACTATAAACATCCATCTATACCAATAATAATCTATATAAATACAATAAAAATAACAACAACCACAACATTGTTTTCTCTATTTAAGAACCAGATGAAAATTTGTCAAATCAGGTTCAGACACAGACACAAAGATGCATCACGACACATATACACTCACCACCGCTGGCATCAGTGAGCTCTGTCCTGCGGAGAAAGCCAAGGTAGCCGGTTCGAGCCCAGACAGTTTGTGTGTCTCCAAAGCTCAGTCTGGAACTGAAATGGTCTGAACGAACATTCTCTTCTCCAAATACTGAGAAATATCCACTGGCATTCTGACTGCTGTGCACCCATATCTGCACACACACACACACACACACCTCATATACTTTACATACACACATAAGCTTGGATTTCTTGAGAGTAATCTTGGCCGAATGTACGAGCCAATTTTAGTTCAAGGATAACTGAATATACTTTCGGAGGTAGCCAGTCAAATTTTAGGTAAATGTTCCGTATTCATGGTCCCGGAAAAAGTTTTGGTCCTGCTTAAAATTTGCTGTGAATTCAGAGTGACTCAGATTCTCTCTCAATGGCTCAATCGGCTGATTTTTTTTTTTTCAGGTGACGTGATCCCGCCCCTTTTGACAAAGAAAACCCCATGAAATGATGACACCTCACACGAATCTGCCCCTTACCTTCCGTAGAAGTGGCCAGCAGGAATCCTGTACGTCTACACTTTCATTTTCAAAAAAAAAAAAAAAAAGCATTTCAGATCTGTTCCGTTTGAATCTGATCCTTTGGGAGGTATTACAGGGGACACATGGGAAATATAATGGATATGCAGTAATCTATTGCTGGGGGGTTTTTGCCTTTCCTTGAATTAGTTCAACTTGGATTTTACACAATTTTTCCTGATGTAATATGGGATTTTCCTTATCGGAGTCAGAAAGCTGATCTAGTCTGATATGCGGGTCCAAAATACCGTAATCTCTGGACTATTGAGCGCACCTGACTGACTATAAGCCGCACCAAAGAAATGTAAAAATAAAAAAAGAATTTGAACATATATAGGCCACAGATGTCTGTCTCACTCTTGAGCATCCTGCTAGAGCACCCCCTGGAGGCCGTTAGCCTGTAAAAAAAAAAATCTATGGATTAGCCGCATCATTGTTTAAGCCACAGGGTTCAAAGCTTGAGAAAAAGGTGGCGCCTTATAGTCCGAAAATTACGTGTCAATAAATCCTCAGGTTTAATCAATAAAAACAAGTAGTTATGCTCTGATCTGAGACCGAATGACTTCGGTATTTTTTTCGCATAGCTCTACGGTCCACAATCTGACACATACGTCCATGTTTTAGCTTCAAGCTTATAGTGCAGGATGAAATAGTATCTGTCCAGCAATCCAAAGCTGAGCACCTCATACCAAAATACACAACAAATTCATCCGGTCCCACTGAACTCGAGACAATCAAATGGAGGCTACATGTAAAAAATACAGAGAAAAAAACGCAAAGGATCATTAAAGAAAACACTTGGATTTGTTTTATTTACATTTTAAGGGCAGGTTCAAAACAATACATGGCACACAGCCAGTGCAGGGTCACGGATCCTCAACGATAATCTATACTGAAGTTTTTCGATGAGAGCGCACATTTTTTTTGACCAACCAGAACTGAAAAAAAACGGCAAAAAAGTGCATTATTGCGGCATATTTGGCCGCATACATATGAGTACAGTGATCCCTCGCTACTTTGTGCTTCAGTTTCTGTGGCTTCAGGGCATCGCAGGTTTTTCAAAAATATTCATCAAAAAATAAGAAAACAAGGAAATGAAGGAAAACTGGGGAAAAAAGTGAAAGAACATGCAGCAAAACAAGGCCAATTATGCAAAAAAATAAATCCCAAACAACCAGAAACAAAAAACAACCCCAAAACAAAACTACTTACATTTTTATGTGAGGCGCGCATCTGTGTGTGCGCGACGCATCTGTGTGCACATGCGTCTGTGTATTTATATTTTATTTACATCTTGTGCATTATTTTTGAATGTTTGTTATTATAAGCATTTACAACATTGAATATGTATTTATTGATATCATATACATATATACACGCACGTATACGTCACCCAGGTGGGTCGATGTTACTTTGCGGAAATCGGCGGTCGCAAGGGGGGGTCTCAGTCCCCATTAACCGCGGAAAGTGAGGCATCCTTGTACACCCTTAAACATCTGTATATTTGCAGGCTATAAATCAAAGAACAAAGGAATCTATTATTTTTACAGCCTTTGATTTGGTCTAACCTCTCCTAAATGAGAATCTCCAATTGGTCCCTTGGTCTCTGGATTAGCGATGATGATACGGACACCTGGTAGGATCTGCACAACAAATAAAAATATTGATTGATTGATCAAATGCAATTTTAAAAACTCAAAAGATTTAAAGGACTTAAACACGTTCCATAAAAGGTTGTGTATTTGACTTCTTACCTTGCCTGACTCCATGAGAGGTAAACTATGTGGAGAACCTTTTTCCACCAACCTCACTCTACAACACACAGCAGCAACTTTGATCATCAGAAAATTTATCTCATGTGTAAACAAATCACCTTTTAAGATGAGACTGGGACAAGAGTGAGTGTCCACAGGGAAGATTTTAGGAGACGGTATGTGAACTGTCCACACCTGTCATGTCGGAGTGCTCTCATATCCACATAGACAGTAGTTGGATCTGGTCCCGAGGTCCCCTACACACACACACACACACACACACACACACACACACACACACACACACACACACACACACACTATATATATATTATTCTGGGAAGGTATTCCTCTAAATGTTGGAGCATTCCTGTAGGAATTTACTCTGTTAGCCAAAACAGTATCAGTGAGATCTGGCAAGGAACAGAAGCCTGACGTGAAGTCGTCCCACTGGTGTTCACTGGGGTTAATGCCGGGGCCCTGAGCAGGACACATGAATTCTCATGCTGGAACAAGCTCAGGAATCATTTTTTTTCCCATTCATTCAGTCATTTGCTGAAAGACTGAATTAAATGAGGGACGCAGGGAGGCTGGAGCACCCTGTACAGCTTGCCAGACGACAACCAATTAGTTTAATGTGTATGTCTTTGAACTATGAGAGGAAACCAGAGTACTCAATAAAAAAAAAAAACAGTGAAAGCAGTGGAAGAAAATGCAAATTCTACACGGAGACGCCCTCGCCAAACCCAGGACTTGAATGTCGAACCTGCTTGCTGTGAAATGGGTATGTTACACCTCTTTGTTTCAATGAAGGTAATAATATAGTATGGGGTCCTGAGTGGCACATTGACAAGGTGCGTGACTATTAACCCAAAGATCGCCAGTTTGAAACCGGGGTAATTCCACAGCTGTCCGTAGTCAAGAGTCCATGGGAGCTAATTGTCTGTGCTCTCACGAGAGGGACAGACGGCGTACACTCACTTCCCCATCGCTCACAGTGATCGTCAGACAATCATGTGCGTCTGTGAGCTCATTCGTATGAGGGGGTGGTTAGCGCTTTCCCTCCAAGCGTGTTAGTCCGCCCACAAATACACATGATGCCACAGTTCGACAAGAGGCGGGTGGGTAGTAGTGCATGTCACAGAGGGTGCGTGTGCATGCTTTCCCCTTTCTCTGATTGGTGGTGGTCATGTGATAGGGAAGGCAACACCTGATGGCTGTGAATTGGCTACAACTAAAATTAGAGAGAAAAAGAAGGGAAAAAAATAAATAAAATACCGCACATAGACATTCTCCTCAATCTGCATCCAGTATTGCAGCAACAGAATTACCCACACGTCCAGTGGCGAGTAGGCTGATTGGTGGTTCCAAATTACCAATAAGTGTGAATGGGAATGTTGATGCTTGTATGTGTAGGCCTTCGCTATGGCATGAAAAGCTGTTCAGGGCATACTCAGAGTCGGCAGAGATGGGTGCCAGCCTCCTCATAACCCCGATTAGGATTGATCAGCTTGGAAAATGAATGAATTAAATTTTTTTGCATCTCACACAAGGACTCCTCGAGGTAACTGCTTTGGATTTTTACACAAATAATCTTCACAATATATTCCTCATAATAGCAGATGAAAATAAGCACATTGTAATAATATCATTGAATGCTGACATGAAAATCATCCACTTGTATGCTGACCGAGATGTAACTCACCTGCAGGCACACTGCAAGATTCACCCTACAGCCAAAGGACGTACTGACAGCACGAGGATGAAGCCCAACATCTTTAAAAAGCTTGGAGAAGGACTGAGTCAGAGAGATGCGAGGCCTCTCCTCGGCCACCACCACACAGGTACGTACACGAGACAGATCCAGTCCTCGTGTCTAAAAAGCAGATTTAAAAAAAATCAGAAAAAAAAAAAGAGTTATAAGAGAAACACGATGGAGAGATCTGTCTGATATGTATTTTGATGTTCAAAAGTGGTGTTTATACACTAAGTGTTTATACACATTCATCTGTGAGGACTGGAACTGTGTATATTTGTGAATCACTCGGATGACACACACTGTACACAGAAGAGCTTTTAATAGAAAGGAGTATGTATGACTGAGAGACTGTGGGTGCCCTGTGGTGTGTGTGTGTGTGTGTGTGTGTGTGTGTGTGTGTGTGTGTGTGTGTGCGTGCGCGCACCTTCAGTGAGTTAGTGAGAATGCCGAGGGTCTTGGTACAGAGCTCCATGACTGAATACGAACAGAAAGTATCTCGAACTTTAAACTGGCTGACGGACAGCAACCACAGGGCTGGGTTTAACTCTAACTCTGCTGGAGGGATCAGTATGGACTGGTGCCCTGCATACACACTACACACACACACACACACACACGCGCGCGCACACACACACACACACACTCACTATATTCAGTAAACAGCGCAGCAGACAAGTGCAAAAACTAATAAAGAATCATTCAGATGATAATACGAGCAAATGATTTGGCACAAATGTTCTAGAAAGGAAACCTTTGTAAACACTGACCACCTAAAAGTTCCACATGTTGGACATTTTCCAAGATGGCCTCCAAATTGTTCATATTCTTACATAATTTCCATATTTTTTCGATGCAAAGAAATACAGGGATCCCCCACTTTCCGTGGTTAATGGGGACCGAGCCTCCCTCTCCCCCATTTCCGCAAAGTAGGATCGACCCCCCGACTGACATATACATCCATGTATATGTGTATATAATATCAATAAATACATATTCAACATTATAAATGCTTATAAAAACAATTAAACATTTAAAAATAATGCATAAGATGTAAATAAAATATATCCAATCAGATGCGTGACTCATAAAAATGTAAGTAATTTTTGTTTGTTTGGGTTTTTTTGTTTTTTTACATAACTGGCCACGTATTTTCCTTTACTTTTTCCCTATTTTTTTCGATTAATATTTTTGAAAAACCCGCGATGCACTGAAGCCGCAGAAACTGAAGCACGAGGTAGCGAGGGATCACTGTGTGTGTGTGTGTGTGTGTGTGTGTATATAAAATATTTGTGTGTGCGTGCGTGCACTTACAATTTTGTTTTTTATTTTTTTAACTGCAGTTGTATTTTCCTTTTTTCCATGATACATATTTAAAACATTGGTATTAACAATACTGTTATTTTTGTGTCATAAGTCAGCTTAAGGATTTATAATGTAGCGATTTTGTTTCTTAACAGATCTGCCTTTTCTATTTATAACTCTAGAAAACCTAGAATAATGACAGGAAGATGTTAAATGTCGATTGGTTAATAGGTGGGGCAGTGGTGGTCTAGTGGTATAAGGCGCCGGATCACTGATCCAAAGGTTGGGGGTTCAAGTCCCACTCTCCACAAGGTTGTCACTGTCCCCCCAGTGCAGCTAACTGGGTTATCAAAGGCCGGCCATGTCTCTTCACTGTCTATGGTGCGAGGCATGTAAAAGAACCATTGCTAACTTTCGACAAGAGTAGGCTGCAAAGCCGTCGGCGTGTTTCCGCCCTGCGATGGTCTGGTGAGCTGTCCAGGGTGTACTCTGCCCTCGCCCTGAGTTGGCTGGGATGGGCACCAGCCTCCCCGCGACCCTAATTAGAATGAAGCGGTTACAGAAAATGAACTGATGGTTAATTGGCACCCTAACTAGAGAAAATTCATCGTTCATTTTCCTGACCTGTTTAATCCTCATTAGCGTCGTGGGGAGGGTGGTGTCACCGGGTCACCACTGCTCACTAAAGAAATAATGACTTTTAAGTATATTTGTTTTATATAGAACTATATTTCTTCTGTTATTATTGATGACGTTTTCACTATAGAAGTAAAAGCTTACAATGAAAATGATATATGTAGCCTTTAAAAATACCTACATCATTCGATTCGATGGCCTATAGCCAACAGCTTTTGGGCAAATATGTAAAAATTATAGCCATCTTGAAAATTAGATTGGCTAACTTACATTTTGACAAAAGTAGGGCAAAAGCCACCCACATGGAAAATTTGACAACCATGTTAGAATTTGAACGATTGCTCCGTGTCCAACACACTAAAACATCATATGAACAGAAAGTTATTTTAATTCAATTCACGTTTAGTCTTAAACAAGGAGGTGCGATCATCAATTATTGAATGAAAAAGAAAAATATTATGATTATTATTACATTAATATTAGGAGGTCCTGAAAATTATTATTTTTTTTTTTACAATGAAATTCCTTTGATGCTCTTCAAAGATTACAATTTTTACTGTACACAAAAAAGTTAATGTTTAAAAAAACCACCAGAAAGACAGAAAAAGAAAAAAATCAAACTAGCGCAGACGGATTTTATTTGGGGCTAATCGGAGTTACTTTACCTGATGGTAGGTGTGCATTACTATTTAATACAAGTTTCAATACGATTGGTTATTTTTGAACGCAATGAAATGCACAATTTAAGAGCGTGTGAACACTTCTGCACCCTCATTTATAATTTTGTTTAAAATATCCATTAACAGATATCAGTCTATAGTTTACTTGAATTATAGAAATTATAAGCCACAATAAAACTGGAGAAATATGCTGGGATTGACCGTCACTGCATGCCTTCTAAGGTACCCATCATTCTGGACATGAGAATTCAATTCACAACATCCAAGTCTGAGGCACATGATTGTTTTAGTATATAGTATATGGGAACACAAGAGAAAAAAAAACACTACAACAAGATTTTTATGGTTTATTCCTTCAATCGTTTAAACCGCCATTTTTATTATGACAGCTATACGGGCTGGTGTAATGGCATCTCTAACTCAAAAATAAAGAAAAGCAAACAAAAATTGGATTTTTATAGTTTGTATTTACATATTTAAACCATGACAGGGCCAGGTCAGGTGACCTGTGAATTTTGAGGGAAGCTATGTGCTATGTACCAAGGACATCTTTTAAACTCGTTCAGTGTTTAGTGGCAAGTTTTAACATGTAAATTGAGTTCTGTAAAAGTGTTCAAGTATATAGACACAAAAACACAAGAAAAACAAACTAAAACTGCACCTTATATGTTTCATTTTTTTCCTATTTGAAAGCACAATAATGAATATACTGCCTATGTTTTGATTAAAAAAGTTATCCCGAGTGGATAATGCTTCAATATCCCGAGATTGCAGACTCAACATACTGAACTAAAAGTTTATAAAGTCACACATATTCAACTGTGTCATACTTTATGACTTTGAACACGTTATGAAATGTCTTTCTGTTGGTTACACAAATCACTTATCCTGGGCACACTGAACATAAACTTGTACAGTGCTTCAGCTCACAATATTTATCTTTAAACTCAACACTATATTTAATCTTTTCACTTTTCCGAAGTTGGTGTTTTAAGTGTTTTCTACCTGCACAGACACCAGATGACGAAGCCCAGTCCACAGTAGGGATCTAAACACACAGCTACCTCACGGGATGGATATAACTCACACTGCAACTTTATAGAACGACACAAAGCACTAGTAGTACTGTGTGACATCTGGAGGAAGAAGAGACAAAGACAAAGATGAGATAGTGACAGAATACCATCATTGTCAACTCCACTAACACCAATAAATGGTCAAACAATACTGACTACATTTAAACAACATTATCAAATTAAATAAATAGATCACATTTTTATTTTGCCTCATATGACAGGGTGCCGAGAGAAGAACTGTGGTATTGTATGAGGAAGTCTGGAGTGACAGAGAAGTATGTTAGAGTGGTGCAGGACATGTATGATAGATGTAAGACAGTGGTGAGGTGTGCTGTCGGTGTGACAGAAGAGTTCAAGGTGGAGGTGGGACTGCATCAAGGGTCAGCTCTCAGCCCCTTCTTGTTTGCTATGGTGATGGACAGGCTAACAGACGAGGTTAGACAAGAATCTCCATGGACTATGATGTTTGCAGATGACATCGTGATCTGTAGTGAGAGCAGAGAACAAGTGGAGGAAAATCTAGAGAGGTGGAGGTATGCCCTGGAAAGGAGGGGATTGAAGGTTAGTCTCAGTAAGACAGAATACATGTGTGTGAACGACAAGGACCCAAGAGGAACTTTGAGGTTACAGGGGGCAGAGATAAAGAAGGTGGAGGATTTTAAGTACTTAGGCTCAACAATCCAGAGCAATGGACAGTGTGGAAAAGAGGTGAAGAAGTGCGTGCAGGCAGGTTGGAATGGATGGAGAAAAGTGTCCGGTGTGATGTGTGATAGGAAGGTATCGGCAAGAATGAAGGGAAAAGTGTACAAGACGGTGATGAGGCCAGCAATGTTGTATGGTTTAGAGACAGTGGCCCTGGGGAAAAGACAGGAGTCAGAGTTGGAGGTAGCAGAGATGAAAATGTTGAGGTTCTCTTTGGGAGTAACGAGGATGGATAGGATCAGAAATGAGTACATCAGAGGGACAGCACATGTTAGATGTTTTGGAGACAAAGTCAGAGAGGCTAGATTGAGATGGTTTGGACATGTACAGAGGAGGGATAGTGAGTATATTGGTAGTAGGATGCTGAGGTTGGAACTACCAGGCAAAAGGCCCAGAGGAAGACCAAAGAGAAGATTTATGGATGTGGTGAAGGCGGACATGAAGGTCGTTGGAGTAAGAGTAGAAGATGCAGAGGATAGGGAGAGATGGAGGCAGATCATTTGCTGTGGCGACCCCTGAAGGGAACATCCGAAAGGAAAAGAAGATTATTTTTATTTTGCCTCTGTAATCACACTCATTGGATTTAAAATGTATTAATGAAGTGCAGAATCGACTTATATTTTATATTATATAGATTTAGGTAGGTTCTTTCGATAGGTGTCCGAGCCTGTGTTTGCTTTTCATTCAATTGTATAAGCTGTCTTGTTATTTATTATCCATTTAATGAGTTCATATTCTGTCAAGCCTCTGATTTCAGTGTTTGCTCCACAAACATTTATTTACCTGCAACTCGGTCTGCCTGTGTAAGACTGTGTTTTTATTGTGTTTACTGTTATGAGCGTCTGTTTTGAGGTTTATTTTAGTTCTTAACAAATAAATAGATATCTGGGGTGGGTGGGGGGGTTGTTTTTTAATTGCTGCCAATCATTTTGCAAGTCAATGATATATAAACAGACAATCACCATCAACTCAGTGATGTAGCAGTCTTACTGGGTTTCCTGTGGTGGGCAGGCATGCTAATGAGATAAGACAGCACTGAACAAAGCTGTAGTTTCACAAAAATACCAAGAGTTCAACATATTCAAACTGACAAACAGGAAAGAAAAGCTGATTTAAATTAGTCGTTTATACAAAAGTCATCAAGAGATGACCCATCCCCCGCCTCCAGAAAATATTTCAGAATACATGAACTGCAGGAATTCCAAAATTTAGAAAGACACAATTGCACTGCCTAATAAAGATAAGTGCTAAGTTTGATAAATAAATCTCAAATGACTTCTGGGTTCTGGCGTAGCATTGACATGACTATGCCGCTCGCTCTTCATAATATCGGGATATATATACTCGAGATATAACAAAGAAGCCGCAAACAGTTTTCAGGTTCTGACCCAGAAATGAACACAACCCATATTATTACATGGTAAATGGACTGCCCTGGAAACATGAAAATATGAATTATAGAAAGCCCAAAATATCAAATGGAATGACCACACTGCTTAGTAAAAGTAATTTCAAATGGCCCATAACTGAAATGATTACCAAACCGATTGACGGACTCACTGACGACTGAATCATATTTTGTGACTGTGTAAAAAAGAGTGTACATTTTCTTTTTAGAAAGTGTGTGTATATTTCTGCAAGTACCTTTACTCCAGCAAGCATCCCAGTGGTGGACACACTGAAGTCTAAGTAGGCCAAAGACTCTGGGTCACATGGTTTGTACAGCAGAGGAGACCGTCTCTTTGGTAGGTCATCTTCATCACACACAATTATATACAAAATATGATGCATTCATGCCAGTCTATTTCGTCTATATATATATATATATATATATATATATATATTTTTTTTTTTAAACAAAAGCCTTACCTGTGTCAAGGACAGGTGGCCATGATCGAAGGTCCACCACAGCCGATGCTTCTTTAGACTTCAGTAGTTTACTGATCGCCTGTGTTGTCATAACACAACCAGAACGACTCACCTATGCACACGCACAAAACGTATCTTATGTGAAAACACAACCGGTACCACAGTTAATAACTTTACCAGGGTATTCTATACTTCATATCCTATATATGTAACATTCTTTCAGATAGTGTTAGCAATATTAAACAAGGACAACTGCAAAATCATCGTTAAATTGATCAAAACTTTATTGCCTTTTCAAAAGTTTGACCACAATTGCGATTGGAATCAATCCTCATCCCCTGTCAACTGTCCAAATACAGACCGATTTCAAACTTCCTCTTTATCTCCAAGATCTTAGAAAATGCTGTAGCACAGCAGTTTTCTTCATATCTATACAGGAAAATATGTCATTCAGGATTTATAGATCACATCACAGAGGTGGAAGTTAATGTAGTAAATTACTTATTGTGTTTTCTAGCTTGTGTGACTTGATCTTAATCTTAGTGCAGCTTTTGACACTTTTTGAAAATACTATTCTGTTTGATGCTTTAGAAATTATTGGTGTCAAAGAAATGGCCCTCTCCTTGCTCACCATAGCAGGCAGAGAACACTTGTTAAAGTGGTAAATTAACTACTACTGGCTTCTGGTCAAAGCTGTGTCTTCTTGCTTATATTGCTTTTTGCTTAAACCTTCTGTAGGTTTTCACACCACTGATCATACCATTGTTCTTTATAGATCAGAAATTATTGTTGAAAGAAACTACCGTCTCCTGGTCCAAGGCTTATTTAACTGGTTGGTTTTTTAGATGTAAAAGGAATCCTCTCTGTACATCCTAATGTAGTCTGGTGTCTCGCAAAATTCTGTTCTAGGTCCATTGCATTTCTTTTCACTAGACAGCGTTCTTTGAATAATATTATTCATAAAATGGTATTAACTTCCACTGTTACTTTGATGACACAATTATATATTTCATCAATTCAGATAAGAGATACCAGATTAATAAAACACAGAACTGTGTACAGGACAAGTTGAGGCTGAAAACTACACGGATTTCATTAATAGTGTATTCTTATTTAAAAGGGTAGATCTGAGGCATTGAGACTACTGAAAAACTATCACGTTTGGATGACGTCAAAACGTCTCTTCTGAAGCGTAAATTCACGCTTCTTGACAATGGTAAAGCTGACTGCTTTTCATTCTAGGGCAAACTCTTCATATTTATCTTCTTCCACTTGTTCCGAGGTGGGGTCGTGGGTGCAGCAGCCTAAGCAGTAAGGTCTCGATGTTCAACCTAAGCACTGTGGTCCAGGATCAGCCCACAACATGCTAGAGGGCTTATCTCTCTTGAGTATGTTGTTGCTCGACACTGGGGTCTCTTCCTGGCTGGACATGCCTTGAACTCCACACCAGAGAGGCATTCAGGAGCCATTTACCTGAGCCACCTCAACTGGCTCCTCTTAACATGACGGTGTAGCGGTTCTACTTTAGTCCCATATGACAGAAGTTCTAACCCTATCTCTAACAGAGAGCCCCGACACTCTGGGAAGGAAGCTCATTTCAGCCGCTTGTATTCATGATCATGTTCCTTCATTGCCTTTTTTTCCAACTGCAAACTCATGTCTGTTTAACCTAACAAGCGCTCTCTCTCTTTCTCTGTCTGTGTGTTAGTGTTTCTGTTATGGTACACATATTACATCTGGGAGATGAATGATACAGTCTGATGTCCTACCACTGGTTGGACCTTTCATTCCAGAAATCCCTCGTTCATGCCACACAGTACACACAGAAACTGTGAAAATAGCTTTGGACCGCCATTGATACAAATGTTAATCCAAAAGCTTAAAAAAATTTAAGGCTTTCGTACCAAAGTAAAGCTTGTGTACCAAATTATTTGGGGTTTTTATTGGATTTATTAAAGATGCCTCCTTTACATTCTGTCTCGGAAAACAAACAGCTAAAAAAAAAAATCAGCACAAACCTGCAAACATGCTTGTGGGTCACATGTTTTTCTGCTCTTCAGAAGTATTTTTAATGTCCTCTGTACAGTCTGGTGAATTATTAAAATCTATAATGTATACAATAATGTATACAAACCTCCACAATCATTTTGACAGTTGGTAGAGTTGTAGAAATGTTTTGGGCATGAGGTGGCCTGACTGTAACAGGGATGCAACCGCCATATAAACAACCATAGAAGGCAGCAATCAGATCCAAACCTGTAAGATGCACAAGTACACATCCATGCATACATAGTTACCGTGGGGAGCTAAAAGTAAAAATTCTGAGAGCACACTGAAAGGTGGAATAGTTTTTAAAATTAAAAATAAAGAAACGGTAAATAAAGGTAAATAAAATGTGAAAAGAAATTAAATATTCAACATTACGTATGGTCATATTTTTGGTTAATTGCTTTGTACAAGGTCAGATATTCCTCAGGATAATGTCTTTTACTGAAGAATGTGTAGAAATAACTTTGATTTGATTAAAAAAAAAAAATAGAAATAAGAAAGAAAGAAAAAAAACTTAATCATAAGGTTTAGCATAAACTTGTGGAGACAGTGAATAATGCGACGGAGTAAAAAGGGAGACATACCAAATAAAACCCAACTGTATATGCCCAGATCAGCCCTAACATTAAAATCATTATGACCACTGACAGGTAAAGCAAATATTTATGAATGTATCTGTGATATCTGACTGGTCCGCTATCTAAGGTCATAAATTGAGATAACAGACCCTCACAGTTTTTCTCGGGCACTCAAGTGAGTGGTGTTATCATTATCACACTTTAATCTACATTCATCTGTCCCCATGATGTTTAAAAGTTACCTGGTGGATACACTAAAGCAACATGATCTCCCTCTCGTAGTTGCCCTCTCTCAAACAACAGCGCAGCAATCTTCTCTGCTCTTTTATGGAGCTGCAGACATGTTAGCGAACTCCCCACTGCTCCCTACAATACACACACACACACACACACACACACACACACACACACACACACACTATTACGAAGTAGGTGACATGATTGTGTAGTTTATGTCTGTTATGAGTGCTAATAAAAGAGACACAAAAAAAACACACTGTGTACAGAGGGAGGTGATGGTGTATGTCTTACCCTTGAGTTAATGAGTGTATAAAGTATGTGGTCAGGTGTTGTTTGAGCTCTCCACTGCAGCACTTCAGGGAGGAAAAGGAACTAGATCATACAAAAGATAAAACAAAACCAATTAATTAATGTCATATTAAGAGTTATATTCAAAATACATTTTTATTTTTCCTCATTTTCTCCCTAATTTTTAAGCTGCATCCAATTCCCACCCATCAAGTACTGTATTGCTTTCCCTATCACATGACCCCAACCGTCCAGAGAGGGGCAAAAGCATGCCCATGGACTTCAGTGGCATGCAATGATAGCCACTTGCTTGTATGTTTGGGGGCGGTCTAAGATAAGATAAGATAAGATACAGCTTTATTAATCTCACAATGGAGAAATTCACAATCAAACACAATCAAAGCGAGAGAGATATCTGCCCCTTGTATGAATGAGCTCACAGACGCCCAAGATTTGCTGGCGATCGCACTGAGTGACAGGGAAGTGAGCGTTATGCCATCCCTCCATCCTGTGAGAGCTCAGCCAATTAGCTTCCATGGATCATGGATGGCTGTGGCATTAACCTGGATGCGAACATGCATTCTCTGGGTTAATAATCACGCACCTTGTAGATGCGCCACTCAGCAGCCTCAAAATAGTCTAATAAAAACTTCAGCCATTTGTACTGCTGTATGAGATATCGTCAAACGTTAATGAAATCATTTTTAATAACCAAATTGGACAGAAATGATTGAAAAGTAAACTGTAAAACAGCCAATTTTGATACATATTTTGTAAATGTCTGAAGGCAGAGGTAGCTCCTTTCATCAATTTCAATCTGAGAAGAAATAAATAAATAAATCAATCAATCAATCAATCTGCCTGATATCCTGACCACAGCCTGGAGCGAAAGAAGGAAAGGTTAACACCAAATTTCTTCTTCACGCTCTGATTTCTGCTTTCTTTTGTATCACCTGTCTTATCAGTTCAATTTTCCGTACAACTAATTCATGTTCCGTCCTGCAGATGATGTTACATATTGAATTTTATCCTGTGGATTTCTAGCAGTCTGCTAAACTACAGGCATTAGCTCTGTTGGCCAAGGTTGACATCTCTTGTGGCAATGGTGCAACTTGCTTTCTAGTAACTCTGAGGATGACAATGCTGCCAGAGATGAGCATGATGGTAAATCCAAAATGGCTTATGCAGTTAATGTTTTGCCAATTCAGTTTTCCGATCATCAAATGGTTTATGAACCAAAAAAAAATGTTTTCCGCAATCTCTGTTCTTGTTTGTTCAGCTCAGCACTGACTGATAATGCGTTATACAGCCCAGCCAAATTCAACGCTTTGGCATCACTACAAGGCTGGAGCAGCCAATCAGAAAGGCAACATATCTTTGACCATGCTTTGAATTGTAACACTTACACGCACTTAGAAAATGGGCGTGGACTGATGCTGCTGAATGGATTGGTTGATGTTATTTGTGATCGTTTTAATTAGCTAACAACACTAACTCATTACAGGTATGATTTAAAGCCCAGGACACACCAAGGCAATAGTTGCCTGTCTGCTAAGGTCAGCCTTTTGCCAATATAAACACTTTGCTTTGTTGACAGAATTGGAACCCAGTATGGTTTTCTGATGTTGTAGCGCGTCCAGAATCAATGTCTAACGTGTTGGGTTTTGAGATGTTTCTCCTCTCATAATTGACGGTCACATGAACAAAATCTCAAAACACTCTGAACTCTTTTTATCATCAAAAAAGTCCATCCTGGTAAAGTGCCACTTGTTGGAGATTTTTTGACTTTTGTATCAGTCAGTGTGATCTGAAGACTGTAGTGCATCCCAGGATTTCTAAAATACTAAAATAAAAGCCAGTCAGTTTAGCCCTAATAACCATGATTGAGCTTTTAAAGGTCCCCATTCACTCGTGAATATCTGATGCTTTTTACATATCTGCCATGATCAGATCATTTTGGATGAATATAAAGGTTTCCTGGTGAAACCACCCCAGGGTCATTATCTCTTTTTCAGCTCTTCTATATCCATTTTGGTTCTGTATCTGTTTAAAATATCAATAATGAGACGGCATGACTGAAGGAACTATCTTTTGCATGTGTTTTAACTTGGCAGCACAACACTTATTGGTAGAAAGTGGAATATGCCTGAAATCGATTGTTAAGAATCAGAAGAGCGATTTGAAGAAAAATAAATACGATGATATTTATTAATATCATGGCACCCAGTGCAGGGGTCATGAACACTCACGTACAGGAATAAACAAATAGTTTCAGAAAGCCATTGTGGCTGATTCCATTTTATTTCCAAGCGATACCTGAGAACTGAATGGATGGGTTATTTTCTGTTCAGTGTGGAAAAGAGGTGAAGAAGCGTGTGCAGGCAGGCTGGAATGGTTGGAGAAAAGTATCCGGTGTGATGTGCGATAGAAGAGTGTCAGCAAGAATGAAGGGAAAAGTGTACAAGATGGTGGTGAGGCCAGCGATGTTGTATGGCTTAGAAACAGTGGCGCTGAGGAAAAGGCAGGAGGCAGAGCTGGAGGTATCGGAGATGAAAATGTTGAGGTTCTCTTTGGGAGCAACGAGGATGGATAGGATCAGAAATGAGTACATCAGAGGGACAGCCCACGTAAGATGTTTTGGAGACAAAGTCAGAGAGGCTAGATTGAGATGGTTTGGACATGTACAGAGGAGGGATAGTGAGTATATTGGCAGTAGGATGCTGAGGTTGGAACTACCAGGCAGAAGGCCTCGAGGAAGACCGAAGAAGAGATTTATGGATGTGGTGAAGGAAGACATGAAGGTCGTTGGAGTCAGAAAAGAAGATGCGGAGGACAGGGTGAGGTGGAGGCGGATGATTTGCTGTGGCGACCCCTGAAGGGAGCAGCCGAAAGTAAAAGAAGAAGAAGAAGAAGAAGGTATTTCACATGACCAGGTAATTCGAAAATTGAATCAATAACCAGGTGAACAGGTGATTCATGCTAAAATTATTCACATTTTCCTTGAGAGTTGCAAATCATCATTATGAATTCTATGAAGACCTCTCATCAGTGCACTCCTATAAGAACATTCAGGAGCATTAAGACAAATTTATGATAAATTTTGTCTGTTTGCATACAAACCTGATCATTGTCTTCCTGACTAAGGTCTCGCCCACTGGCTTGTGCCATCCGTTTTCCAGCCACCAGATTCCCCACCATAACAGAGGCAGGGCCGACCTCTGCAACACATATTTCCATCATAGTTCTTTTAAGTACCACTTGTAGCTCAATACCTCATTAAAGATTATTCTAATATTATTAGAATTATTAGAAGTTAGCAGCTTGTCGCTGTAATGCAACTCTTTCATCTTTATTCCTCTTATAGTAAAAATAAATTTCCTAAAATATAAATATAAAGCGAAATCATCATTAAATAATTTACATACAAATAAATTATATTTTAATTTGATAAAAATCACATTTTTGATATGACAATGAGTCTTTTTAAACGGAAACACTGAAATCTACAGTATCAGTTATTTATTGAATGTCTGCTGGCATTTTTTGGGTTCAAGTTTTATTGTGCGAACCAATAATAGCCAATAAGTATCAAAGGACACAGGACATCAAAGTCACGTTCCAAGCATATATGGCTCCGCTCAGGACCTCTGTTAATAATCCTTGGATAGTGACCTGTGCTTTTTTAACCATATGAAGGTTTTTTTTTTAAGCAAACAATTATGTGACCAAAATTAATTAGTGAGACAGAGCTATATTTTATTTGTTTACAATACAGTATTGACATCGGTTTTCTCCTGAGAATGTCTATCTTGCTAAAAAAAATACATGTCCTTTTGAAACTGATGTCTATAGAATTCTGTGTAGGTGTTAAACTCAGAGTCCGACGTGCCAAAGACAGAAACTTAGAGAAAAATTTCTTTGAGTACTTAGTACCACTGGAACTGTACATTGTGGAATACAGGGATCCCTCGCTACTTCACGCCTCAGTTCATGTGGCTTCAGTGCATCGTGGTTTTTTTTTTTTTAAATATTCATCGAATTAAAAAATAAGGAAATTAAGGAAGAATAGGGAAAGACGTTAAGGAAAATGCTACAAAACAAGGAAAATTCTGCAAAAAAAAAAAAAAACCCCTAGACAAACAAAACAAAAATCAACCCAAAACCTCCCATCAAAACGCGACACATTTTTGTGAAGTGCGCATCTGAG
>CM045743.1:33258939-33303939 GCA_024760905.1 Plotosus lineatus | reverse complement strand
CTGGCATGGGAAGGCCAACGTCCTGCAGCGTGAGGACAGACAGCTTTTCTCCTGTGTCAATCCGGATCACGCCGTGACTCAGCCCAATCATACTGAGGATACCACGGCCTACAGGCTTAGAACTGCCATCACTTGGCCTGGAAATCAAATGCTCAACATGTACCATCCATCACAACTGCTGATCCATTTTCTCAGAGCTTTCAATGTAAACATTACTCAAATATCTTCTTATAGATGAAGTATGATGGAGGCAGTGGGTTTACCTCCTTACTGCTACAGTCAGAGCTTCTGGTGAGCTGGCACAAGGACAGATGACATCTGACCGCAACCCCAAACTCTGAAAGACGTTCAGGAATGCATCACATGACGAGATTGACCCTGACAAAAGAAAAAAGTGACAGGCAGATGGAAGATGTAATTTTATTTAAATAAGTCAACCTTCACATTCGGGGTAATTTCTCGCAAATGTACTTACATCATAAGTTACAGGTTAATAAATATACCGATGTTTTTTTAATCATCCCACTCAGGCACACTCTCACACACACTCTCACTCTGATGCACTCACATGGGTTTGCTCCGTCAGCAACCAGCAGCATGCGAAGAGAGCTCAGGTTGATGTCACTCTGATCTCTGTGTGCTATCAGGGCCCAGTGAAGATCCCTACTCTTAACACAGGACACTTTAGCTACACACACACACACACAAACCACAAAAAGAAGATGTAAACATCAACAACAGTGAGCTATCTGGCGGGATGAAAAGTAACCCAAAAAGAAACATTAATAACAAATATTAAAGTGTAATTACGCTACCTGGACAAAAAAAAAAAAAAACAAGTTGAGCACACAATTATTTTGTTGGGATGTATTTTGTTTTGATTGTGACCCATATTCATCATTGCACCATTTCAACTTATGCAACAACTCTCAGTCATTACAGCCAGAACTTCAGCATAAGAGCTGAATGTACAACAGTCTATGTATCAGGGACACTGGTTCTGCGTGCAGTGGAAACCCTGAAAACAATAATTCTGATTAAAATCAATTGTTTACAGAGTGCCTGTGATGAATTAGTTTTATTGACCATTTTAAAATAATCATACAGGGCTTTCAAATTAAGCCAGCAGCCGGCAGGATTTCTGTCTACCCGAGTACTGTGCGCCGTCGACTCATTTTTTTTTTTTTTTTTTTTTAAACAAAAGAAAAAATCTGCATATTTCTCAATGCTGTTTTCTTTTTTATTATTTCATCCAGAATCATGAATTCAACTTGGATTTCCCAAATAATTTCTGCGATGATATATTGATATATACGGGATTTTTCGTCATCAGCCCGAGTTAGAAAGATCTAGTCTGTTACACGTGCCCAAAATTTTAAAACAATTCCCCAGGTTTAATTATTAAAAACCCGCTTGAAGATAAGTGTGCTCCAATCTGATATGAAATGAATGCATTGCAGAGGAAGGTGCAGGTTTCTATGCGCAGCTCTGCGCTCCACTCTCACACACACAGTTGCGTTTTGGCTTCGAACCAATAGTGCAGGTTGAAATAGTAGCTGTACAACAAGCCAAAGCTGAGATCAGACCAGACATGGGCAGCTCCTGATGGAATACACAACTAACTCAACCAGTCCCACTGAACTCTAGATAATTAAATAGAGGTTACACAAAACATACAGAGAAAAAAAAAAAAAATGTACAAAAAAAAAAAAAAATCAAAAAAGAAAACACTTGGATTTGTTTTATTTACATTTTGAGAGCAGGCTCAATAGAATGTATATTTTTCTCATAATAGTTTCTCAGTTCAGCGTCTTATTCCATGACATTTTTTTTTTTAAAGTTGATCAACAGTAATGAAGACACCATGAGGACAGAGGTTCCTGCTACTTTTAGTGGTTCTCCTGTTACTCAAAAACAAACTGAAAATCCTGCACATGTGTAACATGGTTCCTTCCTGCAACATCAGTCCATGTTCGTTTTCAAAGTAGGTGGAGTGTTACGACTCTACGCATACTCAGAAACATGTTTCCTTTCTGATTGGCTGTTCCAGCCTGGTAATGATGCGAGCTCATTGGATCGGCTGGGCTACGTCACTGAACCATGCAGCAGAACACATTATCGGACAGTGCCGAACGCCACAAAAAATCAAGTGCAGAAATCACAGAATACATTTTTCTTTCATAAACCAACTGATGACAGGAAAGCCGCGTTGGCAGAAAAAAATAGCTGCATAAACTATTCTGGCATTGAAGTCACGCTTATGATTTTAGTGATTCTCGTTCTCAGGATCACTAATATGCACATTTCACAGTCTCCACAAGAGGCGTCAACCCAACCCAATGCATGGACCTTATTTCCAGGGAAAATCAACTGCAATCCCAAACAGTTCAGCCCCCACTATTAGCCTGTATATCACTTAAAAGTATTAAATGCACACAAATTATGCTGTAAGCATGACCAATGCCGCTACTCTTTAAAGTGTAGTCACATTACAGCAAATTTCAGATCACTTTTTTCTGAATACAATATTATAATTTTCAAATTTTACTGAAATTATGGACATGTTCACCTGTAAAGTTACCCACTGTATAATATTCATTATATTCACACAGTTAAATAAACTTTATATATACTATTCAGGAACAGTATGTTCTAACTGGTATATTATCTCTGGATAAATTTCAAAAGTCTGTAGAACAGAATACCAAACTGAATGAAAGTGGACGTTCTGCATTTTTTTGGTCATTTTTGAGCAGTTCCCATTTTTGCACATAAAAAAAACCTTGAAGTGACAATATTTTGGGGGAAATTTGGGAAGAAATGCTTTCAGTACTATATGAAACCAAAACAAATGTGATCATGTTCAAGAGTTGACCTCTGAATATTTTTCCAAAGCTCTATATACATTTTTTTTTCCTAGCCTGAGTCACCAGATATAAGTAACTGCGTGCTCTGATTGGCTAATCTACTATATCAGCTGATATAACGTGACGTCAAGGTCACCAAAAAATAAAAAATAAAAAATGTAAATGGTCGTGACTCAGTTTATATTAAAGCTAATTCATGCCATCCTTTTTTATTTTTAAGTGTTCATTGAAGACTAATTCCATGAAGACAAAAAAATTGGAATGAAAATATTCCATGATAAAAAACAAAAATTTTAATGCAAAAGATTCTTCCATTAAACCATGACTTTTTGAACTTTTCGTGGGCAGCAGGCCTTAAATCTTCGTTATTGTCTAACACCAGCTTCGGTGAGATCCACTAGCAAATCGGAAGTGCCGTTACCGCCAGTTTTTTCAGTCTAGATTCCACAGAAAGCATCAAACTATAAAATTTAACTATTTGATAGAAAAAACATTTTCCCCCAAGAAACAATTTTATTATACAATGGTCCTTCTGCTATCCAGTTAGCTCCGTGTGTACCAAGTCTCCATGAAAACATGGTCAATTTCACTTGAAATGAAAGCCTTCCTGTTACATGAACAAATGTACATTTTCATTTTCAGATAGTTTTTAACTTTTATTTTCAAAGCTGCAATCTACAAAAATCTGTTTGATAATTTGAATTAGTCAGTTTAAAAAGGCTGCTGCGTCACTCTTTTGAACGCACAAAATACTGAGAGTAGGGCGGGAACCATCAGTTCATATACGATAAATTAATGGCAATAATAAGAGTACACAGATAAAATAATAAATCAGATATATAACTCCTGAGCTTCTGAATAAAATAAAACTAGTCACAAATACAATTCTTATGCAATTATGCCATTTACATTCATTAAAACAAGCATGTGCTCGTACATACAAAAGAAAGAATATGGTGTCATGTATTCAACATGCAAATTCATGTCATATTGTCATCTTGACGTGAGATGATCACGTGACTTTTCACATTACAGTTTGAGGGGTTGTACCTTTGTACTGACAGACTTTCTGAACCCAGGACAATGGATTCACCTTCATGAGAGCATATGGAACACTCACAGTGTGGAGCATGTTGAGAACACTCTAGAACATAGAGAGTATGGTGGATTATCATCAATTAATATATACAAAAAGGACTGATTATATATACAAAAGGACAGAGTAACAATCACCGTTAAAACACCATGCCAGAGTCCTGCATCCTTCTTAAAATCCAACACATTCACAAGAGTCTCAGCTGAAACACACACGTACGCACACAAACACACACACACACACACACACACACACACAAGAACAGTTCATGTTTCATAAATGTTTTCTTCTATAAATAGCAGTGTATACGTAGTGTTCATTTCTCTTGCCACGTAAACCTGAATGCGCATGGCTGTGTGCATCGTACCTTCACTGTATCCACAAGTGTTTGTTAGTGTCTGGCAATGTGTCAGCATAGCTATCCTCGTCACAGTCACTCCCAGAACACTTCCATCTTTGCAAGTCTTATACTGACCAAAAATAAATCATAAAATCATAATTAAAGACGAACTAGTCATGTAGATTTTAAAACACAGAAAATAAACAGAATAACAAAAATAAAACCTCGATGTATGCAGTGTCATTGTTCGCATCTTTGATCAGCGGGTACCACTCTCTGGGAGGTTTCGATAAATGCTTTGACTCCGTCACAACCCACAACAGCTTCGGCCAGCCTGATCAGAGAAGGAAATACGAACAAGAACAAAACAGCCACTATAAGCACAAGTTCAAACTGGTTACACAACCATTCCAATCATACGGCTCAGCTCTCTATGGACTGAACACTAGTATATCAGATAGAAAAACAGAAACCAGAGCAATCGGTTTGTCCATGACTGAAGAATCCGATTGCGAGATTACAAAATGATGTCTGAATCACATTGATGGAGTTTCTAACCTTTGAACTGCACAATATCACCACTGAGGCTCTTGGGAAGTCCTTTGAAACATGCATCACTGGTCAGTGCCACGGCAACCCCACAGCTGCCCAGCAGGAAACCAATCTGCTGACTCCCAGCATCCTTTGAAGCAGAGGCAAAAAAAGGAGGGAATACAGAGTACACTCATGAACCGCTACAGAACCAAAATACAAAATCAGATGTATTTTTATTTCTCAGTCAAATCATAAGAGATAAGAGAAAATATATAAGAGAACCAGGTTTCTATACCATCTTAATGTTTTTATGAAGATAAAGTGTAGATTTTTAATATATTTCAACGATTATGTCACGAAAAACTTTTACTTAAGCACCCTATGTAATCTGTAAACCAAAATGTAAATACTGGACCTATACTCTGTAAATGTACACCATACACCATATGATCAGGGGTCGGGAACCTTTTTGACGAAGGGGCGGTTCAACATTTTCAACATTTTCCCAAGCGTACAGAGAGTACACTTTTTTTGACAACCCGAAAGCATACAAATAAATGTTGTTGATCTCTTGTTAGGATTTTTTTAATAAGATATTAAACGAAACAATGGTCAAACCTCTTTCATAAAATAAATGAATGTATTTCCTCGATCAATACTTCTTTCATACACCAGTCAAATAATAATGAAATCAATCAAAAAAAATACTTTTAAAGAATTCTTTTTAATGACACCTGCTTTCATATTAAGACATTTGGTTTTAATAATAAAAATTATGTTGTTTTTAATAATATTATTTTATATTAAAATCTAATTCAAAATGTCTGCATTTTTTTATTGGTCATTGGCTTTTGGACTACCACGCTTCAGTTTGTGATTAGCAAGGGCGGAGGCTGGCCTGACCGTGGAGGGCGTGCACATCTCGGCTGACCGGAGCCTAAGCCTTAAAGGGGAAATCAAACGCCGACTAAATAAGTTGGCGGTAGCTGAAGTATAGTTTATTGACGCGATTGTGGCTTAAATTTTATATCATAAATAAACCATTGCACACTCAGCGGTTTTGTTTTATGTGCTTGTTGTACAAGTTATCGACCCGAAAGCCGCCATTGCTAAGTGCCCGCCTACACAAAGTTACCGTAACGTCACTGACTTGATACAAAGTACCATATAAAATATAGTGCATGCTTGTCACAGCATTTTCTGTAAACAACATGGAAGCTCACGCCAACAACACGCACAGTTTTTCAGCAGAAGATTCATCTGTTACTCTCAGAAGACGAATCAAATATTAGAGTTCAACCAAAAACATTCTCAAACTACATCTGCAAGTAAATGTGCTAAATACATTTACAAACTGAACTAAAGTTATTTATCTACTCCAAGGCACAAACAAATATTAATACATATTTACAGCACAAAGACATACTATTAATTTTATAAAAGTCCTGAGCATTAGGCTGCAGATCCAGGCTGGATGGCTTATGATTATTTTATCCGTTCATTCTCTGTGCGTCAATGTTTGTGTTCTAACACATATGCAGGAACCGGAGGCGGGACTAACAAACTGTGCTTTATTCTCACACTCTGTTTGATTGACAGTGTTCAGCTATTATTGCTTACTGATATTATGTTTGTTGATTGGTCAGCTCGGGCTTGCACATGCACAGTGCCCGTTACACGTTAACTTCCGGTTTACTTTCTGACCCTAGTCATGTGGAACTTCTCTCCGACTTTCTCTTCAATAACAGTTTATTTATAAGATTGTGAATATACATAATTTCTTGTCCAGCGGAACTCAACTCCTGCTGTGTGTGTGTGTGGGGGGGGGTTTACACGTGCACCCTGTCCACCTCCCAGCCTACGCCCTCTATGCCCTTGATCAGCTGCCTTCTGATGTTTCAGCAGCTGATACCAGGTTGGGTAGTATTCATTGCAGACTTTGCAGATATACAACACCGCAGGTGGTTGGCGAATCATGCATTGAGAGTTTCAAACGTACACGCACAAAAAATATATATATTCACGAGCACATGTATTATTGTTGATCGACATTTTTATATGAAAAAGCGTACACAGACATCTTACCCCTCCCACCTAGCATATGTTTTGTACGCTTAGGAAAATGTTAAATGACCCCTAAGAGAGCATTTTAAAATCTAATCCTCTGAGAGTCATATATATATATATATATATATATATATATATATATATATATAAAACTGGATTATCAAAGGCGGGCCATATCTCTCACTGTCTATAGTGAGAGGCATTTAAAAGAACCATTGCTGACTTTCGTAAAGAGTAGGCTGCAAAGTCATCAGCGTGTTTCTGTCACTTGCTAAAAGGGTTGTGACAGGAAGGGCGTCCGACGTAAAAACCTCTGCCAAATCAAACGTGCGAATCAGATGATTCGCCGTGGCGACTCCCGAGTAAAAGGGAAAAAGCCGAAAGGAAGACAGACAGACAGACAGACATACATACACACACACATATATATATATATATATATATATATATATATATATATATATATATATATACATACATACATACATATACACACACACATATATATATATATATATACACACACACACATATATATATATACACACACACACACACACACACATATATATATATATATATATATATATATATATATATATATATATATATATATATATATATCACACACACACACACACACACACACACCTCTATCAGGGGTCGAGAACCTATGGCTCGCGAGCCAGATGTGGCTGTTTTGATGACTGTATCTGGCTCTCAGATAAATCAGGTGGCCATTCTTAAAAGAATAACGAATACATAATTTCACTATCATTTAAATAAAGATACAAAAAAGCCACCAAGTCAAACAAACAAAAACCGATGAATCTCGCGCATTTAAATCTATACATCTATTTTCAATGCCACGTCACTGTGGCGCAGCGGAGAGCCAATCCTTTCTGTATGCCAGTATGTGGGCCGAACACAAATGGACAGACATGGAAAAACTTCAACCCGCAGACCAGCTGATTGCCAAAACTTTTGATGCACTTCCTGTCACATAAGCACTGCAGTGTGTGAGTCCAATAAAATTAGAGTTTCAAGGTATCTGACCTGCCCGCATACAGAAAGGATTGGCTCTCTGCTTCGCGCCACAGTGACATGGCATTGAAAATAGATGAATAGATTTAAATGCGCGAGATTTCTTCAAGCCAGTCCAGTCATCTGGCAGTGACTTTTGGAAACAACGGCCCGCGTCTAGACGATCCGGACTAGTCGAAAGCTACAGATTTTGTCTGTTGCATCCGAAATCCGTTAAAGCGAAGTCCATAAAACCGAGGCATGAGTGTATATACAAACCTATATGTACACATATAGACACATACACATATCCTATATACACTTATATGGGTGTATATAGGATATGGGTGTTACCTTTTTGCTAAGTGGCACTTCAATTGGTACCGGGACAACTTCAGCTAACAGACAGCCATAAAATGCCACCAGAAATGCCACTGGGTCATTATTGGGGTACACTAATGCCACCTAAACACACAAACATACACACAAATTTAAAGAAAGAAAATTAGTGTCTTCATCCTCAATGTTTACCAATTAAGCAAATATTTCCCTTTTCAACTGTAACTGACAGGTTAATAATCATAATAATAATAATACTGTGGTACCTCACCTCACAAAATTAATCTGTTCCAGAGCCTTTTTCTTAACCTGGATTTTTTGTAAATTGAACCGCATTTTACATGTAAAACGTGTGATTCGTTCCAAGGCCCCCAATACTACCCCCTAAACCCTTTAAAAATTATAAAAGTATACCTTTTAAGACCTCCTTCTGCTTCAATATTGTACTGATGGTAGACGGGTTGGCCATATTCCTTTGCGATATCACTCAAGCCCGTTTCTTGTTCTCACTCGCACCGGAAATCACACACGGTGTGTTGACCATGTCTTCTTAGCAGAGTTATAATCTTACAAATGTTTACGGAAGGTTAAAAGCCTGAGTCAAAAAATAAAGCATGAAACAACAGTAACACTGTTTCTGTTACACGAAAAGCATTATGAGAGATGCAGCTCGATATTAGCCAATGGGAGGGAGCTGCGTCATCCCTCCAAGCCAATGGGAGGCCAGCGGGACGGGATGTAGGGAGATAGCCAATAAGAGGGAACTGTGTCATCCCTCCTAGACAATGGGAGGCCAGCGGGGCAGGATGTTGGGAGATAGGCAATGGGAGGTAGCTGCATCATCCTCCTAGCCAATGGGAGGCCAGCGGGGCGGGATGTTTGAACGTCATTGACGGGAGAGCAGCTCGTGCACTGTTTGAATGGCGCGTTTCATAAGGAGAACTTGTTTCATATACAGAGACAAAAAATTTTGGAAAATGTTTTTCTTAACCT
Organism: Plotosus lineatus; assembly: GCA_024760905.1. Lineage (NCBI taxonomy): Eukaryota > Metazoa > Chordata > Actinopteri > Siluriformes > Plotosidae > Plotosus > Plotosus lineatus. The sequence continues at coordinate 33,294,680 of CM045743.1, read as the reverse complement.
GGATTTTTTGTTTGCTGAGACTATCGTAAGGTGAGGTACCACTGTAATAATAATGTCATGTTGGGCTGATCAGGGTTCTTAACAGAATGCGATTTTAAATTTTTCTCACTCTGTCTCCTGGCCGGACAATGGGTTCTTGCTTGGTTCCAAGTTTGTGGAGGATGTAATAGGCAACCTTCATACTTCTGGACCACAGTTTACCTACACATATACAGTTCACATGTAAAGCTACTCAACATCGTTAAGTTACTACCAGAGCAAGAGGGCGTTCTTACATATCCAAGTTGTACACAGGAAGCAGTAAGTGTACTTTGTGCAGTAATGGGGCTGGGCATGTGTGGCACAGTCAGAATGAACTATAATGAGTCCCAAATTTGAATCTGGTAACATAAAAAATTATTTACAGAGCCTTCATAATATCACAACTTGTCTTTGGTGTTTTCTCAACAGGCATTTTATAATTCTATTTTAAGAGTTAATATTAATCTCTCATGACTGCCACAAACAGGAAAGGCATGAGCAGTACATTCTTATTACATTTAACATATCACTTTTAAAATTAGAAATGCACTTAGAGAGTGCAGACCTCCACCAAAGTAGTGCAATATCGTCTTTAAATCTGTTACAATAGATGTAACAGGTAAATGATGTAGAGGTATGGTGTCTTCTGGTGGCCTGAACCACTATTACGTATGCGCTCTAGATTTTATTCTCCAGGTGCAGCCTGGGGAAAAAGAAAACATCCAAAACATTCCTGGATCACACCCAAAATTCAATCAGTTCTTTGTTGATCCAAGACCCACATTTGGTTAAAAATTTCAAGTAAAACCATACATTACTTTTTTGAGTTATCATGGTGTCTCTCTCTCTCTTTCCCTCTCTCTCACACACCCACACACACACACACACACACACACACACACACAAACTCACAATCTGATAATCTCCCTCCTTGGTATTTAATGTATTTTTTATTCATTAGTCATTCACCCATAGTACATAATTGTGGCTAGCCCTGCTGCTAATATTTAGCTTTGATTTTTTTTTTTTTTTTTTTTTTTTTTTTTCACCCCACTCAGGGAAAACCAAATATCTGCATTATAAGATTTTCTAATTTTTATTAAACATATAGCATGGCTCCCGAGTGGGACATCAACAAAGAGCATGACTATTAACTTGCAGAGATTGCAAGTTGGAATCCGGTTTAATTCCACGGCCATCCATGACCGGGAGTCCATATTAATTGGCCGATAATTGGCCGAGCTCTGATGACAGGGTGAGACGGCATATGCTCACTTCGCTGTCACTTACAGCAATCGCTAGCCAATCATGGCATCTGTGAGCTCATTGTATGAGAGAGCGGATAGTGGATTCTCCCTGAGCGTGCTAGACCACCGTCAAACACGCATGCACCGCAGTTTGAAAAGACGCAGATGGCTAGCATTGCATGTCACAGAGGGGGAGTGTGCATGCTTTCACCCCTCCCTGTTTGATGGTGATCGTGTGATGGATAAGGCAATATTTGATGGGTGGGAATTGGGGAAAAAAAAAAAAAAATCAAAACTTTAAACTGTGTGAGTGAGTGTGTGTGTGTGTGTGTGTGTTCGCTTTGGGTGGGTTAAATCTAGAGGAAATAATTTCCCTTACATATAGTACATAAACAAATTTTTTAATTTTAAATCAAACATATACAGTACAGGGTAAAAACCGCCAAAAGATTCTAATCCGTGGCACCTGATCTAGAATATGAGTGTGAGATTCAATTTAATTTTTCTAACTTTTTTTTTAGATCTCCTAAGTTACTGACTGCTTTTATCTATTTAAAAAAGATAAAGTTACCAGTTACACCTGACTTGGCTCATTTAATCAATTGAGCTGAGTGTTCAGCCAGTTGATTGGTCAGTCTCTATACAGAGCACACAGATTGACCAATCAGCTGCCTGAAGACCTAAATCAGTTGATTAAACGAGTCAAGTCAGGTGTGCTGCTGCTTGGTTGAAACAAAAACCTGCAGCCACATGGCCCTTTGTGGCACGAGTTTGACACCCCCCCCCCGAGTTTCACCTTAAAAATAATGAATAGAGCGGTTTGTGATTGGCTTTATGTTCATACCATAGGTGAGTGTATAAGGTTGTTTAGCACCGGCGTGTGTGACGGTCAGGCATGGTGCTTTCGGTGCAATTGCGCCCCATCGCTGTAAGGCTGCCTCAAGAGAGGCAGGGCAATTCTTAAGTCTTCCCATTTCCTCGCCTTGGTATATTTTTGACTCTGCCCCTTCTGGATGTGGTACGGAAGGATCAGGCTGCCGGACTGCAGGAGAAAAATTCAACACTACATTACTACTGTGTTTACAGAACCTTAACACATTATAATATGATTACTAGTGTATTATTATACCATATCAAATAATATTAAAGCATTCCATTTCACCCCTTATTACCATGAGGAATAAGAATCACTGGAATACCTTTTACGCAGAGACGCAGAGAGAGAGAAAGAGAGAGAGAGAGAGAGAGAGAGAGAGAGAGAGAGAGACAGGGGACCCTTCCAACAAAATCCCAACGTGAGATACTGGTTGTGTTAGTTCTTCGTGGCAGCACTCACCACTTAGTTAGTGGGAACACTGCAACATCCTGTCCTTCAATCACATCTTCCCTCATCTATCTGGCTAATAATTCTGTCCATAGGTAGGTCAGGTACAGTCTGTTGGGTTTTTACACCCGAGCCTAGTGGCTCATCAGGCCGGTACTTATCCCCGGTTTCCGTAGCGTGAAGCGACCAGGAGTTCAACTCCCCCTGGATGGGACGCTAGTCCATCGCAGGTTACCTTCCCAGTATATTTTTACTGGTACCCATTTATACTGCTGGGTGAACAGAGGCACACTTGTGGTTGAGACCTTGCCCAGGGCTCTTAGCACAGTGAGTGTCTCAGTGGGATTCGAACTCACAACCTCCTGATCATGAGCGCAGCATCCTAACCACTACACCACTGGCCCCACAATCGTGTACATATATAATCCTAAACTAGTTGAGTGAGTCAGCCATTGGCATCATGTGTTCATTTTCTTTTATAATCCACTGCGATGTACAATATGCTGCCTCACCGTATTCTACAACATTCTGTTTGTTGCTGACCCTCCCGTGCTATCCAAGTCCACAAAACAAAGCAAATGAGATGCAGTTAGGTTAGTCGGCGGGAGAATTCGGGCAAATGCGTACGTACGAATTATATCCTTGTTATACAGGGATCCCTCACTTTCCGTGCTTAATTGGGACCGAGATCCCCCACAACCACCAAATTCCGCAAAGTAGGATCAACCCCCCCCAAACCCCCCACCACCACCACCACCACCACCGACTTAAGTATATGTACATGTATATGTGTATATAATATCAATAAATACATATACATATTCAATTATATAAATGCTTATAATAATAATTAAACATTAAAAAATTATGCATAAGATGTAAATAACAGAAATATACACCCACACACAGATGCGCGCACACGCACGCAGATGTGCACGTCACAAAAATATAAGTAGTTTTGATAGGAGGTTTTGGGTTGCTTTTTGTTTTGTTTTTGTTCTGGGTTTTTTTTTTTGCACAATTGGCCTTGTTTTTGTGGCATTTTCCTTAACTTTTCCCCCTATTCTTCCTTACGTTCCTTATTTTTTTTAATTCGATGAATATTTATTAAAAAAATAAATAAATAAATAAAAAAACCACGACGCACTGAAGCTGCATGAATTGAAGCGTGAAGTAGCGAGGGATCCCTGTTATATGCATTATCTAACACTTTCAAACATGTACACACCTCTACGGCGCAGCAAGCAGTACGTCGGATTATCTGTCAGCTGACCCGAGATCGAACCCCGGCTAACGACACATTTTAATCCTGTGTTAATTATTTATTTCCGCATCTGCCATTTGTTATTCCAAATAATTTCTTAGACAGAAAACCCCTTGCTGATATCGGGCTGCACCAGAATTTAGAGGACCAACATGTGGCTTCTTAAAGTTAAGCCAGCATAATGTCCACTATATTCTGGTCGACCATTTTTGAGTCAGTATTCCATTCGATTTGCACTCACTCGTAAGTAAACCACAAAATATTAAAACACGCATCATCGATCAAGTATCAAGTGTACCTTGCGATACGTATAACAAGTTTATTAATCTATTTTGAAAGACACAGCACATTTCATTTCATTTATGTGTACGCAGCTACAGCCACTATCGCTAATGCATACCATATGTATACACAAGAGAGAAATTTTGGCAGGTTTTATATGTATACAGGGATCCCTTGCTACTTTGTGCTTTAATTCATGCGGCTTCAGTGCATCGGGTTTTTTTTTTTAAATATTCATCGAATTAAAAAAAATAAGGAGATTAAGAAAGAATAGGAGAAAAACTTAAAGAAAATGCCACAAAAACAAGGCCAATTATGCAAAAAAAAAAAATAAATAAATAAATAAATAAAAATAAAAACCCTAAACGAACAAAAAACAACCCAAAACCTCCCATCAAAACTAGTTACATTTTTGTTAGGTGCGCATCTGAGTGCATGCACGTACATCTGCATGTGTGCGCACGTCTGCATTATTTTTGAATATTTAATTGTTATTATAAGCATTTATAGTATTGAATATGTATTTATTGATATTATATACACAAACATGTATGTATAAATGTATACGTCAGTCAGAGGGGTTGGGGGGGGGCTGATCCTTCTTCGCAGAATTCGGTGGTTGTGGGGGGATCTCGGTCCCAATTAACCGCGGAAACTGAGGGATCTTTGTATCCTATATGGATGGTCGCTAATAGGAATTAGTATGGAAGACTGAATTTTATCAATGGTTTTAAAGGAAGCTGGGGACAGTTGAACAGTATGCTTTACTTAGTACCACAGGTCAGTCTGGTTTCCATAACAACTGTCCCTACATACATGCATTCTAGTACTGGTTGCATAGTAAATATCTCTCTGGCCAGGCGCACAGTGAAGTGACACTGCTAAAAAACTTGCAATGCAGCATCATGTATTACACACACTGTGAGATCTGTGCCGTGAGGCGGGTTATGTAGGTAGCTAGGTAGGTAGGGTCAGTAAAGTTAGTCAGCTCGTCGCTTTGCATCTACAAGACAGCACACATTGTCCCTGGTCTGTGGTGATAGTAAAACAGACATACACAAGTCTACACTGCAAGAAACTGAGGATGTAGAATACACACATGTGGAATGCGCCGTATATATTTATTTACAGTGGATCAGCTGATAACGCTGAGCACAATTTATGTCACAGCCAGGCCCAACAAGCATTACACCCAATATTATGATTGGCTGAAATTCTATGTTTAAATATACAGGTTGATTAATCATGGTCACTGTGAAGTCAAACTGAAGCCTGTGTTATTTTTATGTTGGGAGCATTGGTGGCCTAGTGATAAAAAGTGCTGGATTACTGATCCAAAGGTTGGGGGTTCGAGCCCCATTCTCCACAAGGTTGTCACTGTCCTTCCAGTGCAGCTAACTGGGTTATCAAAGGCCGGCCATGTCTCTCACTGTCTATGGTGTGAGGTTCATGTAAAAGAACCATTGCTGACTTTCGTCAAGAGTACATGCATAGCCATCAGCGTGTTTCTGCCCTGTGATGGCCAGTCAGCTGTCCAGGAGGGATTCTGCCCGCGCTAAGAAAGAGCGGATACATGCCAGGGCCAGTGACACCAGAATCATGTCAACACACCAGTAACCAGTATTTTTATGTCTTCGGTGGCATAACAGTGTAAAAAATCTGAAAAATGTGTCGTTTATTAGTTTTTGCTCTTCTCCAATATGAATATTTTGCATTTTCAAAACTTTTAATGATAAAACATGATAATGAGAAATATTTTAGCTTGTGTTGTGCTGTTTATACCATAAAATAAAAGCCAGAATTCGGATCTTTCGTCACATATTCACATACAAACGTCATTGTGAAACAAGAAATATATACCATATTCGACATGATAAATGCCCAGGATGCTTTAAAAATTGGAGTAGGTGGGCGCTTATTAAAATGTTACTAGCGGAGTGGAACGGTAAGTGCTTATTACCACCGAGGTGGAAAACATGAATAATAACAGAACAATAAAAGAATTTTACTGGTATTTGTGTTCTTCATTTTGTGCTATCAACCAAACTACTTACATGAAAGCTGAAAATGAATAGAAAACAGCAAAATAAGAATTATAAAAAGACCCCTTACTTTTCCCTCCCGGTGCTGTTACTTTAAACATTTTCCCGGAAGTAAAATCGAGCCAATCAACACGAATGTCAACTTTAGCACATGCCACGTTGAACCAATCAACAAGAACATAAACGAAAGCACATGGCCATGAACTTCCTTAAATGTATGAAGTTAGTGAGCAGGAGAATCGGTTGACAAATACTCGTCATCACTTTCTGATAGGTCCATATCTGGCTCATCGCTCCATCATTCTGTTCCCCCCCCCAATGTTTTTTTTATCTTAAATTTAATAACCGCCGATGTGTACTGTGAGCAAAATCATAGATCAAACTTACCAATTTTATTCGATCAGTCTCTGTAACGGTAAAATGAGGCGTTCACTGCCTGTAAAAAGACCCTGCTACTGGAGAATGTCTATAGTGGTCATCAGTAACAACACATTTGATTGTTCTGCCGTGCTTTAAAAACAGGAAAATATTTTGCTGTGCTCTCTTGGTAAATGTTCAACAAGATGAACCATTAGAAATTGCTACAGCAAAACTATGGGATGCTCTGAATGAATGGAGCGATGAGCCAGATATGGACCAATCAGAAAGTGATGAGTATTTGTCATCCGATTCTCCTGCTCCTTAACTTCATTAATTTAAGGAAGTTCCTGGCCATGTGCTTTTGTTTATTTTCGTGTTGATTGGTTCAATGTGGCATGTGCTAAAGTTGACATTCATGTTGATTGGCTTGATTTTACTTCCGGGAAAATGTTTAAAGGAACAACACCGGGAGGGAAAAGTAAGTGGTCTGTTTTTAATTATTATTTAAATATGTCTGTTTTCATAATTTATGGCGTTTTCTGTTTATTTTCAGCTTTCATATAAGTAGTTTGGTTGAAAGCACAAAATGAAGAACACAAATACCAGTAAAAGTTTTATTGTCCTGTTATTATTCATGTTTTCCACCTCAATGGTAATAAGCTCTTATCATTCCACTCAGCTGGTTCTCATTTTAATAAGCGCCCACCCACTAATTTTTTTTTTTTTTTTTTTTTTTTTTTAAAAGCGCCCTGGGCGCTTATCACGTCAAATACGGTATATATTTTACTGTACAGCCCTACAAAACTACCTTCCTCCTTTCAATTTGTTGTTGATTTCCTTCCATTTTTGTCGATACTGGGCCCTCCAGACGACATACAGCATGTTTACGGAGTGTACTTTAGAAGTTTCATTCGTCCAGTTTGGAGTGAAATGGAGCGAAAAAATAAATCAGATGGTCGCTATAATAATATCTCTTGGTTTATATGACGTGGGGCTAGTAGTGTAGTGGTTAGGGTGCTGTGCTCATGATCGGAAGATTGTGTTCAAATCCCAGTTAGACCCCCACTGTGCTAAGACCCCTGGGCAAGGTCTCAACCACAAGTGTGCCTCTGTTCACCCAGTAGTATAAATGGGTACCAGTAAAAATATACTGGGATGGTAACTTGCGATGGACTAGCGCTCCATCCAGGAGGATTTGTACTCCTAGTCGCTTTACACTATGGAAACCTGGGATAAGCACTGGTCTGATGAGCCACTATGGCTCGGGTGTAAAAATCCCAACGGACTTGACTTTTTTTTGGGTTTATGTGGCACATAAGATGACAGCCACCACAAAGGATCATGGGTAAGTGCTTGCTCTCCATACACTGGCCAAGATCTTATTTCCCAATTTTGTAAACCAACTCAGTGAACTATAAGTTATCGAGATGATTCTCATCACACGTGGTGTTCATTCAGAGTCAAGCCAGAATATCGTGCTGGTGTGTTAGTCCTGTGTTGATCCTCAGCACTGAAAAGATTATCTCCTTATTTTCCTTTCCAACTTGAAAGGATAGTTAAGCTATAAACGGATGCCCTGTAAATGCATTAGAGAGCTGCAGTCCTTCTAATCCTTCGTTTTGATTTCATGCTTTTTAAAAATTTATGAGTTGAAGAATGACTTCAAAGAAAAAAAACAAGGGTTAAATTAAATGGATCTCAGTAACCCATCTGAATGTGTTTGTACCTTCCAACAGTTCCTCAAAGTCGTCAATGAAGTACTCCCTTAGTGGACGTCTCTTGGGCTTTTTCAGAGTGTTTACCAGCTGCTGGATCTTAGACGACACACGGCTACTCACAGGCACCCCTACAAATCAAATTAAACATGGCTGACATTGACAAATGATCGATATGCATGCGTTAACATACAAATTCTTTGACATCTTCCGAATTAATATTAAATTTTTCCTGGCACAGCTTTGACCGAGCAGGAGTACTCTTTCCCTCATCACTGATTATATATTATATAAAATCCGACAGCCATGATTGGAATTCCTCGGACACATCCTTTCTATGTCCCGACCCCAACAGGTGACAGAATAAAAATTCGAGGAATATGCAACTTACCAAAACAAAAGAAAAGAAGAAAACCCAAAATCCCCTAAAGATGTATTTACAGACGCTCCCCGACTTACGTTCATCTGTTTTACGTTTTTTTCGATTTTATGGTTTTTTTTTTCAAAAAAAAAAAAAAAAAAAAAAAAAATTGTCAAATTTTGAGTTTAGATGTACCTACGTAGTACACTGACGTAATGATGTAATGACGCTGCGAGAATTGTTTACAAACGACAGACTGAACGTGCCCCTCCTTCCCAGTTCAGTTATATATACACATTGTTTTATGTATACATGTCAGTTATATAGCGTGTTACCCTTGTGTTAAGACGTTGTCTCTGTGATCTTTGTGTTCACACTGTTTTGCGGACTTTTGTAACCCGAAGCAAATATGGTTGGTCAGAAGCGTAAGCCTACTAGCATGGGTGCAAGTCTCATACACAGAGATGAATAAACTATCTGCTCGAATTGGCGCAATCTATCATGCATACTCAGTTAAGCAAAGAGAGTTGTAAAATGAATGAAAACCCGAATCCAGAAAAGAAAGTGAACTCTCCGCTCTGCTGGTGATTCCGATCAGTGCAGGCTGAGTACTAAACCAGTATTCAATGGCGCCCGTGCTCACTTGAAAGACCTGAAGTCCGTATAACCCGCGCTTTGTCTCAAGCACAAACTAAAGTAAACTACTTTCGGTGTTGAGCGCCTCACATATTGTAAGCATGGATTGTCTGTTTTAAGCTTCATGTAAAGTGACTCGGCTCAGCTTCATGTAATGTGACTCGGCTCAGCTTCATGTAAACTGACCATCCGTCGAACCATTTACAAGCAGAAAGATCGCATCATAGAGAATGTTAAAGGTTATATTTGATACTGTATTTGATATTTGATGAGTGAATTTGATTAAAATTTATCTATTTGAAATTATTTTGCTTGAATTTAATTTATTTGAACTTAATGTTGATATTATTTGATATATTTCATATTATTTTACAATGTTATGTTTATAGTAATTGCCTTAGAGGTATTTTATGAGATACGATAATGGTATTTATGGATGTATAGTGCAGTATGAGCGTCATACGTCACTGTAACAACTTACGTTCACTTTCAACTTACGTTCGGCGATCCGGAACCAAATAAAAACGTAAGTCGGGGAGCGTCTGTACACAATTATTCAAAATTTTAGTATACACTACAAGAAAAACAAAATAAAACAAGATTTTATTGTTTTTATTTTAAAGAGTGATACAGGGATCACTCGCTACTTCATGCTTCAATTCATGTGGCTTCAGTGCATCGTTGTTTTTTTTTTTAAATATTCATCGAATTAAAAGATAATGAAATTAAGGAAGAATAGGGGAAAAAGTTAAGGAAAATGCCGTAAAACAAGGCTAATTGCGCAAAAAAAAAAAACCCAAACAAAAAAAACAACCCAAAACCGCCCATCAAAACTAGTTACATTTTTTTGAGGTGCGCATCGGGGTGCGTGCACGCGCATCTGCGCACGTCTGTGTGTGTGTGTATTTATAGTTTATTTACATCTTATGTATAATTTTTTCATGTTTAATTGTTATTATAAGCATTTATAGCATGGAATATGTATTTATTGATAATATATACACATATACATGCACGTATATGTCAGTCGGGGGAATTTGAAAAACTTTGCGGAATTCGGTGGTCGCGTGGTGATCTCGGTCCCAATTAACTGCAGAAAGTGAGGGATCCCTGTATTATGATGAGTAATGAAGATGCTGCCTGCTCGAGAACAGTGACAAACTGGCATGTCATTTTGAGTTAAGCATTATCCACTCAGCATAATTTTTAATCCTCACCCTATATAAACTGGGGATTCAAGTCCTGTTAACAGACTTTTCAAATAGGCTACTGCAAACTATCAAATAGATTTTTAACTTCAAAAATGAAAGTAAAAAAAAAAAAAAAAAAAAAAATCACCTAATGATGAGAATATACCTATGCTCATGTGTGACAGGAGAGTTTGGAAGGCTTGCCTTACATTTCACTTTAAGGATATGCTTTAAATGGTGAAAGGCTCATACTGTATTTCTGATGCACTACTAATAAGATGACATAGTTGGATGAAAATATTTTTTTTTTCTAAGCATGCATCTTGCCATCTTTATAGCACGAACACAAACAGATTCCTTCCTTACCATCTCCTGTTTCCATGAGTTCTGCATTACCATATTTGGGCATAGGCTTGGTAGGCAAGGCGACCTGTGGGCGGTCTGTGATAGCAAGGGGTGGGTCTGACATGCAGCTTGTGATATCAGGAGGTGCAGGATGGCTGTCTGTATACAAGACAAAAAAAAGGTGATCTCAGGAACAGATGAAAATATTAGACTGTCCTGGCTTCTCAGTCAGTCAGTGTAATTAAAAAAAAAATCAAAATCACATTAACATTTGTATATTAAAAAGCAGAACAAGGAAAAAAGTACAAAGGCTCAAACTTTTTCCTACAGATTTTCTCATGTCATTTCAAAAAGTTGTCAAAATAAAGCAGTATGCAAATGTCTACTACTCTAGCTTCAAGTTTAAACAAAAAAATATGAATATTGTACAAGTTTAAGGCTCACGTAAGGCTATATAGGCAGTTTTCCCATGAACACAACATTCGCTCGCTCATCTGCCTTCACACACATATGAACCGAAGTGACATCAGATTCTTAATACAATGGCAGGGCTATTCAATTAATTTGGAATGAAGGTCTGGTCATGAAAACAGTCCCAAATAGGGCCGAAGAAATATGGCCATGAAGAACAAGTAATCACATTAAAAGCTACAGATACAGTAAAGTACCACATCAAAGTGCATAAACTGTATTTTATAAAAGCATAATTGCATTAATACATAGTATTATATAACGACATACAGGCCCAAAGCATTTTTACATTAAAATGGCAATAAACACCACACTGAGTAGTCAATCCACGTGATCCACATCACGCACATTTAGAATTTATAACATTAATAGAAAGCATCCACTTCACACAACTGTACCAACAAATACAACAGGAGTGGAGTTTGGTATTAAATACAACTATAACATATGAGTGAATAGAAATATTATTCTTAATAGTGAATATTATTATTATTATTATTATTATTATTATTATTATTAACAATAACAACAAGAGAATGAATATTGAGAAAGAAAAGCAAGGCTTTGAATTATATTACATGTAATACTAAGAGAAAGTGGGAAAAGGACTGAAGTGAATAATAACACAAAAAGTTCAGTTTTAAATATTAATAAAAAACTATAATGTGAATATCAACACACGGATATAATAACTGCAATAATCAACCTCTTCAGAAATCAATCCTAATTACTAAGCTGATGAACATAACTGTTATTTGAACTGATGGTGTCACCAACGTTTCACATCCAATGAAAGAAATGACATGTCTTGATTTAGTCAGAGCAGTGAAGTCAGGTGGATACGTTGTCAGAGCAACATGCAGACAGTGTGAAGAGCATCAGAACCCAGTGGAACAATCATGTCAGACTGAGCATGGGGTTTCTTAAAATGCCTCCTCAATTTATGTTCTGTATATTCTGATACTGTATATACAAATAAGAAATCTCTCTGCACAGCAAACACAAAGAGCAGACAGATAAAAACACTTTGGTGTCTATTCACTGTTAATCTGCCCGTTCTCCCAATCAACTGCTCATTTTTTATAGCATTAAAGAGACTTTTGTCCAAGATACCGGGCTACGATGCTAACTAAAGAAGAGTATCAGCTGGAAAAGCGCACAGAGGGCACTTACCTCAAACGATGATTGGTTTTTACTTTAAAAAAAAAATTATATATGCAGACGCTCCCCGACTTATGTTTTTAATTGGTTCCGTATGGCCGAACGCAAGTTGAAAGTGAACGTAAGTTGTTACAGTGAGGTATGACGTATGATGTATGACGCTCATACTGTACTATACATCCATAAATATACCATTACCGTATCTCATAAAACTCTCATAAAATACCCCTAAATCAATTATTATAAACATAACATTGTAAAATAATATCAAATCTATCAAATAATATCAACATTAATTTCAAATAGGACACTTATTCATGAAGTCACTTTACATGAAGCTTAAAACAGCCAATCAACGCTTACAATATTTTAAGCGCTCAATACCGAAAGTAGTGTACTTGCTGTGGGTTATACAGACTTCCGGTCTTTCAAGTGCGCAAGGGTGCCGTTGAACTCGTTTAGAACACAGCCTGCACGTGAATCCCGGCAAAGCGGAGAGTTCTTTCTTTTGTGTAAGTAAGTAAGTAAACTTTATTCAAGAGATGCATACAAAGAACAAGTACAAATCCTAATGAAGACGAATATAAAAATAAGTATACACTCTTAGGATTCTGCTAAAATATAATAAATATCTGTAATTGTTCTGTAACTTTGTGCATTCGGGTTTTCATTCATATGACAACTCTCTTTGCTTCACTGAATATGCATGGTAGATTGTGCCGATCTGAGCAGATAGTTAATTCGTCTCTGTGTATGAGACTTGCACCCATGCTAGTAGGCTTACACTTCTGACCAACCAGATTTTCTTAGGGTTACAAAAGTCCGCAAAACAGTGTAAACACAAAGATCACAGACACAACTTCTTAACACAAGGGTAACACGTTATATAACTGATATATTATATATATACACACTCAGTCTGGAGTTTGTAAACAATGAATGCAGCGTCATTGCGGCATTACATCAGCATACTGCGTAGGTATGTCTAAACTCAAAATTGGACTTTAAAAAAAAAAAAAAAATAATAATAATAATAAAATCGAAAAAACGGATGAACGTAAGTCGGGGAGCGGCTGTATATACATATATATGCATACATATATATATATATATATATACACACACCATATTCGACATGATAAGCACCCAGGGCACTTTAAAAGTTGGAGTGGGTGGGCGCTTATTAAAACAGTACCAGTGAAGTGGAACGGTAAGTGCTTATTATCATCGAGGTGGAAAACATGAATAATAACAGAACAATAAAAGAGTTTTACTGGTATTTGTGTTATTCATTTTGTGGTATCAACCAAATTACTTACATGAAAGCTGAAAATAAACAGAAAACAGCATAATTTTCTAAAAAAAGACCCCTTATTTTTCCCTCCCAGTCTTCTTCTTTTCCTTTAGGCTGTTCCCTGAGACATTTTCCTGAAAGTAAAATTGAGCCAATCAAGACGAATGTCAACTTTAGCACATGCCACGTTGAACCAATCAATGCGAACATAAACAGCACATGGCCAGGAACCTCTTTAAATTTATGAAGTTAGTGAGCAGAAGAATCAGGTGAAAAATACTCGTCATCACTTTCTGATAGGTCCATATCTGGCTTATCGCTCCATTCATTAAGAGCATCCCATAGTTTTGCTGTCGCAGTTTCTAATGGTTCATCGGTTGTTGGACATTTACCAAGAGAACACAGCAAAATATTTTCCTGTTTTTTAAAGCACGGCGGAATAATCAAATGTGTTTTTACTGATGAACACTATAGACAGTCTCTAGTGGCAGGGGGTCTTGAAATAATGTGTATGCTCACTTTTACAGGCAGTGAACGCCTCGTTTTATGCTTACAGAGACTGATTGAATAAAATTGTTCAGTTTGATCTACCATTTTGCTCTCAGTACACATGGGCTGTTATTAGACGTAAGATCAAAAACACTGGGGGGGGGGCTTATTGGAGCAGGGTGCTTATTATGTTGAATCTGGTATGTATATTTTTTTAAAACCACCCAGCAGGACCATATGGTCCTCTTTCAAAAACTGCTAACTACTGGACGCATTGTACTCAGTGCTTCTCAAGTGTTCTATACGTCTTGTGCTGTTGCTTGATGCAACACAACTTGGTCTCACGTGCCTCCATCAGCTGTGAGATGACCTTGAGTGCGCAGGATTGTGTTGTTCACAAATTTGAGAGAGTATTATTTTTGTTATTATTATTATTTATCTTATTATAATCTTGTTGAAAGAAATGTGTTTGGGTTGTTTCCTTAGGCTTTTTTGATTCGGAAAAACTAGTTATAATTTTTTTTTAACTGCACAAAATAATTCGAGCATTAAAGGACCAGTGCAAAATGTCTCCAATTGAATAGCCCAGTCATAGGGTGTAACATGATGTTGGTGCACCCTTTGCAGCTATAACAGCTTCGACTCTTCTGGGCAAGTTTTCCACAAGGTTTCGACTGTGTTCATGGTAATTTTTGACCATTCTTCCAGAATCGAGTTTGTGAGGTCAGACACCGATGTTGGACGAGACCGGCTTGCTGTCGCCACTTCAATTCAATCCAAAGGTGTTCTATCGGGTTGAGGTCAAGTCTCGGTGTAGGCCAGTCAAGTTCTTCCACGTCAAACTCGCTCATCCAATGTCTTTATGGACCTTGTTTGTGTACTGGTGTGCAATCAAGTTAGAACAGAAAAGGGCCATTCCCAAACTATTCCCACAAAGTTGGAAAAGACGTGAAATCATAAAATATCTCACTTTTAACATTTAATAAGTCTCCTGTGTTCTACTGTGAATAAAATGTGTTTGTGAAATTTGTAAATCACAAATTAGTTTTGAATTTCGATCTGTACTTGCCAGTTGGAATTAAAACTCTACATGTACACATTATGCATTCATTGTACATTTAGTACTGTATTTTTTCTAATTTGAACACTGAAAGATAAAGACGGCTGCCACAGATATCAGAGACATTTAATAGCATACTTGATTCTGGCATGAGAAACTGATTCACTTAGGGATGAACAAAGATTAAACTGAAGGTTTACTGAGATATGATGTACTGACCTTCTGAGTCCAGTGATGACCAAGGACGTTCAGAGTGGTAGTCATAAGAGCGTTGACCGACATTGCCATTCTCTAATGAAACACCCATCTCCCTTAAGCCCCGCCTCTTGAGAGAAAGATGAGAGACTTGTCCAACTTGATGAGGGAAAGAGAGAAGACAGAAAAGAATACACACGTATATAGGATTATGCAGAATAGAATACCACTGTATTTGTTTACTGTGTGTGTATGTTCTGATTAATGGTTAAATACTGTACATAATATCTACTCTGCCTTCAATGACCCGTCACAATGTGCATATCTGTACTCACAGTTGTAAGCGTGTGCATTACACTCTGCCAATCGTGCTGCATTGGCAGAGCCATTACTGTGTGATGATGATGATGATGTGGTTGATGACGATGATCCACGGAGAGCCCGGTTGATCCATGCCTCCACTCCTGCACCTCTGGTTCGCCCTAGGGAGCCTTCACCCTCAGAGCAGGATGATGAGTCTACCAGTTAGGGGGGAGGGAGAGAGGGAGAGAGAGAGAGAGAGAGAGAGAGAGAGAGAGAGAGAGAGCACATGTGAGAGAGGAGAGTGATTTTGTCCGTTTCAACCACATCACATCGAAAAAACATTAGCAAAAACAAAATTATGCGCCAACATACAGCATGACTGGCAAAGTGTAATGCACAACCTTACAATGAGTATGCACACACCCACACACACACACACACACAGGTGCTTGAATGTTTAACTTTTCCGAACATTACACAATACCTAAAAGTAAATAAAGAGAATCAAAATAAAATAAACGAATATATTGTACTTGATCATTTGTATGAGAGATGTAAGACAGTGGTGAGGTGTGCTGTCGGTGTGACAGAGGAGTTCAAGGTGGAGGTGGGACTGCATCAAGGGTCAGCTCTTAGCCCCTTCTTGTTTGCTATAGTGATGGACAGGCTAACAGACGAGATTAGACAAGAATCTCCATGGACTATGATGTTTGCAGATGACATTGTGATCTGTAGTGAGAGCAGATAACAAGTGGAGGAAAATCTAGAGAGGTGGAGGTATGCCCTGGAAAGGAGGGGATTGAAGGTTAGTCTCAGTAAGACAGACTACGTGTGTGTGAACGACAAGGACCCAAGAGGCACTTTGAGGTTACAGGGGGCAGAGATAAAGAAGGTGGAGGATTTTAAGTACTTAGGCTCAACAATCCAGAGCAATGGAGAGAGTGGAAAAGAGGTGAAGAAGCGCGTGCAGGCAGGTTGGAATGGATGGAGAAAAGTGTCCGGTGTGATGCGTGATAGGAGAGTATCGGCAAGAATGAAGGGAAAAGTGTACAAGACGGTGATGAGGCCAGCAATGTTGTATGGTTTAGAGACAGTGGCCCTGGGGAAAAGACAGGAGTCAGAGTTGGAGGTAGCAGAGATGAAAATGTTGAGGTTCTCTTTGGGAGTACAGAGGAGGGATCGTGAGTATATTGGTAGTAGGATGCTGAGGTTGGAACTACCAGGCAAAAGGCCCAGAGGAAGACCAAAAAGAAGATTTATGGATGTGGTGAAGGCGGACATGAAGGTCGTTGGAGTAAGAGTAGAAGATGCAGAGGATAGGGAGAGATGGAGGCAGATCATTTGCTGTGGCGACCCCTGAAGGGAACAGCCGAAAGGAAAAGAAGAAGAAGATTGTACTTGATCATTTATTTATAGAGGAAATTATCCAATATTACATCTTTGGGTGCAATATGTGAAGCTTTGTTTTCAGTGTCTAGTATGACTCTCTTGTGCTGTAACCGCAACTTAACAGTACTGCACATCAGTTTGAAGGAATTTTGCACACTCCTGTCAAATTATCCTGGCCCAGATGCAGCAAAACAAGCCCAAAATATAATACAGGGATCCTCACTTTCCGCGGTTAATTGGGACCGAGGTCCCCGTGCGACTATTGAAATTCGCGAAGTAGGATCACTTACCCACCCCCTCCCCCAACTGACATCTATACGTACATGTATATGTGCATATAAGTGCTTATGATAACAATTAATCATTTAAAAAATAACATCAGATATAAATAAAATATAAATATAGACGCTCCCCAATGTGCCAACATTAGTGTCCAAGGTCGAAAGTGAAAGTGAAATTGAACAAGTAAAAATGGAAATGGAATAAAATCTATAGTAAGATATATCATAAATATAAATATGAAGTATGATTACACATTATCCTGAGGTACACTTAATACTAGGCTCTAGCAGAGGGGGGCGTGGCTGATATGTGCTTTACATTGGTTGGGGAAGAGAAGCAGAACGATACATTTCTGTACTCCTGCCAAAACTTTCAAAGAAGAAACAAATTGACTCCAGTATTATAATGAACTGGATAAGAGTGAAACCCTCTGTAAATCTGATCAGATCCACTGTGCTGTGCCTGAGAGGAACCAGGAGTTTAAACACGGGACATAATGTACAGATGATTATGGAGAGAGGGGGAGAGAGAGAGAGAGAGAGAGAGAGAGAGAGAGAGAGAGAGAGAGTGAGCGAGAGAGAGAGAGAGAGAGAGAGAGAGAGAGAGAGAGAGAGAGAGTGAGCGAGAGAGAGAGCGAGAGAGAGAGATCGTATACAGTCCAAACTCGTATAGATTACTTATACAAGGTTAAAACACACGTTCCCGTCTAAATAATGCCCTGTAACGACTTACAAACAAATTCGTCTCAGAACGGCTGTCCTGAACCTAACTCGTTAGTAAGCTGGGGAGCGTCTGTACACACACATACAGATGGGATGAAGAAGACGACACACATACATACATGCGCACACACGAGCAAATGCGCGTTCACACACAGATGCAAAAATGTATCCAGTTTTGATGTAAGATTTTAGGTTGTTTTTTTTGTTTTGTGTTTGTTTAGGGTTTTTTTTTTGCATAATTGGTTTTTGTGACATTTTGTATAACTTTTCCCCCTATTCTTCCTTAATTTCCTTATTCTTTTAATTCGATGAAAAAAAAAAAAAAAAAAAAATATATATATATATATATATATATATATATATATTTTTTTTTTTTTTTTTTTAACCGCAATGCACTGAAGCCGCATTAATTGAAGCGCGAACAATCGAGGGATCCCTGTACTACAACCACCATGACCTTTCAAATGTATATCATTTGACCACATGATTCGAACTTGGTTTTATTCATTCACAAACTTTTTTCCAATATACTTGTCCATGTGACCTTTCGGAAACAGGAAGACAGTTTAGTCATTTTATCATTGCAGCCCTGCTATGTACACCATTTTTGTTTAGTATTCTCCTGAGGTGGACTCATGAACATAACATTAGCCAATGTGAGAAAGGACATTAGTTGTTTACAAGTTGTGACCTTGCCAACTGTTACATGCATTACTTTTGGAGTGATCCGTGTTGGCCGACCACTCATGGGGAGAGTAGCAGTGGACTCTACATTAGTACACAATCAGTCTGAAGGTGGACTGGCAGAGTCCAAACTTTTTCCATGCCATGGTACACCTCCAATCTCACGTTCTGAAGATCTAACCTTCACAGATCCATGTTCTTAAAATTAAAGAGTGCTCATTTGTACATGATTGTCATTCAGTTGACTGAAAACATCCGACTCTAATTTCATCTTCATATTAATCGCACTTCCTCGACAATTACACATTTTTCCCCCCAATGTGTTATTGTCCTGTTGAAAAGCAAAAGATGCGTCCACTAAGCAGAGACTTGATGGGATGGCATGACAGTGCATCATACCTTGGCATTGATGCTGGCTAGTGCCCTCTCAATTCTGAATAAACTGCCAACAGTCATCAGGAATGCACCTTCACACCATTACACTTCATCCCCCAATGCTTTACAATGGGAACCACCCTAAAAGATTCCATCCATTCCATTTTCTGCATCTCACAGACACGGATATTGTATCCAAAGATCTCAAATGTGGACTCAATTCAGACCACACATTTCCACTGGTTTAATGTTTATTCCTCGTGTCCTTGTGTTTCTTTGTCTCCTCTTGTTATTGGCCTCCATGAGCCATCTTTTTTGCAGTAATTAAACCATGATGACCTGATTCATGGAGTTCCTGTCAAACAGTTGATGTGCAAGTGTGTCGATGAGATGAACTCTGTGAAGCAATCAAATAAGCTTTCATCTAAGGTTCTGTTAATTGGTCATTTTTGAGGCTGGTAACTTTAATGACATTATCCTCTACAGTATGACACAGTCTGGAAGACAGCCAAGTTCATCATAGCGTTGATGGTTTTTGCACCTGAAGACACATTCAAAATATGTGTACTGTGATTGAAGGTCATGTATTTGGACTTCTGTTTCTTTTTACTATTGTATACCATGACCCTGGCACAGCTGGCTGATTTCCCAAATGCAATATGTTTACACACATCTGAAAATTTTTCAGTTAATCACTGACCTGCTAATGTGGGTTTCATATCAATATATTCAATTACAGGGATCCCTCGCTACTTTGCGCTTCAAGTCATGTTTTTTTTTTTTGTTTTTTTTTAATATTCATCGAATTTAAAAAATAAGGAAATTAAGGAAGAATAGGGGGAAAGGTTAAAGAAAATTCTGCAAAAAAAGGGTCAATTATTAAAAAAAAAAAAAAAACCTAAATAAACACAAAACAAAAAAACAACTCAAAAACCACCCATCAAAACGAGTTACATTTTTGTGAGAGGTGCGCATCGGAGTGCGTGCACGTGCATCTGCTTGTGTGCGCACGTCTGTACGTGTGTGTATTTATATTTTATTTACATCCTATGCATTATTTTTAATGTTTAATTGTTCTTATCAGCATTTGTAGCATTGAATATGTATTTATTGATATTATATACACATATACATGTACGTATACATGAAAGGAAAAGTGTACAAGACGTTGTTGAGGCAAGCGATGTTGTATGGTTTAGAAACAGTGGCACTGAAGAAAAGACATGAGGCAGAGCTGGAGGTAGCAGAGATGTAAATGTTGAGGTCCGCTTTGGGAGTAATGAGGATGGATAGGATCAGGAATGTACATCAGAGGGACGGCACATGTTAGAGGTTTTGGAGATAAAGTCAGAGAGGCTAGATTAAGATGGTTTGGACATGTGCAGAGGAGGGATAGTGAGTATCTTGATAGTAGGATGCTGAGGTTGGAACTATCAGGCAGAAAGCCTAGAGGAAGACCAAAGAGGAGATTTATAGATGTGGTGAAGGACGACATGAGGTTAGTTGGTGTAAGAGAAGAAGATGCAGAGGATAGGGTGAGATGAAGGCAGATGATTCGCTGTGGCGACCCCTGAAGGGAACAGCTGAAAGGAAAAGAAGAAGAAGATACATGTACGTATAAGTCAGTCGGGGAGGGAGGGGTCCTACTTCGTGGGATTCAGTGGTCGTGTGGGGATCTCGGTCCCAATTAACTGTGGAAAGTGAGGGATCACTGTATTCCAAATCCGGCACTAGTAATCCCTATCATACGAATAAAATATGGAATTAAAGTCTTTTATAGAATGTATTTTTTTATCATTTTTTTTCTGGAGGAATTAGGATTAAGCAGTTTAGAAATTCATTATTTTTCCATCAAACACAACTTTATTGAACTGCTAAAGCTAATCAACTCGCTCTATGCTGACTGACCTTTTACCCTTTTTTTTTTTTTAAAGCTTATAGCAAGTTACACACACACAGACACACAAACACATGAAAAGAGCCAGAGAGCGAGAGAGAGACAAGCATGGACACACCCACAAAATAGTGACCTGGGGGTGTGTACGCCTCCATAGATGTTTGAACAACAAGGGAGTGTCGTTTTGAGGGCATGGGGACGGCCATCTTTCTTTCACACTGACGTTCCAATGCTGCCTGCACTGCTTCAGAGTGAACATCTACAACACAGAGTAAATAAAGAAACAAATTTAAATATTATCCAATATTAGAGCCTCGATAATAAATAAATAAATCAATAAATAAATACGTAAATAAAAGGAGTGCAGTATTCTCTCTGTGTTGTGGACATGACAAAATTTATATGCCTGACCATT
The DNA here is from genome assembly GCA_024760905.1 of Plotosus lineatus. Classification (NCBI taxonomy): domain Eukaryota; kingdom Metazoa; phylum Chordata; class Actinopteri; order Siluriformes; family Plotosidae; genus Plotosus; species Plotosus lineatus. Next base: position 33,273,156 of record CM045743.1, on the reverse strand, counting down.
GTATTCACATAGTTTGGAACATTGGCTCATCCCCACCCCTCCTTTGAGTGTTTAGAGTCACCTTCATTCTTTTCAAAAAACACTTTCCACCAACATGGCTACGGGGATTTGTGTTCATTTAAACACAAGGTAAGGTAAAGTCTGTTGGGCTTTTTACACCCGAGCCTAGTGGCTCATCAGGCCGGTGCTTATCCCCGGTTTCTGTAGTGTGAAGCGACCAGGAGTTCAACTCCTCCTGGATGGGACGCTAATCCATCACAGGTTACCTTCCCAGTATATTTTTACTGGTACCCATCTATACTTCTGGGTGAACAGAGGCACACATGTGGTTAAGACCTTGCCCAGGGGTCTAAGCACAGTGGAGGTCTAACTGGGATGCGAACCCACAACCTCCCAATCATGAGCCCAGCAACCTAATCACTACACTGATTTAAACACAAGCACTAGTCTTAATTCAAATTTATTTCAAAAGATGTTCACTGGACTACAGCAAGACCCTTGAGCTCCAGTCAAGAGGAGAAAAAAAAAAAAACTGTTGTCCTACAGCACACACAAAAAAAAAAAAAAAAAAAAAAAAAAAAACATTCTCTCTTGCTTCTTTCTGACTTGGACGTGATGGACAGGGCTGATGGACATGTGGGAATAAACACATGTCTGCAGATGTATGAAACCCTTCACTAAAACTGCACAACTGGCTGTCGCTGGTGTGGTACAGTTAAATACAGCGATACCTCACCTTACGAAATTAATCCGTTCCATAGCCTTTTTCTTAACCTGGATTTTTCGTAAATTGAACCGCATTTTACATGTAAAACACGCGATTCGTTCCAAGGCCCCCAAAACTACCCCCTAAAGTTTAGGGCCTAAACCCTTTAAAAATTATAAAAGTATACCTTTTAAGACCTCCTTTTGCTTCAATATCATACCGATGGTAGATGGGTTTGGCCACATTCCTTTGCGATATCACTCAACCGCATACCCCAAGCCCGCTTCTTCTTTTTACTCGTACCGGAAATCACACGTGTGCGTGTGTTGACCATGTCTTCTGAGCAGAGTTATAATCCTACAAATGTTTATGGAAGGTTGGAAGTAGTAACTCTGTCCTTTACACGAAAAGCATTATTGGAGATGCAGCTCCATAATAGCCAATGGGAGGGAGCTGCGTCATCCCTCCAAGCCAATGGGAGGCCAGTGGGGCGGGATGTTGGAAGATAGTCAATGGGAAAGCAGCTCGTGCATTGTTTGAATGGTGTATTTGAATGTTTGAATGGCGCGTTTTATAAGGAGAACTTGTTTCGTATATACAGAGACAAAAATTTTTGGAAAATGTTGTTTGTAACCTTGATTTTTCATTTGCTGGGACTATCGTAAGGTGAGGTACCACTGTATACACCAGTTACCTGAGCAATATCGCTCATCCCGTGAGCCAGTGGAGCGGCGACGTTGGTAACGAGATGAAAATGAAGATGAAGTTGGAGTCAGAGGGACTCGAGGCTCTGCTCCTACTGTAAAAACAAAGGGACAAAAATCACAAATGCAAACCCTTCAGCTAATCATCTTCAACACTGCAGCGGTCTGATCGAATTAAGCCGGCATTAGTGTTGTACCTGGAGCATGGGGCAGGTAGGCACGGATAAGTTTGGCCCTTTTCTTCTCATAACCCTTCTGAGTGATGTCACCTGCCAAAAGAAAAACCAGGAGAATTGATCATTGTCAGGAATGTAGAGAAGATTTACTATCCTAACCATCAAAACTGATTCACAAATTTCACTCATTAACAGTGTTGATCAGAACTGAACCATACAAAGCTGCCCGTCATTCGGGCTCATTCATTGCCGAACTGCATTCCTTCCTTAGGATTGATCTGGCGTTCTCACTGTAATCTGCAGGTGGACAAATTGGTTTTTTGGTGGAACTAACCCAAAGACAACAAAGGTCACAGCAAGGTCAAATGTTTCAAATAGATTTCCTACAAACATCTTCCATCAGGTTTAAAGTAAACTTTAAGTGTATATCAGGTGGCAGAGACATCTCAGTTCTATTTGTTTGGCAAAGATTTACAATAACTTATGAGACTATGTCATTATAAAAAAATAATTGTTTTTTTTTAAACGCATAAATGACATGTAAATAAGTAATAAATAGGATGTATATTCATTTTTTTCAACATTTAATGAAATAATTAAACTATCAACACCTACATCAGTTAATATTCCAACCATCAGTGAGGTGAATTAGAAGCAGAGGTGAGTACAGTACTTAAAGGATTTATATATTAATTCTATTTAAATATTAATACATTACAGTATTTACATATGCATATAACTATGTAACGTTTAATATACACTTCTTGATATTGTATAGATGCGAAAACATATAGAAATAAGACAACATGGTAGAAATGAGGGGCGGGGGGCGTTCCTACTTCGCGGTTTTTCGAATATCGCAGCCAGGTCTGGTCTATATTATCCGCGAGATATTCAAGGGATGACTGTATGAGAGTAGATTTGTTAACATAGTTAATTAGTTTCAGTTTGTAAACTAATTGTGTAGTTGCAAGGTTGCTGCATATGATACATGCCATCTATGAGCAAAGTCTGCAAAGATTATTATGAAGAATTATTTGAATAAAACTTAAAAAATGATAAATGTTACAATTAATACTTTACTTTAGCCAACTTATTTTTGATACATGTTATTAGTTTACACTTCATATTTCATTAGTTCTTTCATTTACATTACATTATTAAATCTTAAAGACGTGTGTGTAATTTTGTATTTTTCCCCCCATGTCTGTGTTTAATCATTACATATAAAACTTGCATGAAATTGCTTAAAAATCACTCTTAAACACCATAATTTTCAGCCCCCCCATCAGGGCGTCGCTCTGGACCTGACCGGGGGCTGTGCCCCCCTGGATCCCTGCTTCTCACTCTTTATTAATCTCAGGGGTCGACAGCTATGGTAATATTTCGATGTTTCACCCAATTTTGTTCCAATGTATCCCAACATTTTCCGATTGTTGTCCAATGTAAATCTGATTCGTCATACAAATTACTAACTATACCGATGTCACGCTGATGTTGTTTTGATATTTTAATTAAAAAAACCCTGCAAAATATGACTCGAATGCCTCCCATAGTTGCTTATATTTTCCCCAAATTTTATTTCAGTTTATTTCCCGATGTACTCAAAAATAAATACATTAATGAACTTAAAAATTAAAAAACAAACATACAAACAAACAAACACAGCCACACGAAATTTTTCAACACTCAATTCAGTCATCAGCACTCTCTTGTTTTCAAAACCAATTTACATTACTAATGTTGCGGTCAGGCTGAAGCCCATATCAGATAACGCTGTGCAAAAGGTGGGCTGCACCTGAACAGCCCGCCAGTCGATCCGCACACAAACGCTAAATGGAATGTAAATCAATCGAACATTACTTAGGACACGTTTGCTCTGAAAATAAATAGGATGAGGGGGTTTAGACAAGACTCCGAGCTACTAACCAAAAAATCTCTCCAGCAATAGATTTTCGTTTGTTTGTTGACATAAAAGGTGTTTTTAAAAGTGCATTCCATTAGAGTGATTTATTTAATTCAGAATGCAACAGCACCTATTTGGGTGCCAATTTTACATAAGATTTAACCTGCACGCGTTTCATTCTGGAGCGTTAGATCAGCTTATTTTAGTAACACTTCTACAAACAGGCCAGCATGAATTTATTAAAAAAAACAAACAAAAAAAAAAAAAACACCTTTTCTCACCCTGAACTTGATATATTTGTGTCTCTTAAAGTCTGCAAAGCAATAGCTCATTTCTAATAATTCATTTAGCAGTTGACGGCAGTCGTGATGTAGTGGTTAAGGTGATGGTGAGGATTGACCTATGGATGAGTAACCCATCAGCACTATTGGGCCCTTGAGCAAGGCCCTTAACTCACTTGTTCAATTGTAAAAATAATGATTTTTAGGTCACTCTGGATAAAAGGGTCTGCCAAATCCAGTAAATGTACTAAAATGTCCTTTTTTGTCTTCAACAGACAGGATTTTTTGTTTGTTTGTTTGTTAAGTTTCATTTAGTTGATTTAGATGAAGTTGACAAGCCACCAGAGTCAGAATTGACAAACCGCAGTGATATTGTTTGTCCAGTGTTTCAAATCAGTTTTATTTCTATTGCCCAGTGTGCACATGTACTGTCATATTCAACAATGCAAAGCATGTATATGTAGCACTGTTTTAAAGAAAAAGCTACCTACGGAAATAGTGATCCCTCGCTACTTTGTGCTTCAATTCATGCGGCTTCAGTGCGTCGCGTTTTTTTTTTTTTTTTTTTTTTTTTAAATATTCATCGAATTAAAAAAAAAATAAGGAAATTAAGGAAGAATAGGGGGGAGTTAAGGAAAAACAAGGCCAATTATGGAAAAAAATAACCTAAAAAAAACAAAACAAAAACCAACCCAAAACCTCCCATCAAAACTGGCTACATTTTTGTGAGGTGCACATCTGAGTGCAAGCACATATTCTGTGCATGTGCATCTCACGTAGTCCCAAAAGGACGGAATAGGGAAGTGTAATTGTTATTATAAGCATTTATTGCATTGAATATGTATTTATTGATATTATATACACATATACAAGGGCAGTGGTAGTCTAGTGGTATAGGGTGCTGGATCGCTGATCCAAAGGTTGAGGGTTCGAGTCCCACTCTCCACAAGGTTGTCACTGTCCCCCCAGTGTGGCTAACTGGGTTATCAAAGGCGGGCCATGTCTCTCACTGTCTATGGTGAGAGGCATGTAAAAGAACCATTGCTGACTTTCGTAAAGAGTAGCTGCAAAGTCGTCAGCGTGTTTCTGTCCCTTGCTAAAAGAGTTGTGACAGGAAGGGCATCCGACGTAAAAACCTCTGCCAAATCAAACGTGCGAATCAGATGATTCGCTGTGGCAACTCCGGAGTAAAAGGGAAAAGGCCGAAAGGAAGACAGATATACACATATACATATACATGTATGTATACGTCAGTCAGGGTGGGTTTAGGGGTTGATCCTACTTCGCGAAATTCGATGGTCGCAGGGGGATCTCGGTCCCAATTAACCGCGGAAAGTGAGGGATCCCTGTATTAGAATATAAAAGATAGTCAAAAAATCAGGAAAAAAAAATCATTCGGTGTAGCATTTATTCATCATGTTTTAAAGATGAGCATTCTCCAAATAGTGCCCATCATTGTCTATACACTCTTGGAGGTGATTTCTGAAGGTTGCTATAGCTTAATGGGTCACGTCAGGTGGAACAGAAGCGATCTCCTGTGGAGCTTCCAGAGTTTGAAGATTGAGTATACACTCGTGATTTAAAATCTCAAAGGGTGAGGTGACAGTCACGGGTCATCACCAGACTTCACCCGATCCAGAAACATTTCCCTTGGGATTTCCAATGATCTTCAAACTGTGTGTGCTGTAGTGCCATCATACTGAAACCACAAACTGAGCTGTTCAAGCACAAGGTGGTCAAGTAAGGGTTGAGCTACCATCAGATCTACTGCTGACCTCAGCCCAAGGCTGTGTCTCCCTGCTTGCGGAGACTTTGACACTACTGATCATCTGATTATCAGTTTGTAGATGCAAATGGTAAAGTCTCTGTACACACTAATGTTAAAGTTTTGCGTTCCAAAAAGTTCTGTTCCCAGACTGACTGCTTTTTTTTCTTTAAAAATGTTCCCTTTGGGCAATATTTGTGAACATGGTATTAGCTTCCACTGTTATGCTGATGAAACATAGTTGTATATTTTAGCAAAGCCATGTGTGTGACACCAGCTTGACAAAGTTAAAAAATGTATAAAGAACATTTGACAGTGGATGCTAACTAAATTCCTCTTATTAAATTCCGATAGGGCAGAAGCACTTGTACTCAGATCACAGGCAGCTATAAATAAGGTTTCTGGTGATGTAGTAACATTGGATGATGTTTCAGATTCATTATGTGTAGTAGTAAAGGACCTTGGTGTGATTATTGACCCCAGTCTTTCATTCGCTGCTCATGTAGATAATATTACCCGGATAGCCTTCTTACATCTCAGGAATGATACTGAAATAAGAAATATGATGTCACTGCATGATGCTTGTTCATGGTTTTGTTACCTCAAGATTAGATTATTGTAATGCATTACTGTCTGGATGTTCTAATCGGTGCATAAACAAGCTTCAGTTAGCTCATAATACAGCAGCAAGAATCCCTACTTGTACCAGAAAATATGAGCACATTCCCCCCATCTTATCTACACTGTACTGGCTCCCAATTAAATTTAACATTAAATATAAAACACTATTTTTAACCCCTACAGCACTTAATGTTCTTGTGCCACATTATGTTAGCAAGCGTGTCGTTTTATGATCCACCACACCTACTCGAATTAAAAGGTGAAGGCTACCAAGTGATGCCTCGAATAATAAAGACTACTGCAGGGTGTGGAGCTTTCTCTGACGAAGCTCATTGGCTCATTTTAATAACTTACACAGACACACATTCTTGTATTACAAATTTAGCGAGCTCCATTCTGTAGGCCCTGTGCTAGGCTATATCAGGTTAAAAGAAACATTTCACAGTGTACTGTTGAGATATGATTTGTAACTGATTGTGCTATAATTTATTTGTCTGATAAGAATTTCATGGAATCCATGGACATGTATGTACAAGCAGAATGTGTCCTGAGAGGTGAAGCTACAGATACAATACAGGGATCCCTCACTTTCTGCAGTTAATTGGGACCGAGATCCTCCCGTGACAACCGAATTCCGCGAAGTAGGATCAACCACCCCAACTGACATATATGTACATGTATGTGTGTATATACAGTAATATCAATAAATGCTTATAATAACAATTAAACATTAAAAATAATGCATAAGATGTAGATAAAAAAATTAATACACACACATACAGATGCGCGCACACACACGTGCTCTTCACATAAAAATGTAACTAGTTTTGATGGGGGGGGGTTTGGGTTGTTTTTTGTTTTTGTTTGTTTAGGGTTTTATTGAATAATTGGCCTTGTTTTGTGGCATTTTCCTTGACTTTTCCCCTATTCTTCCTTAATTTCCTCATTTTTTAATTCGATGAATATTTTTTTTTAAAAATGCGATGCACTGAAGCCGCATGAATTGAAGGACGAAGTAGCGAAGAATCCCTGTATACCTTATCAGTAATGCTTCTTTCGACATGTAATTTTAATACTGTAATGATGTTTTGAATTCTGTGTTTTCTCACTAGATATTTTGAGGTGTTATTTTACTCTATTTTACATATATTTTATCCTGACTTTTCAGTCTGGTTAACAGTCCTGAAGAGCGGAGATTACACCTTTTGGTCAGTTTTACACCTACTTCAGAGTGCGTTGGGAACATATGACAAACAGTCTGTATGTTGGAATTAGAATAACAGACATGGTCTGAGTCATGGATATGGAGAAAAAACATTGCCAGGAGCACACAAGAAGTATTTGTGCCCACAATATCCAGCAAATCCACCCTTTTTGTTGTAACTACTTTACTATAGAAAGCACTGACAGAAGATTAAAGTGGTTAAAATCTCTGATGGCAAACTACACCTGGATGTGTATTCTGCAGTTCATTACTAGCTTCATATAGTTCACAGAGTGCTTCCTCAGCATTAGCACTGGGAGAATGTTCACTCAGACAATGAGGACAGCAATGAATTCCCGTGCTATATAAAATGGTCTGCATCCAACAATCAAAAACTTCATCAGAAATACGTAGCAACTACAAACACAACGAGCACAAATGTCAGACCAATCCATGTGGATAAAATACACCTCGGCGAAACAAAGCGAGTTCAAACAGCTGAACCATGGCGTCCAGAACAGACTTTAAAGTCACAATAAGTTGTCGGATATAGCCTACTTTATTTTTCCATGAAACAGACATTTGAGAACGGAATAGACAGGAGAGTCAGGTGGGTAAGGGTTCGCTAGCAATATGCCACGGATTCTCATGTGATTGTAATTCTTCCTTTTCCCTCGCACAACACTTACAATGGCCCATATCCTTGTAACAGGCAACATGGAGGCTTGAGAGACTTGTACAGCAGCTCAAGTTCTCGTAGTTTCTTCAACAGTTCATATTTTAGGTTGTTTATGCTGATTGGTAAATATAAACGCCATCAGTTCCGATGTCCATGTACAACAAAAGATCTAATTTAGAAACAAAATACAGGGATCCCTCGCTACTTCGTGCTTCAATTCATGCGGCTTCAGTGCATTACAGTTTGTTGGTTTTTTTAAATATTCATCAAATTAAAAAATAAGCAAATTAAGGAAAAATAGGGGAAAAGGTTCAGGAAAATGGTGCAAAACAAGGCGAATTATGCAAACAAACAAAAAAAACCAACCCAAAACCTCCCATCAAAACCACTTACATTTTTATGTGAGGTGCACATCTGCATGTGCGTGCATTTATATTTTATTTACATCTTATGTATTATTTTTGAATGTTTAATTGTTATTATAAGCATTGATAGCGTTGAATATGTATTTATTGATATTATATACAGACGCTCCCCGACTTACGTTTTTAATTGGTTCTGGACGGCCGAACACAAGTTGAAAATGAAGCAAGTTGTTACTGTATGTTCCAGTGACATTATTTGAAATTCAAGCAAAATAATTTCAAATAGATACATTTTAATCAAATTCACTCATCAAATATCAAATATCAACTATAACCTTTAACATTCTCTATGATGCGATCTTTCTGCTGGTAAATGGTTCCGATGGTCGACGGATGGTCACTTTACATGAAGCTGAGCCGAGTCACTTTACATGAAGCTTAAAACAGCCAATCAACACTTACAATATGTGAGGCCCTCAACACCGAAAGTAGTTTACTTGCTGTGCTTGAGACAATGCGCGTGTTATACGGACTTGCGATTTTTCAAGTGAGCAAGGGCGCCGTTGAACTCGTTTAGTACTCAGCCTGTACTGATGTGAATCACCAGCAGAGCAGAGAGTTCTCTTTCTTTTCTGGATTCAGGTTTTCATTCATTTTATAACTCTCTTTGCTGAACTGAGTACGCATGGTAGATTGCATCGATCCGAGCAATTCACCTCTGTGTATGAAACTTGCTAGTAGGCTTACACTTCTGACCAACCATATTTGCTTAGAGTTACAAAAGTCCGCAAAACAGTGTAAACACAAAGATCACAGAGATGAGGTCTTAACACAAGGGTTTTTATATATATATATATATATATATATATATATATATATATATATATATATATATATATATATCTTCTTTTTGGCTTTTTCCCCTTTCTCGGGAGTCGCCACAGCGAATCATTTGATTCGCACATTTGATTTGGCATGGGTTTTACGTCGGATGCCCTTCCTGTCACAACCCTTTTAGCAAGGGACAGAACTGGGAAGAGGGAGGGGCACGTTCAGTCTGTCATTTGTAAACAATGGATGCAGCGTCATTACGTCATTAAGTCAGTGTACTAAGTAGGTACGTCTCAACTCAAAATTTGACAATTTTTTTGGAAAAAAAAAAAAACAAGCGTAAAACGGACGAACGCAAGTTGGGGAAGGTCTGTACACGTATACATGTATGTATACATCAGTCAGGAGGGGTTGATCCTACTTCACAGAATTCGGCGGTCGGGGGGGGGGGGGGGATCTTGGTCCCAATTAACTGTAGAAAGTGAGGGATCCCTGTAGTGCAAACTAGCACCATTTTGGGACACAACTCAGATACACAATATTCAGGTGATGCTTTGAGAACCAGACCAAAATGTTATCTGTACCAGTGTGTAGGATGTTTGACAACAGAAATGTATAAATTCCAGATATCAATTTGATATACATGAATGTATACTTTATCCCTACTAAGCCAGCCAGAGGGGTCATGGCCCCTCTGAAAAACCCCTCGAGACAACATGAAAAAGAAACCCATCTTCATCGAGGTGACACTAGATAGTGTAATTAAAAATAAGTTCCTCCTGTACTCGGTGTTAAATGGTTTAAAAAAGGGTTATTGTGTAACCGGGAAATTCATGAACAGCAACATAGTACGAGGGATGGACAGAAATAATTGAAAAAAAAGCCCATTTCTGGATTACACAGCCAATTCGGGATGAAATCTGATTACAAATAAAACTATCTGGTGTACTACTAAAATGGATAGCAGTGTTGTGTTACATCCTTAAAAAACACACCCATTATTCTGGTGATATTTCTGCACTTCTAACAGCTAAATAACACTTCATACAGAATACAGAGACAATTGTATGGACCAAGCCAAGATCAACAACACACATCCTCTCCATGTCATGCCTTCCTCTTTCTCTGCCTTCTTCATTTATACACATGTACCATACAGTCTACAATACTGCACCAGAGGTGAGGGAAACATCTCAGAATACATTTGGGCCTTCTACTTACAAAAATAATCCATTCCAGAGCTTTTTTTGTAGCCTGGATTTTTCGTAAGTAGAGGCGCATTTTACATGTGAAACTTGTGATTCGTTCCAAGGCTCCCAAGACTACCCCATAAACACTTTAAAAATGATAAAAGTACACCAATTCTGTATGAAATATATGTTAAAAGTAAAAGAAAATTATTTATTAAACCATTTAAACATTGTATTAACATATTAAACCATTCATAAATAACATTTATTAATTAAACCAAGATTAAACATTTTTTATTAATGCACATACACACACACAACACTGTCTCTCTCTGTCTCACACACACACACACACACAAACACACACACACAAAACTCTCTCTCTCTCTGGTTTGTTTGGCCGAATGCGGGCTCCGCCTGCACGCAGTGCACAGCTGACGGAGCAATTATATTTAAATGTTTAAATGGACGGGATGTTGTATTTAAAGTGGAATTACAGTACCTGTTTGAAAGATCAGAGGTCCTGATTCAATATTAACTTGCTTCCTTGCGAGATCAGAGGTCTTGTCCCACGGAGCACTCTGTTTTCCTTCTGCTTTAATATCGTTCCGAAATAATCGCCTCCGTTACTGTATTTCCATTTTTCTGTATTTTCCGGGTCCATGATGGAGAACGAAATATAACACTGCAATGATCAATCTCAAAAAGAACTCACGAGCCAACATTCCTGTTCAACTCTCCTCTCTTACGCGTGTGACAAACAGGAAGTATGGGTACAGTTCAGTTGCCTCCTTGCCATTGGGAGGCCAGCGGGGCGGGATGTTGGGAGACAGCCAATGAAAGACCAACTCACGCATTGTTTGAATTTGTGAATGGCGTGTTTGTATTTTTTAATGGCGCATTTGGCGCTTTTCGTAAAAAGAGGACGAAGATTTAGGAAAATGTTTTTCGTAACCTGGATTTTTCATATTCAGAGGCTTTCGTAAGTAGAGGGCCGACTGTATTCATAGTCCGAGCCTGAAGGGCATAACTGTATTAGTATATACAGTAAAACCTCCGCTGACGAACGCTTAAGATCACGAACTTTTCGCCTCAAGAACATTAAATTTGCGAGCATATAGTCTCTGCTGACGAACTAGTTTTCGGCGGACGAACCAAACCACGCGGTGAACAGCGCCACGGTGGCGGCCACGAGAAGTTGACGCACGCTCACGGTGTCACAGTTCGTCACCCCCTTTCTTTGAGTGCGGAAGTGGTTTGTGTTTGATAGACATTTTGGACCATATTGAGTGTACTTTTGCTATTATGGGACCGAAAAAGACCCCACCACAGGCGGAGATCATTGAAAAACACGATCGAGGTGTGCGTTTGTGTGACTTAGCGTCCCAGTACCAGTACAAGGAACAAGGAAGCTATTAAGGGTGCGTGTGTGGCTAAGGGTGTTTCCAAACAGTAGGTGTTTCCAAACACTCCTTCCAAACAGTAAGTCCCTCCCTCCCTCCTCCTCCCACTTCATTCCATCAAGCAATCAACTACCATCACAAAGGTAAATAAAACGACTTTATTATACAGTACAGTTTATTTCTTTAATTACAATACAATAGCACATTTATTATACATAAAATAAGGTATATTTTTGTGTAGTTTTAAGGCTTATTTAGTAGAAAATTATGTTTTATGGGGACCTGGGAACGGATTATTCTCATTTTAATGGGTTTTTTTATGGGAAATAAATGTTCGGAAGACGAACTTTTCGCCTTACACACACTTTCTGGGAACCAATTATGTTCGTGAGCAGAGGTATCACTGTACTATTACCTAGAGAAAAAAAAATCACGAAGATGATACATTTTTTTTAAATCAATATGATCTCCCAGAACAGAGCCCACCAGTTGTGTAACGGTGGACCTTTACAGCTTTGACAGAGTTGTGATGGTTCTGTACAGAAACAATAAATCGCAAATGAAAACAAGATCTTTGTAGTTTACATTTTTATATTTTACCAACAACAATGAGACAGGTTATGTGATCGGCGTTTTGAAAAGCTCCGAGACTCTGCTTGGCTAACAGCGTCAGGTCTCATCTCTTAAGCGGACTCATTTTAACACAAAAGTACACAACGCTTCAGGACAAAAAAACAGTAAATCTAACATGCAGATCGAAGATTTTTACCATTTATATTTACATATTTTAATTATTACACTGATGCTGATAAGGTGAACTCTTTTGGCTGCTTAGAAGCTCCATGTCATCCTACAATCCTACATTTTGATGTATGCTCACTTTGGTTGAAGGTGTTTCATTTTCTGTAACCACTTAATCCTAATTAGGTTCGAGGGGCGGCTGGTGCCCATCCCAGCCAACTCCAGGCGAAGGCAGAGTACACCCTGGACAGCTCGCCAGGCCGTCACAGGGCGGAAACATGCTGACGGCGTTGCAGCTCCTCTTGTCGAAAGTCAGCAATGGTTCTTTCACATGAACCTCACACTATAGACAGTGAGAGACATTGCCGGCCTTTGATAACCCAGTTAGCTGCACTGGGGGGGACAGTGACAACCTTGTGGAGAGTGAGACTCGAACCCCTAACCTTAGGATCAGCGATCCAGCGCCATATACCACTAGGCCACCACTGCCCCGGTTGAAGGTGGTACAGATCCTAAATGGCAAGGCTAATAGCTGTTTTGCCCATGACGTCTGTTTGGAAAGAAACTTTAAATTAAATTAAATTAATGTAAATTGTGTTCTACAAAGGGATTTTAGTATAGAACACAAACAAAAACAGGATTTCTATCATTTATATTGACAAATTTTATTCCTGATGTTGATGCAGGTAAGTTCACTGCATTTTCAATGGGATAACCAGCTTGGTATCAGACACCCTGCCACTTAAAAAAATAAAAGGAGACAGCGCCCGCTGAAGGTGCTTTGGTATATAATATCGGGAAACAAGAAAACAGAAACGAGTACAAAAATTTTATGATTTACTTTCCATTTTTAAAGTGTGATAATGACGATGCTGCCTGTTCCAGTGCCTGTGACAAACTGTGAGTGTCTATAATTTTGATTCAAGCGTTGTCCACTCAGAATATATAGCGGACGAATCAGATTGTGCCATTCCCTAGTAGTAAATACTAATGTTTTATTAATCTGTTCCCACACTGTAACAGTGTCACATGACATTATAAACTGTATCCAAATCAACGGTTTCCTCGCTCTCTTTCTCTCGCTCTCGCTCGTTTGCTCGCTCACTCAAACTTTAGCATGGCTCCTAACAGCCTCTGAAACATCCAGAGCACTTACTGTAATGTGTGTGTTGATCCTATTTTTAGTGAACTCTGAGCACCAGGTTTGCAGGATCACAGGAGTGGCCCAAGTAGGTTCTGTTTAAGGACGTTGGGCCATAAAACAGCACCATCAGTGACCTATATCCATATTGTCACGCCCTTTTGACAATCTCCCACAGCATCAGCCTTTACAAATCACGTAATCATGGGTGGATCAACCACACAAAGACATCTGTAGTCTATTGTTCACCAGTTCTACAATATGAACAAAACATGTACTACTTGCAAAAAAGCCTTAATGGATCGACACAAAAAAAAAAAAAACAACAACAACAACAACCATATACTAAAGCTAGTGAGAATGGATCAGACTCTATAGACCTACTGAGGCAACAACCCAGAGTGGAGGAGTATAAGTCCTCATTTTAAATCTTAGTAAAGAGATCAGTCTTCAGGCTTTGTTTGACGACGGTGAGTCAGCTGTTCAAACAATCAGAAGAAGTTC
>CM045743.1:33178939-33253939 GCA_024760905.1 Plotosus lineatus | reverse complement strand
ATTCCTCATAGGAAAAAGTTAGTGTTAGCATTTCAGGTAATTATCAGTCATTGTGAATTTTGGAGTGTGCCCAGAATTATCTTGCTGAAAGATCCACCTCTGGTTCATCTTCAACCTTCAACAGGTGGCCTCATATAATTTTGAAGCACTCTTTGCAGTGATGCAGAATTTCTAGGTGAATGAATGACTGAAAGCTGCTCCATCCCCGAGGCAGCAAAACAACTTCTAACACTAACTTTTCCACTAACAGACGTCACTGAAAGTATAAGATTCACAGGTGCACTAAGACTCTAGCCAAACCACTCCATCTTTGATTACACTGTCTAGAGCACATTATTCTAAAAGGGTTTGTCGCTGATGATATCATCATTAGTAAACTTAGAACATAGACTTGCACTAATGTTCTGTTTGGACAGCAAAGACTTTTCCTGGCATGCATCCCATCGCTTTTTACTGGAGATGTATGCACTTTTATACATATTCTATGGTACAGAAATCTTCAACGCTGCACCTGGAGAGATATCTCCAAGCAAGATTTACCTCCAACCCCAATCGTGATCAATTGACCATGTGATTACAGCCACTTCCCAACTTACGAACGGTTCCAAACGGCCATTAGTTAGATGAATTTGTTCGTAAGTCGTGACAGGGAGTTCTTTAGAGGGGAACATATGTTTAAAGCTTGTATAAGTAACCTATACGAGTTTGTACTGTATACAATCAATCAATCAATCTCTCTATAATCATCTTATTTCATTCTATTGAATTTATCATTTATTGGTACAAGGTGCAAACCTAAATGCCCCATAAATTATCAAGCTAACTGTGACGTCTGGAACTTTCAGCCGGACGCAGAATGCAGGAGACAGAGTAGGATGAACACGGAAAGATTTTATTGTTACAGGAGAGGCACTTGAGCAAGGGGACGACATAGTCACTGCTAGTGAGCGCGGAGCTGCAACCAGGAGTCAGAGAGATCACAGGGAAACAGGGACGTGAAGAGGGACAATCTTCTAGCACCGGGATGAGTGCGCTGCTCATCTTTATAGCACGCTATATTGGTGAGTAGGATCAGGTGTCCGCATTGTGACCCGCCCGCATGTGTCAGCCACGCCCCTCTGCCGGAGCCTAATCGAATATTAAATGTACCTCAGGATGATGCTTAATCATATTTCAAACTTATATTTCTGATACATCTCTCTATAGGTTTTATTCACTTTCTATTTCTACTTGTTCTTCAATTTCACTTTCGACCTTGGACAGCCACGTTCATACGTCTGGATATTCATAAAATGAATGTTCGTAAGTAGGGTTCAGTTCAGTTCATTTTCTGTAACCGCTTAATCCTAATTACGGTCGCGGGGAGACTGGCACCCATCCCAGCCAACTTCAGACGAGGGCAGAGTACACCCTGGACAGCTCGCCAGGCCATCGCAGGGCGGAAACACGCTGACGGCTTTGCAGCCTACTCTTGTCGAAAGTCAGCAATGGTTCTTTTACATGCCTCACACCATAGACAATGAGAGACATGGCCGGCCTTTGATAACCCAGTTAGCTGCACTGGAGAGGACAGTGACAACCTTGTGGAGAGTGGGACTCGAACTCCCAACCTTTGGATCAGCGATCCAGTGCCCTATACCACTAGACCACCACTGCCCTCGTAAGTAGGATAGCGTCTGTAATATCTTATGACGTTCTTAATCGAATAAAAAGATGTGTTGGGTTTTGGTTAGAGACAAAACATGAATTAAAAGGCAGCTTCTGAAAAACCTTTAACAACCTTTTTTAGGCTGTCAATGGGACAATTGTTGCCCATTTTTCCCTGCAGAATTATTTGAGTGGCAGTGGGCTGCTCTTCATTTCCTACCACAGATTTGCCATTAGATTTAATTCATGGCTTGAACTTGACCACAAAAGAATATGCAATTGTTTATCATCAAGTTGTGCACTTCCTTTTGGCAGCATGTTCAGGGTTATTATGTCCATCTTCAGCTATCTAGCATATAGACACGTGTTCCTAAAGGATTTAGATGTAGTGGTAGCATCCATTTTACCAATAATGATATATATATATATATATATATATATATATATATATATATATATATATGCGTGTGTGTGTGTGTGTGTGTGTGTGTGTGTGTGTGTATGTGTGTGTGTATATATGTATATATATATATATATATGTATATACACACGCGCACACACAGTATTAATCCTATAAAGGAAATTAGGGGGTTAGGTGCTTTGCTCAAAGCCACTTCAGACATTTATGTGCAGGAGGGAAGGTGCAACTCACTCCCCTGCTAAACTACATTTCTCCTGCTGGTTCAGGAATCGAACCAGTGACCTTTCGGTCTCAATATCACGTCTCGAACCATTAGGCGACGACTGCCTCATGCGGATACCCTGAATGCAGCTCTCTCTTAACTTTTGCCTTTCTACAGATTTCTTCCAAAGGACTTTTAAAAATGTTTCCTCACCATGGTGTATTCTTTGCAGTGTCAGGCACTAGTGGAAGTGAAACTTCAAGGGCTGGTTTTACTCTAAAACAATCAAAGCTAGTTGATATCAGGTTCTGCAATTAGCGAACGTTTTGATCTGGAAGTTGATTGGTTGTACCTGAACAAGTTTTTAATGGCATACTCTGAAGCTCCTTTTACACAGGCACTTATACCAGAACAACTGGCACTTGAAAAAAGTTGACCTAGTGCAACCTGAAACTTGGAAGCACAACTCAATTGACTTTTTATGGTGGCTCAAGTTGCTCCAAAACATCTTGTCTGGGCACACATTGGCATGTGAATGAAAGAGGTGTTAAGTAGTATGGTTTATGGGTGGGCAGTAGCATCCATCCAGGTTATTAAGTGGCTTCATGGGCTTTCAAAGCACATGGGCGGTTTTTCTCCAGTGGCTTTGCATTACCTCACACACCACAAAGAAGAATGCAATTCTCTCCGTTTGTTGGCTCTCTTGCAACATTCTGAAAAAAATCACTAAAGTTGTGTTTATATTTATGATTGTTTGTCACTGCCTTTTCTTTTTTGGAACCTAATCATTGAAAAATTCCAAATCATCCTCAAACAACATTTTATTTCTCATCACTGACCTGCAGATGTATGCTCGCATATTCACCTGTCCAGCTTAACCCTGGTTTACACTGGGGCATGATGTCCGCAATCTCTGCGATCAAAAAAAGGGTGGAGCTCCGCAATTTATTTACACACTTGAAGCACAACGGGTGCATAAAAAGATGGTGGAGTGCATCCAGGAGAAGAAATCTGTGCGAAGTTCATCAAGATCCCCTACAATGGTGCATCATGGTGCTTTTGACATCATGGAGACCACGAACATTGTGCCCCAGTGTAAACCCAGGGTTAACACAGATTTAAGAGTGACCACATGGACACATTAAAACTGGGTTCAATCTGCTGCAGGAGCAAGCTGTTCCCAGTATAAAAGCAACCTAAAGCAAAATAAAAGGAAATTGTTCCAAACTCTACTGTTACACCACTGCACCAAAGAATAAAGGGAACACTCAACAACACATCCCAGCTCTCAATGAATTACATGATGTGGTTGAAAATCTTTATTAATTATATAGTAGAATATGTTGAGAACAAAATAACATAAGAATGGTTAAGGGAAAACAAAATCTTCATCCCATGTTGATCTAGATTCAGAATCACATTGAAAATCAAAACGGAAAATCAGATCACAGGCTGATCTAACTTCTGTGGACATTCCTCAAGACAAGTCAAAGTGAGCCTCAATAGTGTCTGTGGTTTCCACATGCCAACATGCACTGCCTACAATGCCTGGGCATGCTCCTTTTGAGATGATCTATGCTCTCTTGAAGGATCTCCTCCCAGACCTGAATCAGGGTATCAGTCAACTCCTGGACAGTCTGTGGTGCAATGTGGCACTCATGTATGGAAGAAGACATGATGTCCCCGATGTGCTCAGTTTGATTTAGGTCTGGGCAGGCCAGTCCAGAACATCAAAGCCCATATCATGCAGGAACTGCTAACACACATGAGGCCTGGCAATGTCATACATCAGAAGGAACTTAGGTATATATATGGTCTCAAAATGAGTCTCAGAATCTCATCCCTGCACCAAATGGCAGTTCGGGTATCCCTGGCTAGCACATGGGGGGTGGGGGTGGGGGGTGAACCTCCAAAGAAATGCCTGTCCAGACCATCACTGACCCACTGCCAAACCAATCATGCTGGAGCATGTTGCTGGCAACAGAATGTTCCACACGGCGTCGCCAGACTATCATCTCTCTCACATGTCCTCAGGTTGAACCTTCTCTCATCAGTGAAGAATACAGGTCGCCAATGGCGAATCTGCCAATCCCTATGTTCTCTGGCAAATGTTAACTGGCCTGCACAGTGTTGGGCTTGAAGTACAGGCCCCACTTGTGTACATCGGGCCCTCATACCACCCTCATGGAGTTGGTTTCTGACCATTTGAGCAGAAACGTGCATGTTAGAGGCCTGTTGGAAGTCACTTTGTAGGGCTCTGGCAGTATTCATCCTAGTCCTCCATGCACAAAAAAGCCAATAATGGTCCTGCTGTGCAGTTATTTTCTAATCCATATCTCCTGGTGTACTGGTGTGTCTCCTGGTATCTCCTCCATACTCTTGACACTGTACTGGGGACAAAGAAAACTTCTTGCCACAGTGCTCATTGATGTGCCATCCTGAATGAGCTGCACTACCTGGGCAACCTCTGTGAGTTTTATACACCACCTCATGATACCATGAGTGGTGGGAGTACTGCCAAAATGCAAAAGTGACAAAAAAATCTGCTAGAGAAGATGAGAACAGAGAAATGGTCTGTGGTCACCACATAGAAAACCATTCCTTTATAGGGCTGTCCTGCTAATTGTCTCTCATTTCCACCTGTTGTCTCTTCCATTTACACAAGTGCAGTTGAAATTGATTCACAATTAGTGTTGCTTCAAAAGTAGATGGGCTGCTATCCCAGAAGTGTGATTGAAGTTACACTTTGTTGTTTAAGTGTTCCCTTTATTTTTTTAGCAGTATTTCCACTATTTGGCTTCAGTTTCACTCTCATAAGAGCATCAAATCAAGAGAATGGGGTGTGGATGCTTCAGTTCCGACAATGCAAGCTAACGACAAAAACAACATTATACAGATATTAAAATATCAAATCAGATATAAACTAGTGAACTTCTGAACAAAATAAAACTCGACACACAACACTACATTATATTGCGTCATTTACATCAACACGTTGTATATATGTCTACACTGGTGCATTTAATGCACAAAGCATTTGCGTGAACCGTTTTGTTAATTAATGTTAATTAATGTGACTGACCTCCCACATTTCACAGTACAATGTGACACCATGTGAAGATTTATGAATGTGTTTTTTTAAACAAAGAAGATTGTAATAACAGCACATTTTGTTGTGAAAACACCCAAATTATGTATGCAAGCTTTTATTCAATTAACTGCAAAAAATGTAGACATCATTTACTTTACCGAAATGTTTCATCATATGATACGGGTGGTCAGTGAGAATAATTATGTACTGATTTTACTGAAGACTCTTCATTCTAATAGAGAAAGTGACCCAATCTGTCTCTGCAAAATTTCACCTACATGACAAGAGAGGTACTGTTTTTTTTTTCTGCCTCATTCCCAGATATATTTGCATATCACACACAGGAATATGGAATGCACCACCAGACACCCACCCCCACACCCCTCCTCCATCCCTGTGACACACGAAGAGACACAGTATGTAGGTCAGATCAAGGACCTTCTTTAGTTTATGACTCACAGGTACACAATAAATATGTAATTATCTGCACATGAACTTGTGATGGTCTGAATGTAGGATAGGAGTAGATCCACTCAAGTGCACAAACACACGTCCAACAGTAAGCAACAAGAGCATGAGGTCTGTGTATGTGTACACTAGTTTACATAAAATACCTGTAGAGCAGGATGAACACCTGCCCTGTAACAACACACCTGGCAACATAGAGAGAAAAGGTTCACTTTGATCACTCCAAGGACACATAGGACACACAGAAAGAGAAAGACAGCAAGAAAGACACACACACACACATACAGACAGAGGGGGGGGGGGGAGAGAGTGAAAAATGAAGAGGGATAGACAACACACAGACAGAGAATAAGAAAAACAGAAAGAGAGGCAGGTAGAGATAGAGTGAGAGAGAGAGAGAGAGAGAGAGAGAGAGAGAGAGAGAGAGAGAGAGAGAGAATGCTGAGGTATAGGTGATAGTGAGGTCTCGGGTATAAGGTCTGATCTGATGTAAATAAAATAAGGTTGATGGTATAATGTATTATTCACTGTATTTCTTGATAATATGTAAGAAGCTGAGAAGCTTTTCAACAGCGGCTGTAATATGGCATTAATATATTAAATATAACCCCATGAATACACCACGGTAATAAAAGAGGGCACTCATGCACACAGACGACAACGAACCAGGTACAGGTGAGCGAAATGAAGTGACCTGCAGTGATGAGGGTGAAAAGGTCGATCAGTTCGGGAATTTACATATCACAGTCTGCTTTGTTCTCCGCATGAACTATGAAGTACTGTACACACACGAACAGCTTGAGAAACATTGCAGCCAATGGTAACCAAAAAAAAAAAAAAAAAGATTTTCCATTCAGTTCCCAGGTAAATTTAAATGTAATACAGTAGTGTTTCTGGGAAGTAAAATGGAATCATCCATGATGTCTTTCTGAGACCCTACTGTTTACTCCTTTATGTGAGTGTTAATCACCCTGCACCAAGCATGATGATACACACACACACACACACACACATATATATATATATATATATATATACACACACACATACATACATATACATACATATATACACACACACACACACACACACACACACTAGTCCTTCTCAAAAAATTAGCATATTGTTCATTATTTTCTGTAAATGTACTGATAAAAATTAAACTTTCATATATTTTAGATTCTTTGCACACCAACTGAAATATTTCAGGTGTTTTATTGTTTGAATACTGATGATTTTGGCATACAGCTCATGAAAACCCAAAATTCCTATCTCAAAAAATTAGCATATGTTCAGGTAGTCTAAACGAGCTATTAACCTAATCATCTGAATCAACCAATTAACTTTAAACACCTGCAAAAGATTCCTGAGGCTTTTAAAAACTCCCAGCCTGGTTCATTACTCAAAACCGCAATCATGGGTAAGACTGCCGACCTGACTGCTGTCCAGAAGGCCATCATTGACACCCTCAAGCAAGAGGGTAAGACACAGAAAGAAATCTCTGAGCGAATAGGCTGTTCCCAGAGTGCTCTATCAAGCCACCTCAGTGGGACGTCTGTGGGAAGGAAAAAGTGTGGCAGAAAATGCTGCACAACCAGAAGAGGTGACCGGACCCTGAGGAAGATTGTGGAGAAGGGCCGATTCCAGACCTTGGGGGACCTGTGGAAGCAGTGGACTGGGCTACAGGTGCCGCATTCCCCAGGTCAAGCCACTTTTGAACCAGAAACAGCGGCAGAAGCGCCTGACCTGGGCTACAGAGAAGCAGCGCTGGACTGTTGCTCAGTGGTCCAAAGTACTTTTTTCGGATGAAAGCAAATTTTGCATGTCATTCGGAAATCAAGGTGCCGGAGAAGGAAATGGCAAAATGCCTGAAGTCCAGTGTCAAGTAGCCACAGTCAGTGATGGTCTGGGGTGCCATGTCAGCTGCTGGTGTTGGTCCACTGTGTTTTATCAAGGGCAGGGTCAATGCAGCTCGCTATCAGGAGATTTTGGAGCACTTCATGCTTCCATCTGCTGAAAAGCTTTATGGAGATGAAGATTTCATTTTTCAGCACGACCTGGTACCTGCTCACAGTGACAAAACCACTGCTAAATGGTTTACCGACCATGGTATTACTGTGCTCAATTGGCCTGCCAACTCTCCTGACCTGAACCCCATAGAGAATCTGTGGGATATTGTGAAGAGAAAGTTGAGAGACACCAGACCCAACACTGTGGATGAGCTTAAGGCCGCTATCGAAGCATCCTGGGCCTCCATAACACCTCAGCAGTGCCACAGGCTGATTGCCTCCATGCCACGCCGCATTGAAGCAGTCATTTCTGCAAAAGGATTCCCGACCAAGTATTGAGTGCAAAACTGAACATAATTATTTGAAGGTTGACTTTTTTGTATTAAAAACACTTTTTTTTATTGGTTGGATGAAATATGCTAATTTTTTGAGATAGGAAGTTTTTTCACATCTGTATGCGTGTGTATTTCTATTTTATTTACATCTCGTGCATTATTTTTTAATGTTTGTTATTATAAACACTTATAGCATTGAATATGTATTTATTGATATTATATACACATATCGATGTATGTATACATCAGTCAGGGGGGGTTGGGGGGTTGATCCTACTTCGCGGAATTTGGTGGTTGTGGGGGGATCTCGGTCCCAATTAACCACGGAAAGTGAGGGATCTATGCATACACACACACACACACACACACACACACACACACACACACACACACACACACACACAGTGATACCTCAGCTAATGAATTTAATCCGTTCCGAGAGCAAGCTCGTAAGCCGAAAAGTTCGTTAAATAAAATTATTCCCATAAGAAATAACAGAAAACCAATGAATCCGTTCCAACCCCCTCCCAAACTCATATAACCTGCCACAAACACATACATTTTAATATATTAAAGATAAACATGTAAAAACAATCAATATTTCATAATAATAATACATGTACATGAACATTAATTCATAATTAATAATAAAAAAACAAGAATAAAATAAGTTAACTCATCCTTCCGATCATCGACTGTGCCGAGGCAGTGGGTGGTGCGTAACAGAGGAGGACAATTTTGCACGTGTGCACACTATGAATGCCAGCGAGTAAAGGCTCATGGTGAGCTCCCACAAGGCCAGTGCTTCTCAAATAGTGGGGCAGTGTGATGCCCAGGGGAATGGCAGGGATCATGATCCTAGGGTACATGCTTTTTTGCCATACTGTACTAAAATTAAGTGTAATTGCGCATCCACTACAGTAGTTGGCAGTGGCACTCTCACGGTGTTCCCTATGGTTTAGGGAAAAAGCACCGAGCAAACGATATGAAGTGCAGTGAACACCATTTATAGTCACACGCGGGGCGCTTGGGGAGGGCGTGAAATTTTTATTTCTTTTTTTTCTTCCTTGAGGGGGCGTCACAGAAAATAATTGCGAAGCACTGTGACAAGGCATTCTCAGAACTCGGACGAATACACGAGGAAGAATATGAGGCTAATCGGCCCGGAAAAGCCATTTTGAAGAGAGCTCGTAAAGTGAACTTTTGCTCAGTAGATGGAACAGATTGTTGGTGGGTTCGGAGCTCATATCATGGAAAAAAATTTATAAGGGACACTCGTTAGATGAGGTACCACTGCATATTATTCACACATTCATTTGTATCTCTCTCTCTCTCTCTCTCTATATATATATATATATATATGACCTCATTTGTTTTGTCGTATTTCCAATCATACCTTGTACAACAATCCTTATAATCATTTCTTTGAGACTACTACAAGTCTCACACACACACACACACACACACACACTGTCTCTCTCTCACACACTGACTCTCTCTCACACACACACAGTCTCTCTCTCCTCACACGCCCTCTGTCTCTCTCTCACTCACACATACACACACTCTCTCTCTCTCTCTCACACACACACACACACACACACACACACTGTCTCTCTCTCACACACACACAGTCTCTCTCTCCTCACACACCCTCTGTCTCTCTCTCTCACTCACACATACACACACTCTCTCTCTCTCTCTCTCTCACACACACACACACACACACACACACACACACCCTGTCTCTTTCTCTCTCCCTCCCTCACTCATACACACACAGTCTCTCTCTCCTCACACACCCTCTGTCTCTCTCACTCCCTCACACACAAGCACTCGCTCTCGCTCTCCTTCCCTCCCTCCCTCACATACACTCGGTCTCTCTCCCTCTCTCACACACACACACTCACACACACATAAACACACACACACACACACACACACAAACCCTCGGTCTGGTTGTCTCCCTCTCTCTCTCTCTCTCTCTCACATGCACTCTCTGTCTCATTCATTCATTCTGTGACTGCTTAATCCTAATTAGGGTCACGGGGAGGCTGGCGCCCATCCCAGCCAACTCCGCGTGAGGGCAGAGTACACCCTTGACGGCGCGCCAGGCCATTGTATGGCGGAAATACGCTGACGGCTTTGCAGCTATTCTTGTTGAAAGTCAGCAATGGTTCTTTTACACCTCTCACCATAGACAGTGAGAGACATGTCCGGCCTTTGATAACCCAGATAGCTGCACTGAAGGGACAGTGACAACCTGTGGTGAGTGGGGCTTAAACCCCCAACCTCAGGATCAGTGATCCAGCACCTTTACCACCAGGCCACCACCGCCCCCCCCCTCTCTCTCTCTCGCTCGCTCGCACACACACACACACACTCTGTCTCTCTCTCCCTCTCACACACACACATACTGTCACTTTCTCTACTTCACAAACGCATCCTCTGTCTCTCTCTCTCGCCCTCTCTCTCGCTCACACACCAATTGTCTCTCTCTCTCTCTCTCTCTCCCCCTCTCTCTTCTCTCACACACACACACACACACCCTCTCTCACACATACACCTCTCTCTCTCTCGCTCACACACACCCTTTGTCTCCCTCTCGCTCCCTCACATCCACACACACACACACACACACACACACACACACACACACAATCTGTCTCTCTCCCTCACACACACACACCCTCTGTCTCTCTCTTACACACACATACTGTCGCTTTGTCTACTTCACAAACGCATCCCCCCACACACACACACACACTCATGGTCTTTCTCCCATTCTCTCTCACACACACCCAGCTCTGGCTCTCTCTCCCTTACACACATGCGCGTGCACACACCCTCTGTCTCTCTCACTCACACATACACCCTCTCTCTCCCTCACACCCACACACACACACACACTCTGTCTCTCTCTCTTTCTCTCTTCTCTCCCCCTCACTCACACCCACAGACACACACCCTCTGTCTCTCTCACTCACACATACACCCTCTCTCTCTTGCTCTCACACCCACAGACACACACCCTCTGTCTCTCTCACTCACACATACACCCTCTCTCTCTTGCTCTCACACACACACACACACACACTCTGTCTCTCTCTCCCTCACACCCATACACACACCCTCTCTCTCTCTCTCCCCCTCACACACCCTCTGTCTCTCTCCCTCACACAGACACTCAGAGACAGACACACACACACACACACACACACACACACACACACACACACACACACACCAAAAAAACACTGGTCATCATGCTCTGGCATCCATGGAGCTTAGCGAAAAGTGCTAACAGGAAAAGAATCTAAGCTTTAGAACTGTAGAAACTACAACCAATTATGTCGTGTCACCATATAAGTGCTGAATTGTGCATCTCTGTATATATCCAAGACACGCTCTGATACAGCAGTGTGCCATCTGTAGTACTGCCACATGTTCACTGTTTTGCTCTAATAACTCCCATATAGCCAAAAGTATGTAGACATCTGAGCCTGACTTACACTCCTTTCCTGAACTTTTGCAACAAATGTAACGATACATGACTGTGTAGAATATCTCTGTATGCTTCCTTCAAATTATGATTTCCTTGTACTGGAACTAAAGAGCCCAAACCTGTTCCAGCAGGCAATGCCCCTATGCACAAAATGAGCTCGATAAACACATGGGTTGCCAGGTTTCGCCTGAAATCGGCGAAGTGGTTTGTACAGCTCTGAGCTCAACCCGACTTCACGCCTTTAGAATCAATTTGATTGTAGATTGATCTCCCAGTACTTGCTTGCAAGACATCAGTATCCGACCTCTATAATGTTCTAAAGGTAACAGGTGTCAAACTCATGCAACAGAGAGCCACGTGGCTGCAGGTTTTTGTTTCAACCAAGCAGCAGCACACCTGACTTGGCTCATTTAAACATCTGATCTGAAGACTCAGGCAGTTGATTGGTCAGTCTCTGTACAGTGCACACAGATTGACCAATGAACTGCCTGAAGATTCAAATTGTTTGTATAAACGAACTGCTTTTTGGTTGCAACAAAACCTGCAGCCACGTGGCCCTTTGTGGTGCAAGTTTGACACCCCTGTTCTAAAGGATGAAGGGGAAAATCACCAGAGCCACCCTCTAAATTTCAGTGGAGTCTTCCCAGAAGAGTGGAAGCTGTTACAGCAGAAAAAGAGAAGTCAAGTCCATGTAACTGACATGCTTTTAGAATAAAGATTTTCAATGAGCAAGTACGTACACGGTCAAATGGTCAAATACACGATATGGCCAAACATATCGTGATATGAGCGTGTACAAGAAAAGGCTAAAATCT
Organism: Plotosus lineatus; assembly: GCA_024760905.1. NCBI lineage: Eukaryota > Metazoa > Chordata > Actinopteri > Siluriformes > Plotosidae > Plotosus > Plotosus lineatus. The sequence goes on along the minus strand of CM045743.1, from coordinate 33,241,446 downwards.
GCCAAACAATGTTTTAAAATCCTCCATGATAAAGACTCCGAGATCTCATTTTTATATATATATATATATATATATATATATATATATATATATGTAAACTTATATGTAAGGGGCAGTGGTGGTCTAGTGGTATAGGGCGCTGGATCGCTGATCCAAAGGTTGGGGGTTCGAGTCCCACCCTCCACAAGGTTGTCACTGTCCCCCTTCAATGCGGCTAACTGGGTTATCAAAGGCGGGCCATGTCTTTCACTGTCTATGGTGATAGGCATGTAAAAGAACCATTGCTGACTTTTGTAAAGAGTAGCTGCAAAGTCGTCAGCGTGTTTCTGTCCCTTGCTAAAAGGGTTGTGACAGGAAGGGCATCCGACGTAAAAAACCTCTGCCAAATCAAACATGCGAATCAGATGATTCGCTGTGGCGACTCCTGAGTAAAAGGGAAAAAGCCGAAAGGAAGACAGATATAAACTTAAATGTAAAGAGAATAAAGTTAGTAGCGGAAGAAACCAAAATAATGCTGCTACTTCACCAATAAGAAAAACTCATTTCTTATTAATAATGAAACTAAAGTCCCCAAAAATTTCAAGGCTCATTCGCCAGTACGTAGACTCTCACAGAATAGGAATAAAAAATAAACACACACAAACACACACACACAAAATCCCTCAGGTAGGCACAAAAACGTTCATCAAAAAACCCACCAAATATTAGCAACACCACAGAATGTGAACTCTTTCAACGGGTAATTAAACTAACCAGTCAGGTGATACAAATTAAAGTTGAAACCAGCAAGTGAAAGGCGGGAAAAAGAAAACTTCGAGTTAACCTTTCCTTCTTTCACCCCCTACCATAGTTGGAAAACAAAGCGGGGGTTATATATTTATATTTCTCTTATACCAGCATTGGACACCTATTAATGGATTGGTGCTGAGACCAATGTTTTTAATATTCATAAGCACTTTTATCCTTTATACACAAGCACAAAGGCATGCTAGGAAACATGAGGAAGGGAAAAAATATATCCTTTTGTCTGGAGTAATGATGCAATCAACAGGAAACATGCCTGCTTCTGCATGAACGGACCCTGCAGTCTGCCTCCTCTTCCATACTCAAAACTCAGGGTCATGAAACATTTCATGGTTTTTCTCCCAGTATTACTCACCAGTTTATTCTGGGTCATTTCCCCAACCCCACAGTAAAGACAGTCTGGAAAATATTGGAAATAACACCAAGAGTACGATACACACTGTGACTGGAAACCATCCAGCATGCGAGTTAAATATCGCACATTTTCAACACATCGAAAAAAAATGTGAAAAGAAAATAAATAAAGAGATAAGATGCATTACTTGGGAGCCTGTTTGCAAATTGGGTGGCACAATAGTTAGCACATTCACCTCGCAGAAAGAAGATCTCAGGATCGAGACCTGAGCTTGATGAGGGCATTTCTGTTTGGCGTTTGCATGTTCTCCCTTTGCTTATGTGGGTTTCCTTTGGATAAAATGCACATTAGCCTAAATGGCTTTCCCCTGGGCGTGAGTGTCAAGGAAGCAATGGACTGGTGAGCTGTTTCGAGTTTACTCCACATTTGCCCAGAGTCGTCTAAGATAGTCTCCAGCCTCCCCACGATTTGAGTAGGAAGAAGTATTTCAGCAAATGAATGAATTAATAAATTTTAAATATTGACCAAAAATGACTTTGGAGCCAGTATGGTGAAGTGTGAGTCTCCACCTTAAAAAAAAACTGTGATACATTATTAAACCAATTTCTTTTCTATATCTCTAATTGATATAGTGAGGCTCCACAATCAGGTTGTGCCATCCTGCATTATAGCGGAGCTCCTGAGGAGAGCACCATAGGCATGGAATATGACTTGGTTGGATGTTCCATGTGCTGGAAATCTAATAAGGCCGTCATATTGGTAAATCAATCCTGACTGGCAGTTATAAATCGCTGACTTATAGATTAATGAACCCGAGAAGCAAAAAAAAAAAAAAGAGGCTTATACACCACCCCTCAGACTCGCATGGAATAAACAACACGGTCTAATTCAGGGAGGCAGACAAACTTGAGTGGCAACACAGAACACGAACCCATTGAACTTGTAATTAAACTAACAAGACAGGTGACCAAAATGAATGAAGAAAACAGTGAGTCAAGGCAGGAAAAAGAAAAATGTGTTGACCTTTCCTTCTTTCATTTCAGACCATAGTCGGGAAACACAGGGGAGATTTATTTATTTATTTCCTCCAGGGCTAAAATCGATGCTGTCTCAGATGTCAAACCTCCCACCCTCCCCATGACTTCACCGTACATTCATTACCACTAAAACTTCACTGCTACACTTTCTCTCTCTCTCTCTCTCTTTACTATGAACACCATGCTTGCCACATCTCTCTCACTAAGCACGTGCACTGAAGCTCTTCATCCCTGAATGGAGCCACAGTACTCCTAGACAGGGAACCTACCAGTAGAGATATATATCAGGGACTCCGAGTTGTTAATACCAAGTAAAATGATGAAAGTGTAATAATGTAACTAATTCTTATTAAATTTCCAGACACCTCTTCATCTCCTGTGTGGTCTGAGTGTCTATTTATTTCAAGTCACTCAAAGAGGAGTTCAGAAATAAATATATATATAAAAAAAAAAACCTGCAGCTCCAGAAGATGACAAAATGTGATAACAGTCATCCAAACCAGCAAGGCAGCTAACATTACAATCACAGTGGCCTCACTGTTCTCCACAGCAAGCTAATCAATGTTTATCCCCCTGACACTGATGGCTAAAATCAAGTATTAAATAGATATTAAAGCAAGAGTGTGTGACACTGTACAGGAAAGCATCAACTTCTGATAAGAGTAGAACAATACATTACTTATTAAATATTATTTAGTATGATTTGTATCTACAAGGTCAAGTGCACTGAGCCATCAGTCAATAATGAAAAAAATCAAATGTGGGGAAATATGATGCCATGCGTTAGGGAAAGGTTTTGGTCGAATTAAACATTTCCCATCAATATACAAATTTACACAAAGAGCACAACAGTGTATTATGTTTAAAAAAATAAAATATTAAAATGAAATTTTGCTTAAAAGAAAAAGACAGCACTTGTTATAACTTAACCTCACTGAATTTCAAAATATCTTTGTGTCGGAAATTTCAAGCCAATATGTTCTGTTTGAAAGATTTTATGGACAACTGCTTGAAAACCGAGTCTTAGAATGATGATGTCATCAGAGCCCAAGGTAACATATACAAGTATAGGATTTTGATCCATGCGTACCATTTATTCACAATTGTGTGTTGTGGGTGTTAAAAGGTTTAAATTTAACTCATTTCCTGTGTAATGAGAAACAATATCTACACCTGTATTCATAGATTTAATACCAAACACCTGAGAGATTGAGAGATAGATAGATAGATAGAGAGAGAGAGAGATAGATAGAGAGAGAGAGATAGATAGTGAATATGTTGGTAGTAGGATGCTGAGGTTGGAACTACCAGGCAGAAGGCCTAGAGGAAGACCAAAGAGAAGATTAATTTAAACTTAAAAATAAAATTAAGATTACAGTATATCCAATAAATATAACAGTAAAAATCGCAAAGTTTTTCTTAATCATTACTACATTAATACTGTATTAATGAGTAAGACTGTCTATAGAATGTGTTTAAGAAGCATATTTTAGCACATGTAATAGATACACAGTATTTTACTTCCAGTTGCTCATCCGCGCATGTAATATGATACATGTGGTTTTACTTCCGGGTACAGAATTCGCGGATTATCTTCATTCGTATCGAGGCCGTACTGTACAGTACCTAAGTTAATGTTTACAATGTTTGTGTGTGTGATTTTATGTACTGTGGTGTAGCATGTTAATCGTTTTTTGTTTTGTTTATCCAATTTATTACATTTCATGTTCTTTTAATTATGGTCTGTGTTTTTCGGGGACTTTGATTTTGAGGGCTGTGTTCTCGAACTCTAACTGTCCGCTCCGGTTGAGGGGCATGGCTGAGCTGCTCCATGGCTCACGCCTGAATTTCACTATTCTAATCTACTCTCAATAAACACAAGCATGCTTACCTCTGCACCAGAGGATTAACTCACATGTTTGTTGCAGGTGACAAACGGAGCTTGTGAGACGAAGCGCGGCTTATCCGGACTTCTGATCTTTTAAGTGTGCAAGATCAAGCTCCGTGTGTCACCTGCAACAAACGCCTCACATTCAAAGGGGAAGGACTTAAGAAGGATACTTTAATTGAGGTGAGTGTGTGGTTTGTGTTTATAGGGAGTAAATGAGATTACTTAATTCAAGTATGAACTGCATTCAGTCCGAGCAGCTCAGCCACGCCCCGCAGTCAAAGCAGACACACAAACATTCTAAACATTAACTTAAGCACTGTACTGGAATAATAATTGAAAAAGACTTTAATAGTCTAGCTTTACAACAGTTCAGATGATTATTCCTCTTCAGGCACTTCAGAGGAAACTGTCATCTCTTCAGGAGAAAGTCTTATTTCTTTAGAAGAGACGGTTTAGTGGCATCATAGAGCTTAACTGGATAATATATTACACATACAAAATGAAAACATATACATACTGTATGTGTGTGTGTGTGTATATATATTTTTTATTTTTTTGATAGATAGATAGCGCATATAATAGATACGTAGTATTTTACTTCTGGTTGATCATTCGCCCATGTGATATGATACATGGGGTTTTACTTCCGGGTACAGAACTCGCGGATTATCTTCATTCGCAGGAGGGGCCAGAACCGAACCCCCGTGAATATCGAGGGCCTACTGTATTTAAGTTTACAGCCAAACTCCTCCAATGATAACTTGGGGCCCCGATGACATCATTCATTCTGAAACTTACTTTTCAATTAAAAACTCATAGAATCATTATAAAATAGCTTAATATCAGTAAAAAATTTTGCACAAAGATTTTGATAAAGTTTTAATTGAGATTTAGTTCAAGATTAAGTTTCAATTAGTACCTTCTTCTCCTTAAAACCAGGGATTGGAACATTTTAACTGGATACAACTGTTATGTCGATTGAAATCGTCTTTACACCCGATCACAATTATAACTTACGAGATCTGGCGGAAAAAAAAAAATCCATCAGTGATCACTTTAATTCTGGCCAATCACTGCCTTTAAGTCTACTGGGAAATAACCAATCAAATGCTCTGGGATCTTCCTATTTGTGCATGATCTAGCAGCCAGAGTGAGTGTGGAGGGGGCGTGGCTTTGGAAGGAACCATGAGGACAGAGAATGGTTTTAGATGAAGCCTTGAAAAGATGTTGTTTTCAAATTTTGTTTATGTCCCAGATTACCAATCCCAACTTTAAACTGAGCACAGAAATGCTCTTTGTTGAGCACACTTTGTATTTAATTAAAATGCACTTGGTGTATTCGTGTTTACAGTCTATAAAAACACAGTCAGTACAGGTTGTATCTTAGAAATTTGATTAAAAAGGCAGTAATGTGATGAATCAATGCAAGTTACATTTTCAGAGGCTTCTCTTTTACTAATATTTAGGTAACTGCACATTTTTTAAGCCACGGGTACAACATTGGGTACAAGAAATGAATGTACTGGGTTATCATCATGCATGAACACATTCATATTTATACAGACGTAAATCCAAGTACCAGAGACAAAGTGATCATGTGAAACTCTGGATGTAACCCGGACTCAAGCTCAGTCTGGGACCTTTTTGTGGTTAAATCCAAGCGACTCAAGGGTTAGCACGCTCACCTCACAGCAAGAAGATTCTAGGTTCGAGCCATGCAGCTCCTTTATATGGAGAGGTTGCATGTTGTCTGTGTGCTTCTGCAGGCTTCCTCTGGGTCTTCTGATATTCTCCATCAGTCCAAAGACAAACTGCCCAGAGCTGTGAAGGGATGTCTGTGCCTTTCTTAAGTGGCGTCAATACAGAAAGCGATCGGAGCGACATGAAAATTGCATTGTGACACAAACAAATCTCATGCGTGGCCAGGTCTGGTTGCCTAGGTAACAATTTCTTACGTTTTTATCACTTCCAAAACTTGACTAAACCATGAGCACTGAGCAACTAGTCCCCTGCAGTCCGTGTACATCCATGTTTCCTTTACTAATAAATAGCTTACAGCATTTTGGCTCAAATTATCTTAATTAAAAAATTATTATTATCATTATTATTATTATCACAGAGTAAGTATAGAACAAAGACTTTTGCATATCATGAACCAGGAAGAATTAAACGTACATAAATTTAAACTCACAGGAAATGCCAACCGCTTCAATATCATGGACCCAGTGTGACGTTTCTGGTTATTATCATTATAAAATTTCTGAAAGCAATTGCAAACTCGCAGTAATACAGTAATACCCTTATTTGTTGATATGGGCGGAGTCAGTAAACTTATGTTCATTGTTTTCCTACCGTAAAATGTTTATTGAAACGCTGTGTTTGGAGGCATCTGTCAATCAATGGTATCTTTAAGCCCTGATTGTGTCAGGGAAAGTTCAGCTCAGTTGAACTTCGTACTCGCCCATGTTGCATCACCTAAGAATATTTCGCGACCGGTGTTCACGAACCTAGCATAGTGACTTCTCACTCATCGCTTCCTGTGTGGATGCAGCTTTAGCCCCAGACTAGATTGATGACCAGCCCTGGGTATACACTGTCTCCTACCCAAAGTGAAGAGGGTACGCTGCAGCTAGTGCTACAGACAATGGACAATGCTGCATTCGAGGCCCGTGAGTGGTGTGAGACGCTACTCATATCTCAAAATGTCCCCGTTTCACATTCTAATGATTTGTACAAATATCTGTCAGTTTTTTCTTTTCTTTTTTTTCTTTTGATAAGACTGTATTAATACATTCAAGGGAAATTATTGCCTTCACATTTTATCCACCTAAACTGAGCACACACCCACACACTCGGTGTAGTGGGCAGAGCAGTTGGGGGTTCGGTGCCTTGCTCAAGGGCACTTCAGTCACGAATGTGGAGGAAGGGAAGGTGCAGCTCACTTTGCCACCAACACACATTTTTCCTGTTTGTTCGGGAATCGAACCAGCAACCTTTTAGCTCCAAAACCAGCTTATCTAACCATCAGGCTACAGCAGCCCCCAAGTTGGCTGAATGTTTGGGTAGGTCCGTGACTAACTGTCCCAAAATGCCCCATCACTCGTAACGAGTCATTGCATTCATTTACTCACCGAACTGCTTTATCCTACTACAGTCACGGTGAAGCTGGATCCCATCTCAGCCAACTCTGGGCGAAGGCAGATTTACCCACGCACAAAAAAATAGGCCGTGGCTACCCGTACGGCACCGTACAGGATTTATTGTTTGCTATTCAGATGGCAATTCTTTTGCACATGCGAGTTGACGAGCCACTTACTGGACATGAGGTTAATCATTCTGCCGCGCATGTGCATTGATGCGCCACCTACTGGAAATGAGGTTAATCATTCTGCCGTGCATGTGTGTTGATGCGCCACCTACTGGAAATGAGGTTAATCATTCTGCCGTGCATGTGTGTTGATGCGCCACCTACTGGAAATGAGGTTAATCATTCTGCCGCACATGTGTGTTGATGCGCCACCGCCTGGAAATGAGGTTAATCATTCTGCCACGCATATGCGTTGACGCGCCACCTACTGGAAATGAGGTTAATCATTCTGCCACGCATATGCGTTGACGCGCCACCTACTGGAAATGAGGTTAATCATTCTGCCACACATATGCGTTGACGCGCCACCGCCTGGAAATGAGGTTAATCATTCTGCCACGCATATATGTTGACGCGCCACCTACTGGAAATTAAGTCAATCATTCTGCCGCGCATGTGCGTTGACGCGCCACCTACTGGAAATTAAGTTAATCATTCTGCCGCGCATGTGCGTTGACGCGCCACCTACTGGAAATGAGGTTAATCATTCTGCCACGCATATGCGTTGACGCGTCACCTACTGGAAATGAAGTCAATCATTCTGCCGCGCATGTGCGTTGACGTGCCACCTACTGGAAATTAAGTTAATCATTCTGCCGCGCATGTGCGTTGACGCGCCACCTACTGGAAATGAGGTTAATCATTCTGCCGCGCATGTGTGTTGATGCGCCTCCTACTGGAAATGAGGTTAATCATTCTGCCGCGCATGTGTGTTGATGCGCCACCTACTGGAAATGAGGTTAATCATTCTGCCGCGCATGTGCGTTGACACGCCACCTACTGGAAATGAGGTTAATCATTCTGCCGCGCATGTGTGTTGATGCGCCACCTACTGGAAATGAGGTTAATCATTCTGTCACGCATGTGCTGATCCGCCACCGCCTGGAAATGAGGTTAATCATTCTGCCACGCATATATGTTGACGCGCCACCTACTGGAAATTAAGTCAATCATTCTGCCGCGCATGTGTGTTGACGCGCCACCTACTGGAAATTAAGTTAATCATTCTGCCGCGCATGTGCGTTGACGCGCCACCTACTGGAAATGAGGTTAATCATTCTGCCACGCATATGCGTTGACGCGCCACCTACTGGAAATGAGGTTAATCATTCTGCCGCGCATGTGTGTTGATGCGCCTCCTACTGGAAATGAGGTTAATCATTCTGCCGCGCATGTGTGTTGATGCGCCACCTACTGGAAATGAGGTTAATCATTCTGCCGCGCATGTGCGTTGACGCGCCACCTACTGGAAATGAGGTTAATCATTCTGCCGCGCATGTGTGTTGATGCGCCACCTACTGGAAATGAGGTTAATCATTCTGCCGCGCATGTGCGTTGACGCGCCACCGCCTGGAAATGAGGTTAATCATTCTGCCACGCATATATGTTGACGCGCCACCTACTGGAAATTAAGTCAATCATTCTGCCGCGCATGTGCGTTGACGCGCCACCTACTGGAAATTAAGTTAATCATTCTGCCACGCATGTGCGTTGACGCGCCACCTACTGGAAATGAGGTTAATCATTCTGCCACGCATATGCGTTGACGCGCCACCTACTGGAAATGAAGTCAATCATTCTGCCGCGCATGTGCGTTGACGTGCCACCTACTGGAAATTAAGTTAATCATTCTGCCGCGCATGTGCGTTGACGCGCCACCTACTGGAAATGAGGTTAATCATTCTGCCGTATGTTTAGCAGACGATACCGTATAACCCGAACCCCTAACCCTGATGATGATTTTATCCCTGTCATGGAACGCATGCTCTTCTGTCGCCATATTGACCAAGTGACTGACGTCAGCTTGCGCATTGTACGAAATCTCATTTTCGAGATGCCGTACGAATAGCAAAACCTTGTAGGGATACGGTGCCGTACGGGTAGTCAATCCGAAAAAAATATTCACACACTCACACCTAGGAGCAATGTGGAACACCCAATTATCCTAATGTGTAGTGTTTGTACTTGTTGGAGGAAACCGGAACACCCAGAGGAAACCCGTGCAAGCACAAGGCAAACACACACCCTCGAACCCGAGGCCTTCTATCACAGCATCATACTCCCAAGCCTAAGTGTGAGAACGATAAACAGACGATATATTGTTCAGCCCTACAAGTACAAGATCGCCATGGAGAGAGACGACCACGGGAGGACCATGTATAGGCTATATTAGGAAAACAAATGTCTACCCCGACTCTTGCTGTACAATCAGAGCAGTCGGGACCCAGAGCTGAGAACAAAACAAACCCAGTTTTGCATCCACAGGTCCACTGGGAGACACATTCACATTCACTCAGCAGTGTGCGCGTGTGTTCAGAATGTTAAAAAAAAAAAAAAAAAAAAAGACATCTCAGTGCTCGGTTCCTCTGGAACGAGAACCGAATAAAGAAGAACGTGGAACCATGAAAGCGCCTCCAGATCCGCGCGCATGAACGTAAACACGTTGGGAAGGAAAAGGCCCGTGTGGGTTTCGGTCCATTCAGAGGATGATGAGTGTGTTTATTCTGGCTTTGTCTCATCCTCGTCCTGGACCCACTGGAATCACCTCGTGATTGGAGATCTTCTCTACCAGCAGAACCGCCACTCACCTTCCGACAGCTCCAGTTCCAGCTCGGCGATCCGCGCTCGGATGTCCAGCGGCAGCGGTAATGCATCGCGCTCCGCCATTCGGTCTCCTCCCCGTGTCCGAGTCTCACGCACGGATCGTTCTCTCCGCCCAGACGGGCAGCATGAGCCTCCGAACAAACATCCGCCTGGAGACGGGAAACTAGAGGGTTACCGGCCCGTGCATGAGAGAACCAGAGGAGACGAGAAATCAGGATGCTGCTCACACACACACACACTCTCTCTCTCTCTCTCACACACACACACACACACACACTGATTTGCGGAGAAGAACAGAGAGAACTCCGCTACAGCGACGCCTTCACCGCCAGGGCCGTAGCGTCCCGGTCACGTGATCATAGCGCGCAAGTCCCCGATAGAGGGCGACAGAGCAAAAATGAGTGATGAGGACTAAACTCTGCCCTTGTCTACTGTCTTATCGGAATAATACTGTCACGTATTAGGGTCGTCAGAAGGCTGGAGCCCATCTCAACAGACGCTAAGTGAAAGGCAGAGAATACCCTGAACAGCTTTTTAGACTATTGCAGGGCCAACACAGCTAACTAGGTTATCAAAGGCCGGCCATGTCTCTCACATTCTATGGTGAGAGGTTCAGGTCAAAGAACCATTGCTGACTTTCGTAAAGAGTAGCTGCATAGCCGTCAGCGTGTTTCTGCCCCTTGCTAAAGGGTTGTGTCAGGAAGGGCATCCGACGTAAAAAAACAAAACAAAAAAAAAACAAGACTATTCCGAATCAAACATGCGAATTAGATGATTCGCTGTGGCGACCCCTGAAAAAAGGGGAAAAGCCGAAAGGAAATGAAGAAGCAGGGCCAACATACAAACACAAACATTCACACCCATACCTAGGGATAATTATTTGAACTGTTGGAAAAAAACAGAGCACTCAGAGAACACAGAAACACCCTCGCCAAGGGACTCGGGTTCATAGCGGTGTGCTGAGCCCCCTACTGTACACCCGCTATACCCATGATTACACCCCCACCCACAGGAACAATACCATCATCAAGTTCTTGGAAGACACCACAGTTGCAGGACTTATCCCAGGAGGAGATGAAACAGCATACAGGGGGGAGGTGGATGGGCTGTCTTTTAAAATCTTCACAATTTTTAAATTCAACATCCAGCATAAAAGTGAACGGACTTTATTCTGTTCATTGTATAATCATTATAAAATGAGCTTAGAAATCTTGTATTAACTACAAATAATCGGATAAAATGATTTTTGATCGTTTTGGCCTGTGAGAGGAAACCAGAGGACCCGGAGGAACCCGTGCAAGCACGGGTAGAACAAAAACAATCACAATAAACATCATGAATAATTTATTATAATTATCAATGATGTTTATTATGATTATTTTCATTAAAGTAAATTATATTTCACCACAAAAAAAAAAAAAAAAAAACATTTTAAAAGCTATTTAACATAGAACATTTCTAATAATGTTTATTTTTGTTCATCATTTTCACACAGAGTTGTAATAATACCCTCAGTGCAGCTAACTGGGTTATTAAAGGCCGGCCACGTGTCTCACAGTCTATGGTGAGAGGAATGTAAAAGAACCATTGCTGACTTTTTGTCATAGCCGTTAGTGTTTCTATCCTCCGATGGCCTGGTGAGCTGTACAGGGTGTACTCTGCCCTCACCCAGAGTCGGCTGAGATGGGGACCAGCCTCCCCACAACCCTAATTAGGATTAAGCGGTTCAGAATCGAATGAATGAAATGAATGAATGAATGCTGTGGTTTTTATCACTATCCTGTATGGCTACCAAACTTGTAAAATATATTGTACCATTGTAATAATAAACTCATAGCAGTTTCAACCCCGCGATGAAACAAGAATGTACAGCAGCAAGTAACAGGACAAGGTTTCTAATATTCCTATCCTGTTGCAATGCTATGTGCTTATTGTACGCATCCTGCTAGAATGAAAGACACAAGGATCTGAAAATCTGTTTTATTTTTGTTACACAAGGCGGTGGACAGAACCAGACGAAGGTTCAAGGACACCTTCGAACAGAACCTAAACGGCTTCTGAATCAACAAGGTGTGCGTGTGACTATCAACCTGGAGATCACCAGTTAGATGCAGCAGCTATCCACGGTCATGGGAGTCAAGTTGGCCGAGCTCTCACAGTAGGTATGCCATGCACTCACCCCCCTGTCACTCACAGCAATCACCAGCCAATCATGGGTGTCTGTGAGTTAATTCGTACGAGGTGACAGATAGCATTTTCCTTTCAAGTGTGACAGTTTGCCTCCAAATATGCATGCACAGCAGTTGGTAAAGAGGAGGGTGGCAGCATCACATGTCACGGCAGGCTTACCGTCTCCCTGGTTGGTAGTGGTCATGTGATAGTGACTTGAGGGCTGGGAATTGGATACAACTAAAAAGTAAGGGGAGAAAATGTGGGCGGGGTGCATGTGAAAAATTAATTAGTTAATAAAAAAAAAAAAACAATGTAAAGAGCTGTTATATTTACCCATAATCCTGGGAAATCTATGCTAAGAACTCATCATTAAAATATAAAATGTCACTGAATACTCACGTGTTCACTACGCTTGTGAGAATTCACCTCATGTTACTGGCCTGTTCCCAAATGTTTTACTGTAAATAAAAAAATTGATTTTTTTTTTTTTTTATCAATGCATTCTATGTTACAGTTTACACAGATTGCTAACTTTTTTAGAACTGGTTGTATGGTTGCATAAACTACAAAAAAAGCTAGTAATGGGATCCCTCACTTTCCGCCGATAATAACAATTAAACATTCAAAAATAATGCATAAGATGTAAATAAAATATAAATACACACACATACAGACGCGCGCCTCACATAAAAATGTAAGTAGTTTTGTGGGGGTTTTTTTGCATAATTGGCCTTGTTTTGCGAAATTTTCCTTAAATTTCCCCCTATTTTTCCATAATTTCCTTATTTATTTTATTTTTCGATATATATTTTTGAAAACCCGCGATGCACTGAAGCCGCAGACACCGAAGCACGAAGTAGCGAAGGATCATTGTACATATTATTTTTTTAATACAAGAAAGTAATTTGAAATTCTCCAGCATTGTGTTAACATGCTACATTAATCCCCCGCCACTTCGGGTTTCCTACTTCGCGTCCCCGCAATATTACGGGATTTCCCATCAGGAAATTAAAAAATGAAAGATTATTCAAAATTCATGAACACTACATGTATATTCAACTATGCTACCCAACATGCTCTGTTCTCCTGCTTGACTTGAGTGTTTTTTGATTGGCTGTGAGTCCAGCAAGCTGATTGGTCGAGATTATATTTCCCAACATCAAATACACCTTTCCTCCCTCATGAAACAATGACTTTTATTGAGCTCAGACAAAGCACTGGGGTGCGGGAAAAATCGTGTTCACCGGAGTGGTGAGGGAAAAACAAAAACCAAAATCACTGGGAGAGTATCAACACGGGAACTGGTCCAGCATAGAGCCATTTATAGCTGATGGCTGAGTGAATTCAGGTGCACTCTCTGGATTTCGCCTGCGGGTAACAGCCACGCCCCTCACCAGTGCATGCAGTTTATGGAGAGAGAGTTAAATGCTGTTATGGTCATGAAAATGGAAAATGCCTTATCGTTGTGGATTACGGACTGCCATAATAATAATGTGAGTTTGGACACTAACATGATATGTACTAAAGCAAAGGCTCTGGAGGCGTTGACGTGCCCCAACCAAGCACCAGTGCCGCCAGCAATTCTCCTCCTCGACATGGCCGTAGATTTGTTATTTATAAGCTTTGTTATACAGTATTTATATATATTTATTGTAATTATAAGGTGTATAATTTATTTATATATTAATACACGTCATTTCGTGGTTTTTCGCATTTCGTGGAGGGGGCTGGTCTCCATTAACTGCGAAATAAGGGGGATTACTGTATAACCGGAAACCGCAAAACAGCTAAACACTGTACACTGTATCCTTCTAGTGCAAACAACTGCCCCCAAAAAAACAATTTTAAAACAACATGGGAAGAAGCTCCTGCATCTGATTACTTCCACTACTGCAAATTGACTGAAGAACATGACTGCTTCCACACAGCCGTTCTAACCTGCTCTCTTTCTAGTCTCCGACACTGCATCCCATTCAGTGCATGTAGTCCACCAACACATGGGGCTGTTCTCTGATGTTTACAATAAAACTCAAGCAGAATTAGTGTTAAGTTTTTTCCAGAGTAATTTGAAGCACCCTCCATGGGCTCGTTTGCCTAGAAGTAATTTGCTTGTTGTCAAATGAGCCTCCTTTCTACACTCCTTACCACTTGGCTCTTAGGCATGCATGTGTTCTCTCTGGGGTTGATGGTGATCACCGGATGACAGGTGGTGTGTTCCTCTTGCAACCTTTCGGGATACAGTGGATGGCAGAGCTGGCAAAGTAACTGGGAGCAGAGATAAAGAAGGTGGAGGATTTTAAGTACTTAGGGTCAACAGTCCAGAGCAATGGAGAGTGTGGAAAAGAGGTGAAGAAGTGTGTGCAGGCAGGTTGGAATGGTTGGAGAAACGTGTCCGGTGTGATGTGTGACAGGAAGGTATTGGCAAGAATGAAAGGAAAAGTGTACAAGACGGTGTTGAGGCCAGCGATGTTGTATGGTTTAGAAACAGTGGCCCTGGAGAAAAGACAGGAGGCAGAGCTGGAGGTAGCAGAGATGAAAATGTTGAGGTTCTCTTTGGGAGTAACGAGGATGGATAGGATCAGGAATGAGCACATCAGAGGGACAGCACATGTAAGAGGTTTTGGAGACAAAGTCAGAGAGGCTAGATTGAGATGGTTTGGACATGTACAGAGGAGGGATAGTGAGTATATTGGTAGTAGGATGCTGAGGTTGGAACGACCAGGCAGAAGGCCTAGAGGAAGACCAAAGAGACGATTCATGGACGTAGTGAAGCAGGACATGGAAGGCAGTTGGTGTAAGAGAAGAAGATGCAGAGGATAGGGTGAGATGGAGGCAGACGATTCGCTGTGGCGACCCCTGAAGGGAACAGCCGAAAGGAAAAGAAGAAGATTGGACACACAGACAACTTGCCAGAAATTCTCCTTTAAAGGAAAAGTTATTTGAAAGTAATTTCTTTCCATGGCAGTGGTGGCCTAGTAGTAAAGGTGCTGGATCGCTGATCCTAAGGTTAGGGGTTCAAGCCCCACTCACGACAGGTTGTCACTGTCGTCCCCGCAGTGCCGCTAACTGGGTTATCAAAGGCCGGCCATGTCTCTTACCGTCTATGGTGTGAGGTTCATGTAAACAAACCATTGCTGACTTTCGTCAAGAGTAGCTGCAAAGCCGTCAGCGAGTTTCCGCCCTGCTATGGCCTGGCGAGCTGTCCAGGGTGTACTCTGCACTCACCCGGAGTCGGCTGGGACGGGCGCCAGCCTCCCTGCGACCCTAATTAGGATTAAGCGGTTATGAAATGTTTGAAAACTGAGTCTCATAATAATGATGTTATCAGGGCCCAAGTTTACATGTACAAGATTGTGACCCGTTTTGTTCACAGCTTTGTTTTGGAGTTAAAAGATTTAGAATTAAATCATAAGCTGTGTCGTCGGACAATATACAGTATATACAGCAGGATTCATATATTTAAACACCAACACCAGAAATACTGAAAAAAACATTTTTAAAGTCAAGCTCGTCCATTGCTTGGACTCTGATGATGTCATCAACCTGAGACTCAGTTTTCAAATAACCATCAACATAATCATTGTAATGGCAGCTACCGCTTTGAAATTGTTCAGAAACACCGATTTTATTATTGAGATTAACTTTAAACTAGTGCCCTCTTTTCCTTTAATGTTTCTGTGGGCCAACGATAAAAAGAATTTTCTTCTCTGGTACATTTTTCAGGAATGTGTGGTTCATGGTAACAACACTGCCGTGCCATATTTTCTGTATTACTGATGACCGTTTTCGGGTTTCCAGGGAATGTCCTTCCCCACTGATACTATTTAACAATGAGATCTCGATGGCGCTTGGAAGCTCTTTCCGGACCATGTGCTTTAAAATACTACAACCAAGTTAAAATCAGGACTAAACCAGGTGAACTTTATTTGGGGTAAACGTTTATTTAAAAGCAAGGCTGTACTGACTACGATTTACAAATTGTTTAAATGTGATTTCAGTCACATGATTTTAGGTTTATTTGTTATTTATTGGTAAATCACAATCAGCTCACATTTCCTTGGGGCTGTGTAAATTTTTTAGGTATATCCTCTGTAAATAAAATCTTCAACACTCCATATATTATACAGTATACAGAATTTATAATATCTAAAGTGACAATACTCAATTCACTACAAAAAGCCATTTCCCCCAGAAGAGCTCATAAATCAAAACTTTGCTCATTGGATGGGGCAGATTTTTGATGGGATCGAAGTTTGTATCATGGAAAATTCATTTCCATTCTTCTTCTTCTTCTTTTCCTTTCGGCTTTTCCCTTCAGGGGTCGCCACAGCGAATCATCTGCCTCCATCTCACCCTATCCTTTGCATCTTCTTCTCTTACACCAACGACCTTCATGTCCTCCTTCACCACATCCATGAATCGTCTCTTTGGTCTTCCTCTAGGCCTTTTGCCTGGTAGTTCCAGCCTCAGCATCCTATTACCAATATACTCACTATCCCTCTTCTGTACATGTCCAAACCATCTCAATCTAGCCTCTCTGACTTTGTCTCCAAAACGTCTTACATGTGCTGTCCCTCTGATGTGCTCATTCCTAATCCTATCTATCCTCGTTACTCCCAAAGAGAACCTCAACATTTTCATCTCTGCTACCTCCAACTCTGCCTCCTGTCTTTTCCCCAGGGCCACTGTTTCTAACCCATACAACATCGTTGGCCTCAACACCGTCTTGTACACTTTTCCTTTCATTCTTGCCGATACCCTCCTATCACACATCACACCGGACACTTTTCTCCAACCATTCCAACCTGCCTGCACACGCTTCTTGACCTCTTTTCCACACTCTCCATTGCTCTGGATTGTTGATCCTAAGTACTTAAAATCCTCCACCTTCCTTATCTCTGCTCCCTGTAATCTCACCGTTCCTCTTTGGTCCTTGTCATTCACACACATGTATTCTGTCTTACTGAGGCTAATCTTCATTCCCCTCCTTTCCAGGGCATACCTCCACCTCTCTAGATTTTCCTGCACTTGTTCTCTGCTCTCACTACAGATCACAATGTCATCTGCAAACATCATAGTCCATGGGGAATCTTGTCTAACCTCATCTGTCAGCCTGTCCATCACCATAGCAAACAAGAAGGGGCTGAGAGCTGACCCTTGATGCAGTCCCACCTCCACCTTGAACTCTTGTGTCACACCAACAGCACACCTCACCACTGTCTTACATCTCTCATACATGTCCTGCACCACTCTAACATACTTCTCTGCCACTCCAGACTTCCTCATGCAATACCACAGTTCTTCTCTCGGCACCCTGTCATATGCTTTCTCCAGATCCACAAAGGCACAATGCAGCTCCCTCTGACCTTCTCTGTACTTCTCCATTAACATCCTCAAGGCAAACACTGCATCTGTGGTGCTCTTTCATTTCCATTCTATTCCAGATCAAAACATGAAGAAAAAAGGCTTTTCAAAAAAAAAAAAAAAAAGCAGTGTCTGCTTTCCTTACAAATTAAAAGATTCACTGTATAAACTGAAAAATGGTTTAATGTTTTGCTTTCCTTTGAATCAATGAAGTAATATTTCGTCGTATAATCAGTTTCGGAGAACTGCTGTACATCAATAACGTCAGTCTTGTTGGTCTAGAACTGTTTACTGGTGTGTTCAGGGTCATCGTCTTGCTAGAACACCCAGTTCAAGGGTATTTCCTCTTCAGCATAAAGCAGCTTGACCTCTTCAAATATTCTTCAAACTGATCCATGATCCCCGCGATGCGATAAATAGGCCCGACAGCATAGCATGAGAAACATCCCCATATCGTGATGCTTGCGCCATACTACTTTCATCGGTCCACAAAATGTTGCGCCGTTTCTCTTTAAGCCAGTCAACGAGCTCTTCGGCAAATTGTAAGCTCTTTAGCACGTCGTTTTCAGCAGTGGGATTTTGCGGGGGCTTCACATGGCCATCTTCTAATCGTAACAGGACTCACAGGTAACTTTAGACCGTCTTTGATCTTCCTGGAGCTGATCGTGGAGTCCCTGCCATTTTCCTCTTCCAGCCATTCGAAGTTTTTCACTTTCTACCCCATCTTTCAGGTTTTAGTTTCCATTTTATGACATTTGTGATTTTATCTGAGCAGCCTCTCATTTTATGCTTTTCTTTCTCGATTTCCCCCTCGAATCAACTTCTAATAAAAAGGTACACTGTTTTTCTGAAAATTGTCTGGAACGACCCATTTTCCTCAGAATTTCACAGAGAAATGGTCTATCACCAGCATGTACATTTGCTGCCTTCCTTCCTTAAACAAGAACAATAATTGTAAATTTTTGTCATATAGAAAAGTAATTTTTAGCAAAAACACTGATCGGGTTAGAGATATCTGGCTGTTATTTTTAATACAACTGTGCATTCAGGGATTTGAAAAAAAAATTAAGACGACATGCTCTCGCCTTTTCTGGTTCTGAAGTATATTCGTAGAGCTGAAATAAACAGTGATGTATCTGGTAGGATGTATTTATAGATCAGTGAATGCGCTCATTCGCATCAGTGCAACTTTATTTGGGTTCTAATAGCTCTTTGAAACACCATGTTAGTGCAATTACGGGTCGTAAACAACCCATTATTTTGATTCCTGCTATAAATATAGCTAATGATCTTCACACTTACTGCAATGTGCTACCAACGCACTCGCTCATTATATTTATATATATATAATTAAAGAGCATCTGCTGCTACATGTACTTTATAAAGAGGGAGTAATCAAAACTGTTTCGGATTCAGACAAATGACGAGGTACTTTCAATTCAAAAAGATGTTTTATTTTGCAAATATTTGCAGAAATTCATTACAAATAATACAGGTTCACATCACTCGTTCAAACCTGCCTCAATATATCAGACAAGAAAATTGTATTCTTAAAAATTTAAATGAAGTAGTTTGACACCATGTTCAACCCAAACTTGAACTATGTGTAATGCAGGCTGCTTCTTCATCCCACTCCATTCACATCATGTAATTTAATACAAGACTATGCAAATAGATGTTATATAAAAAGGACAAGTGCAGTGTGGTTGGGATTAATATGTAAAAAACTTTATGCAAAATACTGCAGTCACAAACCAATCCAAGAGCCAATCATACGATTATCCACCTGAACAGTCAGCGAGGTGAAAATCCTGCCACTAAAACACAAAAAAGGAAAAGTAAATGGCAACACTAGCCATCTACAGACAGTATTCAGCAAACAAAAAAATAAAAAGTTAGCTTTGATTACAGTTCACGTTAAACTCAAAATTTGGTGACCTGATTTAATTGAAAAAGAACAAAAAAAAAATATATAATAATAATCACATGTTTTTGTGAAAGATTCCTACTGCAGAGGACAATACATTTTTAATAATGAACAAGACACACTAAACCTCAGCCCACAAACTCCACCACAGGATGAACTGCTTTGATTGTTTGTTCTTTATATATTTAAAATCAGCATTCATGCAAATTTAATTTTAACTCCTTGCAAATTAAGCTTTATTGGACGGGGGAGACAAATTTATGCAAGCTGATGCAAGTAAAACATTTAAAAATAGTAATACAGAACACACTGCTTTCTATATTAAAAAAAAAAAAAAAAACCCAATCTATGGATATAAAAAGGTTTTCTACCTTTAATTAAATTGTTTATTTGGGTCAATTGTTTAAGGAACGTCATACCATGGAACCCTCACAGGAAAAATGGGTCGGTTCTGTATGCAACAGACATGGACACCGTTGGTTACACAAGGAAACAAAAATTGACACGATTCTCAGTTCACAAAGTAAGAAAAACTGGAATATAAATTTTAAAGGAAGATCTTTATATCATGTTATATTGGGCTAATACTTTAGCGACAGCATGGCAGGAAACATGGGGGGGGGGTCCAGTTTTCATACATACACTGCAAATAATTTTACCAAAAATAATAATTTAATCATCCCAAAAACTTCCAATATGGCTCAGGTCAGGACTCTGATGGGGAATTCTTTTTAATGACGCCTGCTTTAATATTAATATTACTGCCACATTCATGTTGCTGAGCCTCGACCCGACCAACCAGAGCAACAATGCCATGGAGATCACATGCTGTGATCAAGGTTAAAAAGACTCGCCATTAAAATATTACAGTGAGTGACAGTTTTTGGGCCAGACAGCGCATACAGTTGGAGTTAAATGTTGATGAATTTGAAAAATTATGTTTGTACATGGGTAAGAGTGTGAAAGTAAACATCGCAATGTTTTCCCACCAGTCTGCATTAATAAAAATAACCCGTGCGTAACTGTGCAATAACATTTAGGAATACAACAAAAATTCAGTCCTGTAGCCTAAAAAGCCTAAAACCTCAGATTCCAACCAAGCAAAAGTTTTAAAGTTATGATTACTAAACAAGAGGACAGCAGAAGGAGTAACGTTTTTGGGGTTGGTATTTTTCATTCCTTTGCACTTATAAGACCCTGCTGTACGTATGTATATACACACACACACCAGCAGCCATCAATTTCAGATTATAAACAATACTTTTTCCTCAACCTACATATGAAAAGATACATAACTATACTTTGATTGGTGGTTTACACAACCAATCATGCACCAAGTGCTGAGCATCCTCTAACCCAGGGGTCCCCAACCACCTGACTGTAGACCGGTACTGGTCCGCGGCTCAATTGGTACTGATTCACAGAAGAAATAATTAATTATTTCCGTTTTATCAATCATCTGTCTGCACGATCTTTATTTAAAAAAAAAAAAAAATCTTTTACAGTCGGTCTTCTACTTAGGAAAACCTCTGAACACGAAAAATCCAGGTTACAAAAAACATTTTCCTAAATTTTCGCCCTCTGCATACGAAACAACCTCTTCTTATGAAAAGCGCCAAATGCGCCATTCAAAAAGTCAAACAATGCGCGAGTTGCTCTCTCATTGGCTGTCTCCCAACATCCCGCCCCACTGGCCTACCATTGGCCAGGAGGGAGCCAAATCTCCATAGTACTGTACCCATAAGCTTGTTTGTCACATGCGTAAAGGAGAGATGTATTGTTGGTTCCTGAGTTTCATGAGTTTTGAGAGTACTGTACTCATTGCAGCTTATTTGAGGAGGTCTGGATGAGCCACACCCAGTCTCAAAAGCTCCGCATTCGGCCATGAAGCATTTTTGTGCACCGAAGTGGGCTGTGCCACAAGCCCACCGATCTTGTAAGAAAGCAAGTTAATATTGAATCCGGACCTCAGCTCGTTCAAACAGGTAATTCCACTTTAAATATAACACCCCGTCTCAAAAGCTCCGTCGGTTGTGCGCTGTGTGTGGGCGGAGCCCGCATTCGGCAGAGCGCGCACTTAGAGTTTTGTGTGTGTGTGAGAGAGAGAGAGAGAGACAGTGTTGTGTGCATGAATAATTTTTTTTTAATAATGGCTTCATTAATAATGTTAATAAAATGTTTAAATGGTTTAATAAATAATTTTCTTTTAGGGGTGGTTCAACATTTTCCTAAGTGTACAGAGAGTACGCTTTTTTTTTACTCCTCCCCTCCCCCCCCCCCCTCCGAAAGCGTACAAATAAGTGTTGATAATCTCTCGGCAGGATTTTTTAATAAGTTATTAAACAAAACAATGGTCACACCTCTTTTATAAAATAAATCAGTGTATTTCCTTGATCAATACCTCTTTTATACACCAGTCAAATAATAATGAAATCAATAAAAAATTATACTTTTAAAGAATTCTTTTTAATGACGCCTGCTTTAATATTAATATTAAGACATTTGGTTTTAATAATATTATTTTATATTAAAATAATTCAAAATATCTGCATTTTATATTGGTCATTGGCTTTTGGACGACCACGCTTCAGTTTGTGATTAGCTGCTGTCTGATGTTTCAGCAGCTAATACCGGGTTGGGTAGTACTGTATTAATAAATAAACCTTTGCACACACAGCGGTTTTGTTTTATGTGCTTGTCGTACAAGTTATTGACCTGAAAGCCGCCATTGCTAAGTGCCCGCCTACACAAAGTTACCGTGACGTCACTGGGTTGGTACAAAGTACCACATGAAATATAGTGAATGCATGTCACAGCATATTATATGACATAAACAACATGGAATCTCACGCCAACAACACGCACAGTTTTTCAGCAGAAGACGATTCATCTATTACTCTCAGATGATGAATCAAATATACTTCAACCAATAACACTCAAATATATTTCAAAGTACACCTGCAAGTACATGTGCTAAATACATTTACAAATTGAGCTAAAGTTATTTATCTATTCCAAGGCACAAACAAATATTAATACATATTTACAGCACAAAAACATACTCTTAGGTGGTTGGCAAATCGCGCATTACGAGTTTCAAACATGCACGCGCACAAAAAAAAAAAAAAAAAACACAAGCGCATGTATTATTGTTGATTGACATTTTTATAGTACAGTGATACCTCAGCTCACGAACATAATTGGTTCCCAGAAAGTGTGTGCAAGGCGAAAAGTTCGTCTTCCGAACATTTATTTCCCATAAAAAAAAAACATTAAAATGAGAATAATCCGTTCCCAGGTCCCCATAAAACATAATTTTCTACTAAATAAGCCTTAAAACTACACAAAAATATACCTTATTTTATGTATAATAAATGTGCTATTGTATTGTAATTAAAGAAATAAACTGTACTGTATAATAAAGTGGTTTTATTTACCTTTGTGATGGTAGTTGATGGCTTGATGGAATGGAGTGGGAGGAGGAGGGAGGGAGGGACTTACTGTTTGGAAGGAGAGTTTGGAAACGCCTACTGTTGGGAAACACCCTTAGCCACACACGCACCCTTAATAGCTTCCTTGTTCTTAAGGATGGGAGCAATGGTAGACTTAGCGTACTGGTACTGGGACGCTGAGTCACACAAACGCACACCTCGTTCGTGTTTTTCAATGATCTCCGCCTGTGGTGGGGTCTTTTTCGGTCCCATAATAGCAAAAGTACACTCAATATGGTCCAAAATGTCTATCAAACACAAACCACTTCCGCATTCAAAGAAAGGGGTGACGAACTGTGACGCCGTGAGCGTGCGTCAGCTTCTCGTGGCCGCCACCGTGGCGCTGTTCGACCGCGTGGTTTGATTCGTCCGCCGAAAACTAGTTCGTCAGCAGAGACAATATGCTCGCAAATTTAATGTTCTTGAGGCGAAAAGTTCGTGAGCTTAAGCGTTCGTCAGCGGAGGTTTTACTGTATTAAAAAGTGTTCATGGACATCTTACCCCCTCCCCAGCGTACGATTTGTACACTTAGGAAAATGTTGAATGACCCCTTACTTTTAACACATTTCATACAAAATTGGTGTACTTTTATCATTTTTAAAAGGGTTTATAGGGTAGTCTTGGGAGCCTTGGAACGAATCACGTGTTTTGCATGTAAAATGCACCTCTACTTACAAAAACTCCACATTCCAAAAAAGTCTCTGGAACGGATTAATTTCATAAGTAAAGGGCCAACTGTATTTTGAAACATGACCGGATTCTCTCGGTTACTTGTTGGTCATTTGAGCGCTAAAATGTAACCCACAAGGGGTCGGCACATGAACAGAGGCGAGTTGGACATGTTTCAAACAATAGCGGGGATTTTGGAGAAACCGAGCCTGACCCTTCAGTCTCCCAGCTGGTGCTTCATCACCTGTGGGTTTTTTTTGGTTTGTTTTTTTAACCCAGAAATGTTCAAGCTCTACTTTCCAACCAACTTTATTTCAGCTGTTGAAAAATAACATTCATGAGAGAGAGAGAGAGAGAGAGAGATTTTCTTTTGGCTTTTTCCCCTTTATCAGGGGTTGCCACAGAGAATGGTTCGCATATTTGGTTTGGCAGAGGTTTTTACGTCGGATGCCCTTCCTGTCACAACCCTTTAGCAAGGGACAGAAACACGCTGACGGCTTTGTAGCTACTCTTTGCGAAAGTCAGCAATGGTTCTTTTACATGAACCTCTCAGCATAGACAGTGAGAGACATGGCCCGCCTTTGATAACCCAATTAGCTGCACTGGGGGGGGCAGTGACAACTTTGTGGAGAGTGGGACTCGAACCCCCAACCTTAGGATCAGCGATCCAGCAGTCTATACCACTAGACCCCTAAAATTCATTGAGTGATTATTATTACTATGATGATTATTATTAATAATATTAATATATAAATAAATGATATTCACAATATAAACAATCTATGACACCACCCCTGACACCCTCCCTGCCAAGCGTTGACCGGTCCACGATGATAAAAAGGTCGGGGACCCCTGCTCTAACCGACCAGGATATGGTTCTCCTTCACTCAGCATCAGTCTCCGGGAGAATGAGAACAGTGCATGGTTGAGGTTTATTTACACAATTCTGTTGATGGTGCAATTCCCCATCATTTCATCACTCAGCCAAAGTCAGAGGATCTTCAGTACACGACGTAGTACACAAAAATATACCTACAAAAACACAGGAGGCCGTCCGTGTTTACAGTGTGCGCTGGTGAAATTACTCCGGTTTACTAACAGTGTAAATAAATAAATGGCCACCTGTAGCATCGTAATCATTAAAGTTCTGGTAAAAATCCAACTAGGTTTACAAGAAAACAAATCAGTCCAAGTCCAAACTAAACCAGAAACAGGTCAGATATTCATGTTCATTCAGTGCTCCAGCGACTAACCAAAAACTAAACACCCTCTCAGTCGGTGTCTTCAGGTTTGTTGATTCAAATACGAACTGGAACTTCTAGCCAGTGTAGTTTTACAAATGTCCCACCTGTTCCGTAAGAAAACTCCATCACTTCTGACATGTTTGCTGGTGGAGAAACAGCGACTGAGCATCAGACCGTCACACAGCTGGTTGATCCTGCGTGGTCAAAAAAACAGAGGAAGATGGTGACAGTTTTCTGCTCCAAATTGCTCATAAAATGCACAATATAAAAATAATGCCGTCTGAGCTCAGTTCAAGTGTAGAGACGATCATGAAAGTGCGAGCAATTACTGACTTGCACATCAAATAAAGTTCATTTACATCACTGCTCAGACATTTCATTCACACAGAGACCCCCCCAACACTCTCTCACCCCGGGCACCCGCCCACTCTCTCACACACGCACATGCACACACACACACACACACACACACACACACTCCCCCAACATACACACAGCTTCTCCAGCATAATCATAGGTGGCTGACTCTGAGCTCTCAGATTTGGCTACACTTCATCATTGCCCCACAGAGCTGTGAGTCTCAGAGGGAACTGAGAGCTCAGTGGAGGTTAAAGTTAGGATATTACAAGAGGCTATAGTACGGCACCGAGAGTTTACTTACCAGTGTAATTCTGCTTCGTGGGGCCAGTGGCGTAGTGTTTAGGGTGCTGCACTCATGATTGGGAGGTTGCGTGTTCAAATCTCAGTTAGACCCCCCCCACATAAGGTCTCAACCATAAGTGTGCCTCTGTTCACCCAGCAGTATAAATGGGTACCAGTAAAAATATACTGGGAAGGTAACCTGCGATGGACTAGCATCCCATCCAGGAGTTGAACTACTAGTTGCTTCACGCAATGGAAACCGGGGATAAGCACCAGCCTGATGAGCCACTAGGCTCGGGTGTAAAAAGCCCAAAAAGTACTTCTGCTTCAAAGCAACTGGACCATAAAGCTGCAGAAAACACACGAGACATCACTTTATAAAACTGGTCACAATTTATTCCACAATAAAAAAAAATAAAAAAACAGGCCATAACAGGAAATCACGCAAAACTGCACTAAGCTGCCAAGTACTGGGTTATAGATATGTATTGGTACGCTCAGCTCACATATGACAGCATAATTTGGATACCTGCTGCTTTTAGGAAACCTGAATACACAAGGAAAAGTGACAAGAAAACCATCAGACTGTACTGTATTGTACAAAAAGGATGGACGCGCCCAAAATGAACATGAACTCGAGTTTAATCTTCTGGACCTCTTTGCTTAGGTTGCTGCCCCCCCTTCCCAACCCTGGAAGAAGCAGAAGATGATGATGGCATTAGGCTCAGAGCTTGTTTTTGTTCTTCATGAAGGCACGAGTTCCCCACGCCTTATTCAATCTCAAATTGCTGACTCCTCTCTGTACACTGTACAGACGCTCCCCGACTTACGTTCATCCATTTTACGTTTTTTTTCCAAAAAAAAAAAAAAAAGGCAAATTGAGTTTAGACATACCTACGTAGTATGCTGACGTAATGACGCTGTGTCCATTGTTTACAAACGTGCCCCTTCTTCCCAGTTCAGTTATACAGTGTGTGTGTGTGTATATATATATATATATATATGTACACACACACACACACACACACACACACATACATACACACAGAGAGATGACTGATCTATCGCTCAGACCGGCACAATCTACCATGCATACTCAGTTAAGCAAAGAAAGTTGTAAAATGAATGAAAACCCAAGAAAGAGATCTCTCTGCTCTGCTGATTCACATCAGTGATTCACATCAGTGCAGGCTGAGTACTAAACAAGTTCAACGGTGCCCTTGCACACTTAAAAGACCAGAAGTCTGTATAACCCGTGCTTTGTTTCAAGCAAGTAAACTACTCTCAGCAAGTGCACTACTTTTGGTATTGAGCGCCTCACATATTCTAAGCGAGTCGGCTCAGCTTCATGTCATGTGACCATCCGTCGACCATCGGAACCATTTACAAGCAGAAAGACCACATCATAGAGAATGTAAACGGTTATATTTGATACTGTATTTAATATTTGATGAGTAAATTTGATTGAAATTTATCAATTTGAATTATTTTGCTTGAATATAATTTATTTTAAATTAATGTTGCTATTATTTGAGATATTTTATATTATTTTACAATGTTATGTTTATAATAATTGATTTAGGGGTGTTTGAGATATGGCAATGGTATTTATGGATGTATAGTACAGTATGAACGTCATACGTCACTGTAACAACTTGCATTCGGCCGTCCAGAACCAATTAAAAACGTAAGTCGGAGAGTGTCTGTACTATATTGAAATATATAAATAACACATATTGATTAATTATCTATAATAAAGTTCGGGTATGAGTCGGGAAACTCGTGCATATTGTGAATAAGCAAACACTCATTATCTGACACCAGCTGCCCCGCTAAGCCCAAGTGTCGGAGTGGGGGTTTCAGATTGTGTTCCTGGTTTAGTATGTGGTTTGGACAGACTATTTGAGAAAAGTTGAATTCATAACGTGAAATTTAGAAATGAGCCAACAAAGATGAACCAGTGTACACTGGAGATATTCTCCCATGCAGCCCTAGTTTCATGGCTAATGACCAAAAACAACTCAGTTTCCTGAATCAAGCTCAAAATTTCTTTTGCTCGGCCCAAGGGATGTTACAGTTGGAAATTGTTTATGGAGGAAATTTCACTGGTTTCCAAGATGCCTGCAGTCCATGTACAAGGCATTAAACCCGAGTGCTGTAGGTTGGATGGATCGTACGGGTTTACCTCAACTTCACTGTTCGTGGGGATTTTTTTTTAACTGTTTTCTGGATCTCTTGAGACTTACTTCATGCATTCAATTCTTCTGAAGCATGTTATGGCTTCAGTGAATTCTGGAGTGTTTCTAAAATAATTTCCTTCAACACATTTCTGTTTGAACGTCGTCATCTATGTAAACTACTATAAATTAAACCGTAAACTAAAATATCCATGTTTAAAATTTTGTGCTTTACTATAAGTAATTTTAAGAAATGTACATTACTATAAACTACATGGATGAATTTCCATTCTGCTACATTACACCTTAGGCAATTGCACTGGTTGTACCTATAGATAATAATAAATTCCATAAAGTCCTGCACTATGCTGCAGGATCATTCCTTTACAGTGACGCCTCCTCCTCCTCCTCCTCAGAATTATCCGCCAGCATATTTGTGCCACTGCCAAATAACTGGCCAATTGAAGAAATGATTAAAAGCCTCACCTTTTTAACATGGCTTTCTGTTCGTCTGTATGAATGTATTTATTAATATTGGTTGTTTGTGGAGAGATCACCACAATCAATATATTTCTGATCTTATACAGCTGTGATATCTAGTCTTTGACTGCTAGAAAAGCAAAATGTATAATCTTTTACAACAATGATATTCTTCAGATTCCAGCTTCATTTGTTATAAATGCAATGTAGTTTTTATTCATTTGTGCAGATTTCCCTGAACAGAATTACAGTAGGTCCTTGACCATTCACGGTTTTGTGCTTGCGCCACCACATACTCGCAGGATGCCGACAAACCTGGAAGTAACTGGCACGCGATTCAAATTTAGCCAATGGCTGAGAGCTTTTGTTTCTCCCTCCTGCTGATTGGTTGAGATGATGTATACACCCCTTTTTTCTCATTCGCACACAAGTTGTCAATGTGCATTTTTTGTGTGTGTTTTTAATTACCAGTTAAGCTTTATGATGCCACCCAAATGCCATACATCTCAGGCTTCTGGTAAGGAGCATAAGCGCCAGAAAAAGGTAACGATTCTGCATGAAAACAGAACTGCTTGATATGATATTATCAAGAAATATCACAGTAGAAATTCAAAAAGTTTTCACTTAATCATTACTATATTTTACTGCATTATTGAGTAAGACTGTCTGTAGAATGTGGATAAGATGCATATTTTAGTGCATGTAATATCATACATTGGGTTTTACTTCAGCATTAATAATTCGCGCATGGAATATGACATAGGGTTTTACTTCCAGGTAAATACAGTCATCCCTTGCCACTTCGCGACTTGAAGTTTGCGGCCTCGGTGCATCGCGATATTTTTCACAAGTATCCAAAATCAAAAAAAATATTCATAAAAATTTCAAAATTCGCGCTGAAACTCGCATGTACGCAAGTGGAAGGCAGGGACCCAAGGCATTGTTTACAAACCCCACACTGAAGTGCCCCTCCTTCAGTCCCAGTTCAGGCAGGGACTGCCCACTCAACTCAATCTCGCCAGCTGATTGGCTTAGACGCGTGACGCTGGACACACATACACGTAGATGTAGCACATTCCCGCGGGAATTTTTGTGATCTTATAGTGTTTGTGACGCCCTTGAAAATGCCTCCTAAACGTCCTGCACCATCTAAGGCAGCCAATGAGCCCATAAAAACAAACAAAAAAAGCGAAACATGATGACAGTGCCCCAAAAAGTGAAGTTGCTAGATATGCTGACGGCGGGCAATACATATGCCCATGCAGCACGCCATTACGGCATAAATGATTCTACCATGCGTTACATCAAAAAAGACCAATATTAAGAACACGCGGAGAAGAGCTATTGTCAGAGGTGAGGACAGTACTTCTTTCTTCTTTTCCTTTCGGCTGCTCCCTTCAGGGGTCGCCACAGCAAATCATCCGCCTCCACCTCACCCTGTCCTCCGCATCTTCTTTTCTGACTCCAACGACCTTCATGTCTTCCTTCACCACATCCATAAATCTCTTCTTTGGTCTTCCTCGAGGCCTTCTGCCTGGTAGTTCCAACCTCAGCATCCTACTACCAATATACTCACTATCCCTCCTCTGTACATGTCCAAACCATCTCAATCTAGCCTCTCTGACTGTGTCTCCAAAACATCTTACGTGGGCTGTCCCTCTGATATACTCATTTCTGATCCTATCCATCCTCGTTACGCCCAGGGAGAACCTCAACATTTTCATCTCCGCTACCTCCAGCTCTGCCTCCTGCCTTTTCCTCAGCGCCACTGTTTCTAAACCATACACCATCGCTGGAGGTAGCTTCCTGTAACATCACCGTCTTAAAGTATTTATCTATAAATTCTATTTAATATTAATACATTACTTACATATGCATATAACTGTAACGTTGAATATACACTTCTTGGTAATGTATAGACGCAAAAACATATGGTAGAAATGAGAGGGGTGATCCTACTTCGTGATTTTTCGATTATCGCGGCCAGGTCTAATCTATATTATCTGTGAAATTCAAGGGATGACTGTAACTTGGGTATTTCTTGATCCGCAGGAAGGGCCGGAACCGAACCACCGCGAAAAACTGGGGCCTACTGTAAATGTAAAGAAATTTTTGGGTTTTTTTTCTTTGAGGAAATTCCACAATTTCAACCAAACATTCATTCACAGCATTTGACAGACGCTCTTATCCAGAACGACTCACAATCATCAATTATCATTTTTAGACAACTGAGCAATTGAGTGTTAAGGGCCTTGCTCAAGGGCCTAACGATGACTGTAGGTGTTGAACCGCTGACCAACAGAACAGAGAGCACGTTTCTTCCCGTCTTTTTTTTTTTTTGCACTGACCTCACGATTTAGACAGAGACTGAAATTAATTACGGCACATTACCAGCGTCACACATCCGGGTACTGGTCACGTGACTCATCGCCGTGGTGGGCGCCATCTTTGACGAAAATAAAAATCAAAGAGTTCTGTGGATAAATCGATGATACATTGATTAATTTACTGTTTTAAATCCGAAAATCAAGTCTTCCTCCAAACTGAACTTTTTAAACTAACACACACACACACACACCCCGCTCACTCGCGTGTAGCTTTCCAGGCCCACAGCTGCTGTAGTCCTTTCACACTTCATGGGGGGTTCCTGTGAGTCTATGAGGTGAAATGCAAATACGAAAAAGTTAAGCTGACATTCGCTGTGCGTGTTTAAATTCATCTCCAAATAAACTGTATTAACACACCAATGTTCTCTTGAGTTCAGGAGCTCCAAACTGAGACCTTCCAACACCACCGACCATCGTCAAAAACAGAAATGTACACACCCAGAGGTTAAGTCCACATCATTATACCGCGTGCATTTATTTAAAAGTCAAACAAAAAACTTCATCCGGACACAAATCGACCAATAAACCGATATTCTGCTTTTGTTTCGTCTTCTTCTGCTATTTATTGGCGGTTCGCAACTAGAACTAAAAGTGCATTATCGCCGCCTACTGGACAGAAAGAGCAACTGTGATGTGCCTTTCGGCTCAGCTCCCTCTTCACCATGATAGAACGGGACAAGTTCTACTTTACAGAAGAGGCTGCACCGGTCTCTGGCTCCACCCTTCCATTACTCATAAACAAACCCTCGAGATACTTTAAACTCCTCCAGTTGGAGCAGAACCTCATTCCAGACCCGGATTGTGCACACAGTCCTTTTCCAGCTAAGGGCTATGGCCTCAAACTGATCACATCTGGGTGGCTGAATAATCATAAATATTAATTCATCAATTTACAACTCTAAAAATAAGGATAAAACAATAATTACAATGAGATTTTTTTATAAAATTCTCTTAAAAAGGTGTTATAATAAAGTACAATGCAGTTAGCGAGATAATTATATGCTGTAGTAGTTGATGTTTTGAGGTCCGATCCATTTTGCCCTCTTTAAAGTTGATCGCCAAGTTGATCGCCTCCCTCTTTAAATTTTACATTCAGTTCCCAGGTATATGAAATAAAAGGTGAGATGCAGTTGTATCAACCACCAACACCAGCAGCTGACACGGCACCCCAGACCATCACTGACTGTGGGTACTTGATACTGGACTTCAGGCATTTTGGCATTTCCTTCTCCCCAGTCTTCCTCCAGACTCTGGCACCTTGATTTCCGAATGACATGCAAAATTTGCTTTCATCCGAAAAAAGTACTTTGGACCACTGAGCAACAGTCCAGCGCTGCTTCTCTGTAGCCCAGGTCAGCCGCTTCTGCCACTGTTTCTGGTTCAAAAGTGGCTTGACCTGGGGAATGCGGCACCTGTAGCCCAGTCCACTGCTTCCACAGGTCCCCCAAGGTCTGGAATCGGCCCTTCTCCACAATCTTCCTCAGGGTCCGGTCACCTCTTCTGGTTGTGCAGCGTTTTCTGCCACACTTTTTCCTTCCCACAGACGTCCCACTGAGGTGCCTTGATACAGCACTCTGGGAACAGCCTATTCACTCAGAGATTTCTTTCTGTGTCTGACCCTCTTGCTTGAGGGTGTCAATGATGGCCTTCTGGACAGCAGTCAGGTCGGCAGTCTTACCCATGATTGCGGCTTTGAGTAATGAACCAGGCTGGGAGTTTTTAAAAGCCTCAGGAATCTTTTGCAGGTGTTTAGAGTTAATTGGTTGATTCAGATGATTAGGTTAATAGCTCGTTCAGACTACCTGAACATGATATGCTCATTTTTGGAGATAGGAATTTTGGGTTTTCATGAGCTGGATGCCAAAATCATCAGAATTAAAACAATAAAACACCTGAAATATTTCAGTTGGTGTGCAAAGAATCTAAAATATATGAAAGTTTCATTTTTATCAGTCCATTACAGAAAATAATGAACTTTAGCACAATATGCTAATGTTTTGAGAAGGACCTGTACATACACACATACATTTTATTTGGTGATCAACCGATAACAGAAAAAAATACTGAAACAGAGATAGACAGATTATAAAACAATATATGAAGATTATTTTTTAAAATGCACCAACATTGCAGTAAGAATTATTTGTCCAAATGATAAGAAAATGGACAAAAATCCTCGCGAAATGAACATTGCATAAAATATTACAGACAGCACTTATTAAAAAACCATTTTATGAGCAGCTATTTTGAAAACTGAGTATTGAAATGATGTCATCGAGGCCCAAGTTAACATGTACAATCATAGACATCCATGGATGCAAAACCCTTTTGGATGCTCTCTGAACGTTTGCGAGATACGTGATTGGCTTGCTACGCCGTGGCCATCTGTGGGAGGTGAACCAATGAAAACAAACACTGTCTAACATATCCAGTATACAGTACGAACCCCAATCATTAAGATTTATATGTCATTTATATACCGTATGTTAAGGTTTTTAGGGTCACCAGGAAATTGTTGCAGTCTTGATTGAAATGTAAAGTTATCATCTGTGCTCAAACCGGTCTGCTGCAGGAGTTTCTGCAACTTCTCAAAGTCAGTGACTGAAAATTAATTAAATGTCCAGAACTAATAAAAATGATTTCAGATAAATTTGCCATAATTTTTTACAATTAAACTCATGTCACAATATGTCTGATAAACATACAATATTAATATCATTTTAACAATATCATAACGTTTTAACAACGTGACTGAATAATTCATAATTTAAATATACAGTTCGGTTCAAGATATGAGCAGTGTGTTTAAAAAAGTGAATAAATCTCAAAATCCTTATCATAGGTTTGATTTCCATACACACACATGCATTGGGAACGCCACGCATTCTATTCAAAATCAAAACATCAAGAAACATAGATCACATTTGTGTTGATCCTTTAAAGAAATTGAAGAAAAGTGAGTAAAATATTCAAAAAATATTTTCAAAAACTACATTTTTGATGTCATTCCACAAGTTTCCTATTGGATTAAGTTCCGGGATCAGGCCGCCACTGCATGAAGCCAATCTTGTTGATCAGGAACCAAGATGTTGCCCGTTTAATGGTGTGTTTGGGGTTGTTGTCTTTTCTGTGTTATTTATGTTTTCCACTCCAATCAACTTTTCCATCACGGTACACTGTACTTCTTGACAATGACTGGAACGACCCATTTTCCTCAGAATTTCAGAGAGAAATGCTCTACAACCAGCAAGTATTACATTTGCTGCCTTCCTTCCTTAAATAAGGACAATAATCGTCACTTGTTTTCAAATAATGAATGACATCATTAATTAAACTGCACACTGCTATTATTTTGAACACGCCCCTTTCAATTAGAGATTCAATTACACAGAATCAGCAGCATGCATGCCAGGACTGTTTGCTTTGTTGGATTCTATTACTCTAATACATCTGATATGGGCAGTGGTGGTCTAGTGGGGTTCGAGTCCCCACAGGGCTGTCTGTCACTGCCCCCCCCCCCCCAGTGCAGCTAACTGGGTTATCAAAGGCAGGCCACATCTGTCACTGTCTATGGTGAGAGGCATGGAAAAGAACCATTGCTGACTTTCGTAAAAAGAGTAGGCTGCAAAGCCGTCAGCGTGTTTCCACGACCTGGAGAGGGATGGGTGCCGCCAGGCCAAATCAGCCCAAGTCTCGCCACGAAGGCGCGCCCCAACGACATCCCCGGATGTTAAGGGATAAGTGAAGTGAATACATCTGATAGTAAACTACTTTCCATGTAGAAATATCATTTCTACCAAAAGCAGTGACTGATCAGGTTAGTGATGTCTGTTATTATTTTGAACACAGTTGTACATACCTAGGTACATTATTTATATTTAAATATATGTACTGAAGCCATACCTCATCCAGTTTATAAATATCCACCCATAAAATCTTTAAAATTCCTATCGGTCTATGATTTTACACACGGACAGATTTTGGGATGGAAATTTTTAGATTCATTTCAACAAGTCCTGTATGATACCCCCATTTCACTGGACTACGGCATGCAAGGATCGGGTAGCGGAAAGGCGCAGAGAGCAGTCTACGCAAAAGCTTCGGCATTTGTACACGGAAAAAGGGTGAAAATCCTACGGAAAAGTGGAAATTCTTACACTCTCGGAACGTTCACAGCATGTGCGGAACAGGTACGGCAAAGTATGCCAACCTGACCCCATGGAACACTCACGGATTTTTTTTCCGTGAACGTGCTTTTGAACATGTTACTTTGGCCTGCCAGTGCAGGAATATTTGCAGATGACAACATTTTTGCTTCCGTAAGTCTGCCGTGTTCCTGTGAATTGGGGGTATTAAGAATGTCCATAAAATGATGAAAAAAAAATCCTGAAATTGAATTGATTTCACAACCAGAGCTCTATGCTGTATGACAAAGGTGAAATCACATTAAGAACCTGAGAATCTTCTGATAAAACACTGCAAAACAAAACAAAACAAAAAAAAACATGATCTTCCATATAAAATTACCACAATGAATCCATTGTGGGTGAAAAAATGTAAAAAAAAAAAAATAAAAAAAAAAATAGAGAGCTGTCCCAAAAACATAGGCCTGTGTTTTCTCTGGTGGAGCTCAATGGAGAGAGCTTTCAAAGTCC
The DNA here is from genome assembly GCA_024760905.1 of Plotosus lineatus. Taxonomy (NCBI): domain Eukaryota; kingdom Metazoa; phylum Chordata; class Actinopteri; order Siluriformes; family Plotosidae; genus Plotosus; species Plotosus lineatus. The sequence goes on along the minus strand of CM045743.1, from coordinate 33,206,180 downwards.
AATGTTATTGAGAAAGTTCTCATTTTCAACTTCCTGTAACGTGACAATACTGAGTGGATTCTCCATGTGGGAACGCACCCTCCTCTCCAATGCGGAATCTTCTGTGCTAAGCTCCTCCCCTTTTGTCAGGACATAAAGAAAGTAGTGGAAGCTTTCACCGTAATGATAGTGGTTGATGGACCAGCTGTACTCTTGACGCGCGTATAGTTTCTTCCGGAAGTGTGGCTGCGCAAAGGTAACGGACACAAAACGACCTCCAGGCTTCAGGACCCGACTGATCTGCAAATAAACACGAGAGAAGAAATAAAATGAGTGCCGTCTAGAAACATGAAGTATGGTAGAAATGGACAAAGTAGTCCAAAAAGCAGGGTCGGTCATGGTGTGAGATTGAGTACCACACAGTTCTGTAGTACAGGATTACGACAGCAAGGTTTAGATTTTTGATTTGAGTGAGACATTGAAGCAACATCTTTTTCAGAGCCGCCTGAGTGTGTGCGCTCACTTAGGACAGGTTAAAGGCAGCGGCCATGATTTCCCTTGTGGGATGAATACAGTACAACAAAAGAGCAACCATATTACGACAGGTTAAAACAAAACCTCATTCTGCACACATGAGGGCGTGGCTATGGAACAACAGGTTGCTGGATTGGCCTGCAAACAGCCCTGATCACATCGCACATATAGAACCAATGGGGGATTTTTCAACAAAACAGCTCCTGACCATTGCACATCCTAAGACATAATAAAGGCCTAAGGTGAACAGCACACCAGTCCATCACAGGGCAATACACACAAAACCACTCACACTCAAACACATGAGCAATTTGGCCGAATGTGAATGGGAGTCTTTCAACTGTAAAAGAAAGCCAAAGTTTCCAGAGGAAAACTATAAATTATAATAAATTGCAAATAAAACAATATAAAATAACAAATACTAGGCACGGCATTGGACTTGTGAGCTGATTCTTTTGCCTTCTGGGTCCTGTGGTCTGTCCTGATGTTGGAGTTCTCAATTTGGAAGCTCCTCCCTCCTGTTGATGAAGATCTATATGGACTATATATATATCAAATACTCTAGCACTGCTAGACTGATCCCTCCCCTCTACCAAGGGACAGGGAAAAAGTGCATCAAAACTTTTCTCTGTTCTGGCTTTAAGGTGGTGGAATGAACTTTCTCTGAACATCCGGACAGCTGAGTCACTGGGTATCTTCAAACGATGGCTGAAAACCAACCTTTTTCAGCAATATAGACTAAGCACTATGCTGTATACAAACATGAAAAAATCCACACACACACACACACACACACACACACACACACACACACACACACACAACAACTACCATTTGAGTTTGACCGATGGTATACTTAGTCTTTGTTCTAACAAACCAGTGCAAGAATATATTCACTGATAGAGACTTTAAAGCTCTTCTGTAAGTTGCTCTGGATAAGAGCGTCTGCTAAATGCTGTAAGTGTAAAAAAAAGAATGAACTACAGTATATTATTTATGAGCTATAAATAATATACCCTACTGGTATAACATGCCTCTTTGAGAACTTTGTGCACGAGCTGGGTGCCGGCATCTGAAATGTTCCAAGGGTCTCGTTCCTCCACCAGCATGGCATCCAGCATACCCTTTTCCATGACCACATCAAATGAAGAATCAGGGAAAGCCAGATGACGGACATCCATGCACACCCAGCTCATTCCCACACAGTCAGCATGCCGCTGGGCCATGCTCTCCACACACACACTGGAGTAGTCCACATTCGTGATTGTGGAATAGCCAGCCAGGTACATCTGAATGCTGAGAGCACTGTTCCCACAACCTAAGACAAGAAGAACAAGGAAATAGTAAATGCAGTGCTAACAGTCTACATCCACATTTGCTTGCATGATTCCTTCCTTACAGGCCTGCCAAATGCATCAGTATGAATGCCTAGGCTGCGCTCTGTGATGACTGACTGAAACATTCAGCTGCAGCATTACACTAGAGTACAGTAGGCCCTTGATATCCGCGGGGGTTTGGTTCCGGCCGCTCCCGCGCACAACTGATGCGCTAAAATATGCTTCTTATACACAATCTATAGACAGTCTTACTCATTAATACAGTATTAATGTAGTAAAATATAGTAATGTTTAAGAAAAACTTTGTGTGTGTATATATATATATATATATAAAACACACACATACATACAAGGGCAGTGGTGGTCTAGTGGATAGGGCACAGAATCGTTGATCCAAAGGTTGGGGGTTCGAATCCCCACAAGGTTGTCACTGTCCCCCCCAGTGCAGCTAACTGGGTTATCAAAGGCGGGCCATGTCTTTCACTGTCTATGGTGAGAGGCATGTAAAAGAACCATTGCTGACTTTCGTAAAGAGTAGCTGCAAAGCCGTCAGCGTGTTTCTGTCCCTTGCTAAAGGGTTGTGACAGGAAGGGCATCCGACGTAAAAACCTCTGCCAAATCAAATGTGCGAATCAGATCATTCGCTGTGGCGACTCTCGAGAACGGGAAAAAGCCGAAAAGTAAAGATCTATATCCATCCATATATATATATATATATATATATATATACATATATACACATACATACATACATACAGTACATTTTGTATATATAATATTTTGTCCAGTTAAGCTCTATGATGTCACTCAAACGCCAGCTAAGCGCCGTCTCTTCTGAAGAAACGACAGTTTCCTCTGAAGTGCCTGAATATAATCATCTGAACTGTTGTAGAGCTGTAGTATTAAAGTCTTTTTCAATTATTATTCCAGTGCAGTGCCTAAGTTAATGTTTAGAATGTTTAGAAGCCACGGGGCAGCTCAGCCACGCCCCTCAGCCAGAGCGGACAGTTAGTTAGAGAACACTGCCGTCAAAATCAAAGTTCCCAAAAACACAGATCATAACAAAAAGCACATAAAATAACATGAAATGTAATAAATTGGATAAACAAAACATTACGATAAACATGCTACACCACAGTACATAAAATCACATACACAAACATTCTAAACATTAACTTAGGCACTGTACTAGAATAATGATTGAAAAATACTTTAATACTAGAGTGCTTTCAGATGATTATTTCTCTTCAGGCACTTCAGAGGAAACTGTCGTCTCTTCAGGAGAAAGTCTTACTTCTTCATAAGAGACATCCAACGTCATTACCTTTTCTAGTGCTTAGCCAGAGAAGACGCATAGCGTTTGAGTGGCATCATAGAGCTTGACTGGTAATTAAAACACACTGAAAAAAAGAGGCTCATTGAAAACTTGTGCGCATTTGAGGAAAAAGGGGCGTTACATCATCTCAACCAATCATCAGGAAGGAGGACAGCCATTGGCTGAATTTGAGTGACATGTCAGTTGCTTGGCAGTCCGCAAATACTCAAATCGTGAGTGCAAAACCGCGAATAGTCAAGGGCCTACTGTATGTTACACTGCAGTACATTGTCATTCATTCACGGCAATGTCTATGGTGTGGTAACATGACTGGTCTATTTAAAATTAAGCACAAGGTACAGCTGAAAAGTATTGGTCAGTTTAAACAAAGTGCTATGTGCGGTAGACATAGGTCAGCTTGAACACAGATAACTGCAGACCGAGCACTGGTGGGACAAAGATTGTAAAAATGAACGGAAATTGAGACTACGTCTACACACAGGTCTTTCCAGTGTCTATAGCACAGTATCTTTATTAAAAAGAGAAGTAATTAGGGAAGGGTGTGCTAAATTTCACTCACAATTCTTTTTTTTTCTGGCACACCTTTCAAATAATCTAGAGGTGGAGTCTGATGGGATTTGCAGAATTTGTACTTTGAAGAATTAGTAATTCACCCACAGGGCAGGGCAGTGATGGCCTCGTGGTAAAGGTGCTGGATCACTGATCCTGGGGGTGGGGGGGTGGGGGGGGTTTCAAGCCCCACTCACCACAGGTTGTCACTGTCGTCGTCCCCAGTGCAGCTAACTGGGTTATCAAAGGCCGGCCATGTCTCTCACTGTCTATGGTGTGAGATTCATGCAAAAGAACCGTTGCTGACTTTCAACAAGTGTAGCTGCATAGCCGTCAGCGTGTTTCCACCCTGTGATGACCTGGCAAGCCCTCGCCCGGAGTCAGCTGGAATGGGCGCTAGCCTCCCCGCGGCCCTAATTAGGATAAAGCGGTTACAAAATAATTCACCCATAGTGATCCTTTGTGATTTTTTTCCTCCCTTATCATCCTTCTCACTGTCAGGTTAGTGCTTTCAGTTGAATCTGACTGTGTGACATTTCTTTCAGTGCAGATTGCCATAAAACATGAAAATAAACCTGGAAAATATTGTTCTCATGGGTTTTTAATAAGAATCTCTTGTAGTATGTACTTAAACAATCACTTGCCTCAGGCTGGATTGATATCACTGACTAGTTCCCGTGAAATAAGATCTCAGGGAATTGCATGTTTTTGCTTGCTTAAGAGTAATCTCAAACCATATACAATACTGTATTTAAAATATATCTATTTTAAAATATTAGTATCAAATACAGTACCTGTATTGTTTTTCTTACAAGATAAGAGATGCGTTTTAAGCAATTTATAAAGTCTTCTTCTTTTCTTTTCGGCTATTTCCCTTTATCAGGGGTCGCCACAGCGAATCATCTGATTCGCACGTTTGATTTGGCGTAGGTTTTTACGTTGGATGCCCTTCCAGACCCAACCCTTTAGCAAGGGACAGAAACACGCTGACGGCTTTGCAGCTCCTCTTTACGAAAGTCAGCAATGGTTCTTTTACATGAAACTCTCACCATAGACAGTGAGAGACATGGCCGGCCTTTGATAACCCAGTTAGCTGTACTGAGGGGACAGTGACAACCATGTGGAGAGTGGGACTCGAACCCCCAAACCTTGGATCAGCAATCCAGCACCCTCTACCACTAGGTCACCACTGTCCTTCAAGCAATTTATAAATAAAATTGAGGGTGATCACCATGATTTGCAAATAGATGAGATCAGAATGGGAGGAGCACAAAAGCAAATTTATGTTTACATCTCATTAACACTCAACCACAAGAGAAAAAAAAAAATAAAAATCCGGTGAACACTATCCCACACCCAGTCCTGCTGTGTTTTTGGAATACCCAATAGAGGACGACAGTGAGCAAGGGAGACATCTACAGGCTACTTGCTGGGGGCTTGGGGTGAGGTCAGTGCTTCTCAATTATTTTCTGTGGCGCCCCCTCGAGGAAGAAAAAAAATGTTTCACGCCCCCACCGCTCCGCAAGCGACTATAAATAGTATTATTTGTCTATAAAATTGTTATTAGTACACCTCTGCATAGCATTATATCTTTATTAACATTAAAAACAAAAAAGAAAGAGCTCAACTTACAATAAAGAGAAACTTTATTAACATTGTTCTTTAATCTGTAACAGAAAATATTTAAAATGCACCAACGTGCCTGAAATGAAAAAAAAATACATCCTTATTTAAACTCATTCAACTTATTTATGTCTCAATATCTCCATCTCTCTCCGCCTTTCTCTTCGTAGTGCACTTCATATCGTTTGCTTGTGCGAAAAACCAGCTACACCATAGCGCGACAATGAGAGCGCCACTGCCAACTACTGGAGTGGAGGTGCAATTACACTTAATTCTCATACTATTCCAGAAAAGCATGCTCCCTGGCATCACACTGCACCCCCCAAAGGGGACACGCCCCACTATTTGAGAAGCACTGGGTTAGGCTTAGGGTTATGGTTTACATGGCATTTGACGGTGGTTTCCCCATGCTCACTTTCGCCCTCTACTGGGTATTGGAAAAACACAGGAGGACAGTGTGCAGGATCATGCTCACCCACAAAACCCAGCAGAGCAGAGAGGAGGGGATTTTGTAAATGGGTAACAACCAATCCAAAGACAAAGCAACACGGTTGGAAGGGATGGTGCCATGGAAACTGCATGGTCTTCCCGGGAGCGTAATCATTCGTCCTCAAACTCGCCTTCAGTCACCTGTTCCTTCATGGACCTCACTGCTTAGGCTGCTACCCCCACCAACCCAGATTAAGCAGAGGAAGATGATAATTTACTCCAGAACAAACTGAGATAAACAGCACATCTCAAAATAATTTTATTGGATATAATAATAATAATAATATTAATAATAATAACAATAATCATAATAATGCTAATAATAATTCTAACTTTATTTGTAGTTCTACTCGCCAAACTTTTATTGTTGCAAGTATTTAAAAGTATTCTAATAGCGCCATCTCCTGTCCGGATGTGCTAATTACACAGCATGAAGGACAACATTTAACTCCTGATTTATTTGTTTGAGTTTAATTTTAATGGAATGGATCTACATACCCAACATCAAGATGTTTTCCTCTTTTTCCACATGCTGGACTAGAAGATGTCTGAATTTCGCGAAATCTCCGAACCACTCAAAACTATCTTCGGTTTGGTATCGTTTGTTCCAGTATTCCACATCTTTATATCTCTTATTACAGTCCGGTAAATACTCCATAATATTCAGGTACAGGTTACATGGACGCTTATTTACTCGGTTGTATTTGGGACAAGCATGGAATATATTTATGTTTGTGTGTATATATAAACACGACAGGAGTGAGAACACTCTAATGTTTCCCTTTCGGACTAAATTAAACACACGAAATTCACATTTTCTTACATATTTGTACGAAAAGCCACCTAATACTGAACTGAACAATACTGGCGCGTGTTACTGTGTAGGTCTGAGTTCTTCTTCTTTAAAATTTTATTGGTTCGGAATTGTGTACTTACCGCCACCTACTGGACTGGAGTATAAAACAGGCGCTTGTACACTGCCGGCCAACAGAAGTCATACACGCTGATATTTTCATGGAGAGCATTCAGTCTTGATTACAGTATGTAATGTCTATGGTAATGCTGCTTCAGTTGATTCGGTCGAGACTCAGCAACATTAATGTGACAATAAAATGAAGCAGTTGATGAGCCAAATGTACTGATTGATCAGGTTATCACATCAAATTGATTTTTTCCCCTGATGGCATGGATGGGGGAAAAAAGACTCAAATAACGTGCATGTGTATAAATAATGTGTAAATAAATGAATAAAATAATTAAACCAAATAAAGTAGTTCAGGGAGCATGAGTAATTATTTTCGCATATATATATTGGCACCCCCTCGCCCCAAATCCTGACCTTATTGAAAGTTTTCGGGATGTGCTGGAGAAGACTTTCTGGAGTGGTTCAGTTTTTTTCCCCTCAACAATTCAAGACGACGGTGAGAAATGAACCCAACACTGGCTGGAAATAAATGCTATGTTGTTTAAGTTTGTTTAACTGTGCTGTAAGCAAGACTGAAGGTGGAACAACAACATTATTTTTCATATATTATAACTGTGATACGTGCCCCAGACCCACAGCATTCCAATCAGTACCGCCTCTCTGGAAAGCTATTGGATTTTGTTGTGCAGCCAGAGATCGCAATTTTATTTATTTGTTTATTTATATAGAACATTTGGGGGTTTAGAAGCTTTGCTCAATGACACTTCAGCCATGAATGTGCAGGAAGGGAAGGTGCAGCTCAACCCCCACCACCACCACCGCATATTTTTCTTGCTGGTTCTGTGATCTAACCAGTTTAGTCCCAAAGCCACTTCTCTAACCATTAGGCCATGACTGCCCCTCTGATGAGGAAATGAACCCGTGCTCCCAACTTCATCCAATAATGAATGGAACTTTATTGTGGAAATGTCTTTCAATGTGGTTTTTTGTTGTTGTTGTTGTTGTTTGCTAATTTTGACCATACATTAAGCATGCCAATTTTGTCAGCATAGAAAGTAAATGAATCTGTCCACAACACATAAATGTTCTTTTTTCATCAGAAACTTTTCTTCTCTTACATTTCTTCATTGCTGGGTCAAAATGAGTCACTTGTCTGGCAGCACCATAAGCCACAGGAGCCACAACTGAAGGACTAAAGAGCCGAATGCTGCTGTGGAGCTGGGGGTTGCCAACCTTTGCCCTTGATGCCAAAGTTTTATAGACATTTGTCTTACATCGCAGAAGTACTGCAAATCGCTAATTTGAGAAAGAAGATATAAAGAAGACAAGGAGGCTTCAAAAAGACACTCGGTGATCATGTGACTTTTCACATTGCAGTCTTTCGAGCTGTTTACACAAACTAGTCTATTGGTTAGAATTGTCTTCATACCGCAACAGCAATCAATAACTGATGAGATCGTAAAAAAAAAAGACCTGAAAAAAAAAATCTGTCTGTGAGATCGACGTAGCTTGGAGGGCAGGGTCGAGTTTCGCTGGATTATAAAGGGGTAGAACATTTGGGGTAGGGTGGGATTCTGGGTAGGATTCTGAGGGGTAGAACTCAGAACCTTTGTTTAGAATAAAGCTAACGGAATGAAAATCTCCGTGATAAAGACGGAGTGAAAACGATACGGCCGAGTGTGTGTTTATTCTGCTACTTCAGGTGTAACGGTAAAAGTCTGTATGGACGATCATGATGGATGCCAATGCTCATTATTTTGGACATCAAATGATGTTTATAAAGACAAGATAAAATTCTATTTTATCAAATACAAATAATTTGTCTGAACTGTGATGGCCTGGCGAGCAGTTCACGCTGTATTCTGCACTCACCCACAGTCGGCTGAGATGGGCACCAGCTTCCTCATGATCCTGATTAGGATGAAATGGTTTGCAAAATAATTTAAAAAATCGTTAATTTTATTATTTTAATTAACTGATCATCAGTTAATTTTTATTAGCTGTAATTATTTTACTCGTGATTGATCCTTCGTAATTCAGTTCAGTTCATTTTCTGTAACCGCTTAATTCTAATTAGGGTCACGGGGAGGCTGGCGCCCATCCCAGCCGACTCCAGCCGAGGGCAGAGTACATCCTGGACAGCTCGCCAGGCCATCGCAGGGCAGAAACACACTGACGGCTTTGCAGCTACTCGTGAGGAAAGTCAGCAATGGTTCTTTTACATGAACCTCACACCACAGACAGTGAGAGACATGGCCGGCCTTTGACAACCCAGTTAGCTACACTGGGGGGGGACAGTGACAACCTTGTGGAGAGTGGGACTCGAACCCCCAACCTTAGGATCAGCAATCCAGCGCCCTTTACCACTAGGCCACCACTGCCACGTTCATAATTCATTCAGGATATTTTTTCTTTTTTATTTCAATAAGGTCCTCATCTCATCTTCTGCTTAATCCAGGGTCGAATCGCGGGGGCAGCAGCCTAAGCAACGAGGTCCAGACATCCCTCTCCCCAGCCGCTTCCTCGAGCCCTTCCGGGGGGACACTGAGGCGTTCCCAGACAAGCCGAGAGACATGGGCCAGGGTCCTTTCTCGGTTGGACATGCCTGAAACATCACACCAGGGAGGCGTTCAAGAGGCATTCTAAGCAGATTCCCGAGCCACCTCAACTGGCTCCTTTCACTGCAGAGGAGCAGCGGATCTACCCCGAGCTCCTCCCAGATGGCTGAGCTTCTCACCTTATCTCTAAGGGAGAACCCCGCCACCCAGCGAAGGAAGCTCATTTCAGCCGCTTGTATCCACGATCTTGTTCTTTCGGTCACTACCCAAAGCTCGTGACCATCGGTCAGGGTTGGAACGCAGATCGACTGGTAAATTGAGAGCTTTGTGGCTCAGCTCCTTCTTCTCCATGAGGGACCTGTACAGGCTCTGCTTTACAACAGAGGCTGCAGCGATCCGTCTGTCGATCTCCCGCTCCATCCTTCCCTCACCCGTGAACAACACCCCGAGATACTTGAACTCCTCCACTTGGAGCAGGACCTCATTCCCGACCCGGAGGGTGCATTCCACACTTTTCCGAATGAGAACCATAGCCTCGGACTTGGAGGTGCTGATTTTCTTCCCGGCCGCTTTGCACTCGACTGCAAATCGCTCCAATGAGAGCTGGAGGTCCCGGCTTGATGAAACCAAAAGGACAACATCATTCGCAAAAAGTAGAGACAAGATCTGATGGCCACTAAACCAGAACCTTTCAACACCTTGGCTGCATCTAGAAATTCTGTCCATTAAAATTATGAACAGAATCGTTGACAAAGGACAGCCTTGGCAGACCCCAACCCTCACCAGAAACGAATTCAAATTCCCTTCCATGAATTGCCACCTTATCGTGGTGGAGGGGTTTGCATGTCCTAATGATCCTAGGAGCTATGTTGTTGGGGGCATTATGACCCTGGTAGGGTCAGCCAAGGCAGACAGGTCCTCAGTGAAGGTCCAGACAAAGTGCAGTTCAAAAGACCTCTATGTGAACTTCAATAAGAAACAAAAAACAAGGACACAGTTTCCCTTGCCCGGCAGGGCACTGGGGACCCCCTGGAGCCAGGCTTGGGGGCGGGGTTTGAAGGCGAGCACCTGGTGGTTGGGCTTCTGCCCATGGAGCCAGGCCAGGCTCAGCCCGAAAAGGAGACATGGGTCAGCGCTCCCATGAACGCACCACATGTGGGAGGGGCTATATGGGTTGGGTGCAGTGGGAGTCGGGTGCCAGCCAAAGGCATGGGTTCAGTCGACCGATCCTCAGCTTCTGACTCTGACTCTTGGGACATGGAGTGTCACCTCTCTTGCAGGGAAGGAGCCTGAGCTGGTGAGTGAGGTGGAGAGACACCGACGAGATTTAGTCGGGCTCACCTCAACGCAGAGCTTTGGCTTTGGAACCACCCATCTCGAGAGAGGCAGGACCTTATTCCATTCAGTAAGGTTAATTAATAATATTTTATCAGGTTTTATATTTTTAGTGACAGATTTTGGAACTGGCAAAATAAGCACAGTGATACTACGACATCAAATTTGTGTTGTCCACTCTCTATGTGCTTGTTTACACATGACACTTTTCCCCGAATATGACATCAGCCATGACTTCCGGTTTTCCAAACTTCTCTTCAAGTGGTAATTACGAGAATTCTGAGTTTTAAAAAGCATCATTATATAGATGTATAATTACCTTTTCTCTCGTCTGATGGTGAGTTTTCTTTTTTATGTTGAATACAGAACATATATGCGCACACACACACACACACACTCACTATAAAATACCAGTGAAATATCTTGACCCTGGGACTTTCAGGGATGAGAATAGGTCTTTATGTAAAAGGAGGAAAAATTGGCAGGGGTCAAGGGGGCCGCCTAGGTCCCCTGCGGGGGTGTGGGAGCAGCGCCATTGCTGGGGGGTTCAGGGGGCAAAGCCCTCCAAAAGGTTTGGGGTTATACAGTACTTACAAAAAGGAGTTTAATTGATGTCTCTCGTAAGGAATATTTTTAAAGAGAACCTTATGAAAATTAATTATTAAAAAATTAGAAAAATATTTAATTTACAGTTATAGGCCTACAGTGGGCCTAGTTTTAATTTCAAATACTTTAAAAAAGGGGTTGGGAGAACCAAAACTTCATCTCCGCATTTTATTTACACAGTTGCGGAAATTTATGTGGATCAACTATAAAGTAGACCAAATTAAGTCATTACACGCAACTCAGCCACTAAAACAAGTGAGTACACGGAGTGTAACGGCGTGTACCCACCACTACAGCACTGCTTACTATTAATGTGACTTCTGGTGCTGCATGGTTTTGCTGATGGCTTTATAGTCTGGTTGAAACGGGGTGAGGACTTGACACGCTGCAGTGTTTATGTGACAGGAAGCGCGTCCCAAGTTTTGGCAATCAGCCTGTCTGCGGGTTGAAGTTTTTCCATGTCTGTCCATTTGTGTTTGCTTGCCAGCTGTGCTTGACTTCGTGCAAATGAGCTGATCAAAAACAAGAGAAATTTATTGCTTTACTCAAAAACAACACGTGCAGTCTGTGGCTATTGTTATAATCCAATAAAATTCGAGTTTCAAGGTATCGGACCCGCCCACATACAGAAAGGATTGGCTCTCCGCTTCGCGCCACAGTGACATGGCATTGAAAATAGATTTAAATGCACGAGATTTATTCATCTGTTTTTGTTTTATTTCATGCCTTTTTTTTTGGTATTTTTATTTAAATGACAGTGAAATTGTGTATTCGTTATTCTGTTAAGAAATGCCACCTGAAGCGAAGCTTTACAATTTAATACTATAATAAGACTTAAATAATATCATTCATAGACATATTTATACATAATGCTGCTCGATCACTTCTGTTGATGATCTGACATTTGCTGTCTGTGCCACGGGCCCACGGCAAGATGACCAGACTGGCATATCATATTACGATGCCTGACATGTGCAATAAACCAGAACCAGTTGTGTTTCACTCCACTAGGCGATATCAACAACCGCACAGATAAACAAAACGAAGGTAGCACCTCACATATTTGGATTTGGATATGACCAGATGACCAGTGATGACAGCATTACCCCCCCCCCCCACACACACACACACACACAGATTTTTACACCGTATTTACATCGATCTGACTTACAAAAAGGTGGAAATCCGCCGATTGCCGGAAATTTCCCATCCCTGGACTTTAAAAGTAGCTACACTATCTACAGTATGGGTGCAGTGGTGGCCTGGTGGTAAAGGGTGCTGGATCGCTGATCCTAAGGTTGGGGGTTAAAGTCCCACTCTCCACAAGGTTGTCACTGTCCCCCCCCAGTGCAGCTAACTGGGTTGTCAAAGGCCAGCCTATCTCTGTCTATCACCGTCTATGGTGAGAGGTTCATGTAAAAGAACCATTGCTGACCTTCGTAAAGAGTAGCTGCATAGCCGACAGCGTGTTTCTGTCCCTTGCTAATGGGTTGTGTCAGGAAAGGCATCCGACATAAAAACCTACGCCAAATCAAACATGCGAATCAGATGATTCACTGTGGCGACCCCTGAGAAAGGGAAAAAGCTGAAAGGAAAAGACAACACTACAGTATAGTGCAAATTTGACTCAGAGAATTTAGTTCTGTGGGGTCTGACAGTCATCCAATCATTGCTGATAATTCTAATCGTAGTTGATGTTAAAGTATGTGAGACAGGATCGTGATTACAAATAGATTCTGACTGATCATTGCCAATATTATAAAATAATTGTAAAATATATATTACTAATCCTAAATCTAGTGTGGCCAGTGTAAGTTGGTCCTACACACATACACACAGTTCTAATGATGAATCATTATTTTATTAGAAACTTCCCAATACAGTACATGTGAACATATTTAGTAAATGTTAATCTGAAATCACAGTAATGTAATAACACAGCTTTTCCAAGTACTGTACTTGGTCTACACACTCAGTGTATATACACACACACACACACACACACACACACCTGAATTATACCATGTAAAACAGAAAAACCTGTATACAGTAGGACTGATGTAGTGTATGTGTGTGTGTGTGTGTGTGTGTGTGTGTGTGTGTGCGCGCGTGAGAGAGAGAGAGAGAGAGAGGTGTGTGTGCGAGAGAGGAACAGAGAGAGGGGGGAAAGAATGAGGGTGTGTGTGTGCGTGTGAGAGAGAGAGAGAGAGAGAGAGAGAGTGGAGAGGAAGATGAGGATGCGGAGTAGGAGAGTAAGTGTGTGTGTGAAAGAGAGAGAGAGGGCGAGATAGAGAGACAAAGAATGGGAGAGAGACAGGAGGCGTGTGAGACAGATAGAGATGGAGAGAGTGATTCGGAGAGTGTTAGAGAAAGAAGGACAGGTGAGTGTCAGAGAGAGATAGAGAGACAAAGGATGGGAGAGACAGAGAGAGAGAGAGAGAGAGAGAGAGAGAGAGAGAGAGAGAGAGGGGAAGCGTGTGAGACGGACAGAGAGAGTGAGTGGGAGAGTGGTAGTGATAGAGAGAGGGAGAGAGGAGAACAGGTGAGTGTCAGAGAGAGAGAGATGAAAAAGGATGGAAGAGTGTGAGAGGGAAAGGAGGGAGGATGACAGCGAGCGAGAGCGAGAGAGAGAGTTTTGATCAGAACAGAAAAAGAAGTAAAAGCATGCACAGTATTAAACTAACAGCAGTGATCGGGATTGATGCTAATATAAATGCTAATGATCATTTGTGTGCAGGGAAACGAGCAGCTCCGACCTGTGACCCTCAAACAAAGCTCAGTTCAGTGAGGTTCTACACTGAGGGTGAGTGTGCAGTGTACAGGGTTTAGTGATTAAGGGTTTCTATCTTCATGATTTGGGACGTAGTGTTTCAGGGGCACGATTTAAGTTTTAAGACCAAGTGGTTTTGGGCTCAGCAGCTTGTCAGACTGAGGGTGTGAGTTCTACTGAGCACGTTTGGATGGAGGTACCAGGTGAACAGGCAGCTCTGTGGGCAGCTCATGGCCTTCAAGCTTCACCTTGATCAGGTGATTAGCTAAAGCAAACTCCTCATCATCAAGGAAACCATCTCTATCGACATCAGCGAGTTTCCAGATCTTCCCGAGAACAGTGTTGGGCAGTTTGGACTTCACCATCTCACGTTTGGCCATGGCGCCAGACACTTTGCCGCTGATGGGTGACAGCGTGTAGAAGATCTCATCATATGTGTGCTTGTCTTTCTGCACCACCCACTCCAACTCATCAATGCCCTCAGACACACCCTCGCCATAACCGCCACTAAAAGGCCCCACTGATGCACCCGCAAAGACCCCACCATCCACTGGGACAGTGGGCGTGGCCAACTCCTCCTGCCGTACCAATGTCATGAGCTTTGCAATGTCGTTCTCCAGTAGGTCATCCACAGTCTCCAGCAATTTTGGCTTTAGAGCCTGGAACTTCGTGAAGTCCTGAGCCGCCAGCAGCTCCTACACACGAACACAAGCATGCATACACACACACACACACACACACACGCACACACACACACACACACACAGAAATAATAAGAATACATGTAAAGGCTAAAGTGGCCACAGAATGAGCCGATTTAGTGACACATTATCCACATTATATACAGTACAAACACAGTACAGACTCAACCCCCCTCCCACACCCCCAAACACACACACACACACACACACACACACACACACACACACGCACGCACACACACACTGTACCTGCATCTTTGAGAGTTTTGGAAAATCTCCAGGAGAGATCTGATGCTCCTTCTCAATCTTAGTGTATATTTCTCCCAGGTTAGCAATCAGCTCCTTCTTCTTATTCTCCTTACCAAACATGTTTGGCATCTCCTTCTTCAGAGAGCTGATGATGTACGCCTGCACCTACACAAACAGTGATTATTATTTTTAATTTTTTTTTGCATTTCTCTGATACTTATTTGTTGTGTTTTATCCAGCCTACATCCATCAACAGTGCACTTGAACTTACACTAGTAAAGAGCAAACAGCACACTATAGAAAAATCTGGCAGTGGTGGCCTGGTGGTAAAAGGTGCTGGAGCACGGATCCTAAGGTTGGGGGTTCAAGGCCCACTCTCCACAGGTTGTCACTGTACCCTCAGTGCAGTTAACTGGGTTATCAAAGGCCAGCTATGTCTCTCACTGTCTATGGTGAGAGGTTCATGTAAAATAACCATTTCTGACTTTCATCAAGAGTAGCTGCATAGCCACCAGCGTGTTTCTGCCCTGTGATGGCCGGTGAGCTGTTTAGGAGGGATTCTGCCCTCGCTAAGAGAGAGCGGATACATCCAAGGGCCAGTGATGCCAGAAGCATGTCAACACACCAGTAACAAGTAACTGTAGGAAAATCTGGCTCCACCCACTTTAAGGAATCCTTTAACTCAGTGTTATTCAAAACATCAGATTACAGTATACCTACATATCACATAGGGAATACTTATCCGTATTACAGGGATGACAAATGGGTGGAGGGGGCATGAGTACAATAATTTGTTAAAGTGAGGTCACTACTTGATGAGGTCACTACAGTAGTGATGTGTTGGATATAGGTTAAAATTGAATTCTCTCAATGAGGCATATTGATTAATTTATAAAGCAGTGTACATTAGTGACATGGTTCCTCATGATAGGTGAGTGCAGGGTGAGGAATTCTTTGAGATGAGTCCTCTTGATGAGGGTGCTGTATCAGCATAAGGCGTGGCATACCTTGGCGAGACGAGCTCTCTTGATGAGGTCATTGAGTTTGCGCAGTGCTGCGTTGCGTGGTAAACTCTGGATGTCTTTGAAAAGGTCATGCTGTTCAGCCTCAAACAGTCGACGGTTGTCAGGCACTACCAGCGGCTGTGCCCAGAAGGATCCAATGTAGACGCGTAACACCTCAGGAGTGTTTACTATCTTACCAAGAGACCACATGAGGGCACCATAAACCCGCATGAGCTGCTGTGTACTGATCTGATCAGCCTTGTTGAGAACCACACGCATTTTGTCCTCGTGATTCTTCAGAGCTCGAATCACTTCAGAGAACTCATCCGAAATGTCCAGCTTGTGGGCATCAAACAGCAGAATGATCCGGTCCACTCGTTCAGCGAACCACTCCAGCACAGCCGCAAAATCATAACCTACACACACACACACACACACACACACACACACACACACACACACAGACACACACAGTACAATGGTCACAAACTGCTCAGACAAATTTTCTGTCCCTAGACAGTTCAAGTCTCTGAAGTAAACACATTTGGCTATGCTGCGAGCCTTGTTTTAGTTTGTAAACTGTAAAGATGTCTTCCTCTGGACAGGCATGGACAGGGACTTTTGGAAAAGAGATATACAGTAGAGGTATAAAGGGACACTCAGCTTACAAGACGAGTGTCCCTTTATACGATGAAATCGCTTAATGAGGGACGCTTATAAGTATTTTTTGCACTGAAATAACACGTGGATGACCCACGCATGAGTAAGCAAAACAAGGAATCATATTGGTGCACGTGATCAAGTAGCATCATCATCATCTCAGTGGCTGCGGAATACTCGGTGAGTCGAATAGTTTCTCATCGCGTAAGCATCTCTTGCAGGTTTATCGCTAACCTTGGGCTTCCTGGTGATAATTACTACATTGGAAACTGTGTCACCATGGCGACTAAAAAGGATACTGAAAAGAAACAGAGTGAAAAGAAATGCAAAGATAAAATAATTGTGGAATTGAAGAAAGAGATTATGGATATGTTACGTTACCAAATGTTAGTGATGCCAGGGCAAGTGCACCCTCACCTAAAAATGTTATGGAAGGAGATTCTCCTTCCAAAAACTAACCCGCCTCTCTCTCTGCCCCTCTCTCTCTCTTTCTCTCTCTCTCTGCCCCCTCTCTATCTCTCTCTCTCTCTCTCTCTCTCTCTCTGCCCCCTCTCTCTCTGCCCCCCTCTTCGCATCTTCAAAATAAAGTGAGGGTTTATTTTTCTATTTTATGTGTTTTATGAAATTTTTGTTTGTGTTTACTTCTGTTAAACATAGGATTTTATTTATGAGTAAAGCATTTGAATTGTTTTATATGAGGCACAACCTTTAAAATCTTTTACATTGGGCATACTTGGGATATTTTGGAGGGCTGGAGCACATTAATGAGTTTTCTATTCTTTCCTAACGGAAATTTTGCCTTGCTATACGAGCATGTCACTTTACAGACGGGATCCTGAAACAAATCAAACTCATCCTGCAAAGTCCCACTGTTTATCCTTTCCTAAGTCATCACACTCCTGACCATTAGTTAAACATTGAAATAACCATAGTCCAAGGCCAATCGTTCTCTTACAACGCTTCATTGTCTCAATAGAAAAAAGGTGGGGCAACTGTCACAAAGATAACATTTACTTTCATTTACTACATGTCATCTTTTCCATTCTCTGTCTGTGTGAGTAAAAGTATGGATAGAGAAACCCTCTCTTTCCTGTGTGTGTGTGTGTGTGTGTGCGCGCGCGCGCGTGTTTCCTTTCACAGGAAATTTTCTTTATTGCATTCAGCATTTACGATGTTCAAATTAATGTATGTGTGTGTATGTGTGTGTGTGCGCTCAGCCCCAATCATTGAAAGAACTAATTAGGCACTGATTGTTTTGATGGAATTCAGGGTTTGATGTAATGTATGTACAGTTTTACGGTCTTAGCTTTGATGCAGTGGTACACACCTCATTACCCAAAATGCAACATGCCGGAATGACACGCAGGTAATGTCTTTCTTTAGTAAAAGTTAATGAGCCACTGAGCATGACAGTTCAGTCCTCAAGCCCACAACGTGGTCTGTTTAACCATTTCTCTTTAAACATCTTTAAATTAAATGACTCCAAAAGTCCAAATTCTCCACGTTGTCCCTCCTCCCCAAACTCAGTGCTCAGCCTTATGCCAGGTTGAAGATACTGAGGCCAGTTGTATAAAAAAAGTTCCATCTATTTGTTTTTGTTTATTTATTTGTTCAATTATTTAGTTATTGTTCAAATCTTATGCAGGTAATACAAATGTTACTTTCCCATCGTTTGAAGCTATTTGCCCGGCCAAAAACTCTTCTAAATGGGAATACATATATCAAATAAATCAGGAAAACAGCTGCATTCTGTCATGCTTGTACAAAAAGTCTCTTAACAGTTAGAAATGGGTTTCAAACATATCATGTCTTTTAGAACTTATAGACAGCTGAAAGCAAACCATAAAGATTTGATTAATTTAGAGAGAATATTTTAACCAACATAAAACCTGCCAGGAAAGCTCAAGAGTTGAAAACGGTGACAGCAATCACTGAGAGGGAAATAAAGACAAAAGCAAACAGAAATTAGTATTTAAATCAATCAAAAAATCAGCGTACAGTGTGCATAAGTATGCCAACCAGTAGAGTGTGAGAATGCTTTAGGCTGTACAGTGCATTTTGAGAAACAACCCTGAAGACTGCTGATAAAATTATGCCACTGAAATATTAGAACTTATATGAAAGTAAGTCTCTCCCTCTCTCACACACACACACACACACACACACACACACACACTTAAATGTAGGCATGTGTATGAAGTGTTCAGGGTTATACCGTACAGAGCAGCTGACTGAAATACTGCAACATGACCTTTGACCCTGCTTCAGTGTCCATCTCATCCCAGCTTGGATTGAGTATTGGAGTGTGTGTGTGTGTGTGTGTGTGTGTGTGTGTGTGTGTGTGTGTGTGTGTGTGTGTGTGAGTGGGTGTGTACACTGATTAATATCACTGTAGGTAGACCATCAACTCATACAAGTATGTTGAAACATTCAACATCCTAGAAGTTGTGCATACAGTCAATACATTAAACACACACATACATACACACGTATGTATAAAGGTAAAATAAAGTCTGTTGGGCTTTTATACATAAGAGAAAGAGGGAATATATATTCAGGCATGAGATTGGCCATGGATGAAAAAAAAAAGCACGCGGGGGGGGGTTCAAACTTTTGAAAAATGGAATACTAAATGGTGATATTACACACATTTAAAAATAAGCTTTGGAACATTTATAATGTTATTGAATAATTCACTTTTTTTAGAATAAATCACATTAAAATATCTTAGTTGTAAGTACCCACTGATATAATGACATTTTACATGTGTATTCTTTATTCTTGTACTCTACCACAATTTCAGTGTTCAAACGAAGTTAATACTTAATTGTTTCTACAATAATTAAAGTAATAATAAAAATATCGAAAATATTGAAATATCTAACATATATCATAATTATCACTCCAGAAGATGAGTGGGATGGAGAGGGTTTAAAAGGTTAAAGTAGTTGAAAAACTTCTAAACTTTCAAGATGAAGAGACCACTCTTAAAAATTGCGTCTTTGAGAAAAACAGTTTATTTACACTAACTTCTATGTTCAATATTTACACTATGTACAAATCTCGTTCTTGTTTTACTTCTTAAGCTTAATCTTTGCGAGCGACAGGAGCTCGGTTGTTCTTTCCTTCTTTTTTGCTCTCCGCTGTGCTTTCTCTTCCTGTTCTTTCTGATGGTCTAATCTTGCTCTTTTTTCCTTGCAAAAATCGTTTTTATAAAATACAAAATCACTTATTATACACATGTAAGTCACTTTAGTATTTGAATGAATAAGTTAAGAAAAAAAAAGAAATGATTCTACAGTATATCCGACTTTGTTTACAATATGGCGGTGCTCATGAAGCGATAGAAATGAAGCAAACACACTTTTGAAATCGTGCACACGTTGTTCTCGCTAGTAAAATGAGAATTGCAATAGCACAGTAGTGAGATGATTTCATTAAATGCGACGGGCTCGAAAGCTGCCGCAAGTGACACATGGAGCTTGTGAGAGAAAGAGCAGCTTATCCGGACTTCTGATCTTTCAAGTGAGCAAGTGATGGTTGAGTACTAAACAAGTATTCAACGCGCACTTGCTCACTTGAAAGATCGGAAGTCCGGATAAGTCGCGCATTGTCTCACAAGCTCTGTGTGTCACTTATGGCAAGCGCCTACTTCCGGTGGAGCGTGTCACAAATCACTAATAAGACAAGACTTCACTGCGAGAATTTCCTGTTTAACACGAAGTCTCTAATGAAATGTACATGTTCGTCGGAACATCATATCACATCACACAACTTCATCACGCTTGGAGGGGCGGGAGTTCAACCCCCCCCCCCCCCCAAATATTTTAACGGATTTGGAATAATATAAAAAATAGCCTCTGGAGGTCTGAAAAAATGGAAAAATCTCATGCCTGATATTTTATTTATATATATATATACACACATACATACATACACACATACACACACACACACACACACACACACACACACATACATATCCATATACAGATACTCAGTTCTCATGTAATTTTTCTGTGTAACTTTTAAATGTACTGTATTAAGGTACACGAGTTTCACACACACAGGTCCTTACATGTGCACTACATCAAAAACTGATTTAGGATAGTGTGCACCGACATGTTAATGTTGTACTCACACCAAATGAAAGATGGAGTGTATGTGAGTGAGGGCGTGTGTTTTTGAGAGCATGTTGAATTGTTCAGTATTTCTAAAGGAAGTAAGAGTCATAACCTTCTGCCGACCTTCTGTTCTAATGTTCACAAAAAGAATGTACATGTGTGTGTGTGGGGAGGGCATGTGGAAAGTTTAATGTTCCTTTATCTTATGTTCTTGAATTAAAGAGGTAAAACTGAAAGTGGTAGTGGTGGCCTGGTAGTAAAGGTACTGGATCACTGATCCTAAGGTTGGGGGTGCAAGCCCCATTCTCAACAGGTTGTCACAGTCCCCCCCCAATGCAGCTAACTGGGTGTGTGGGTAACTAATCAAAGGCCAGCCATGTCTCTCACTGTCTACAGTGTGAGGCATGTAAAAGAACCATTACTGACTTTCGACAAGAGTAGCTGCATAGCCATCAGCGTGTTTCTGCCCTGCGATGGCCTGGCGAGTTGTCCAGGGTGTACTCTGCTCTCACCCAGAGTCCTCCCCGCCATGCTAATTAGGATTAAACGGGTACAGAAAATGAATGAAGCTTAAAGTGTCCGTAATAAACTGTTAACAGAAAAATGTAAGCAGCACAGCAGGGCCATTGATTTGGTTATGGTGTTTCTCCAGTACGATATCACATGTGTGAGCTTCAGAGTGGAACACAGGTGAATTTTTTATTGGATGTGACCATATGGACTCAGTTTCCCACATTAACAGCACTACCACTACTAATGCTACGACTACAGTTGTCCCCCCTGATGGCAGAAATATAAAACTGGGCTCAAACAGTGGAAGCCATTCAGGAATCATGAGGAATAAGTTGCACACATTTATTGGCACCCCAGAAACCTGACCCTGACTCTATTCAAAGTATTTGGAACATGGAGGAGAAGAATTTGTGTTTGCGTGTATGTATTTACAATCACCACATCCTCACACACTCCGATAATTCTGGGAATGCTATGGGTCTACTAACCAGTAAAAATGTTTCACACACATCAGGTAATTTAATGTAAACAAGACTGCTAAAAATATGTCAATTAGAGGAAACACAACACAGAGAGCGAGAAAAACCTTTAACCTTTCTTCCTGTAGAAAAAGGAAGGATGGGCTGAGTTCTAAACAAGTCTTAAAACTTTAGGTCTAGCCCTCACTCAAGGTTAAAGCCAGTAAAGATTTCGATGGGACACAGTATACACAGGATTACACCCCACCGTGTGTGAGGGTCTGTGTTCTAAGGTTTGTTTTGTTGTGTTGTGTCTGGAACTTTCTGCTAACAAAAAATAAGTACTGTAGTGATTAAATGGGAGCGCACACACCTCGGCTGATCCTCTGCTTTTCTCCAGACAGGATTCCTGGAGTGTCGATGATACTTATACTCTCCAACACTGGATTGGGAAGCTGTGCACACACAAATCTAAACACACACACACACACACACACACACACACACACACACACACACACACACAAAACCGATTACATTTAAACTGAGTGCTACAGTTACTCGGCTATGGCAAAATATTCCATTAATGTCCTATAAGGTGTCCACGTCAAATATTTCAACTTTACCCTGTTCCTGTTCCCATTCACACGAGACACTATAACAGTGTAATAACAGTAAACAATAAATATAAAAATGGCTTTCAGTAATAGTCAGGAAGGGGTACCGCATAAATAAACAAAAAAAGCACCTACAGCGTGACACTCCCTGCCCTGTGTACTTCGTCACTCACCTTCAAGTGCTCTTTTACCCTCAGTGGCAAGGGCGCACACTCACTCTCTTTCACATACACACACGCAGCAGTACAATATGCTGACTGAATATAATAGTGAATATTATGAGCATAACTGCAGACACACACACACACACACACACACACACACACACACACATACAGATTCTCCATAAAACATTGAATGAGAATTTAATTTGAACACACACTACTCACATTTACCAAACTCATCAAATTAAATTAACAAACGTAACCTGACCTATCATTGTCACACGCAAACACTGCTGTGCTCTGTCTGTAAACACACAAACAAAATGAGTTGCTCTGCTGTGTGTGTGTGTGTGTGTGTGTGTGTATATGAGTGAGCACTCACTGCTGACCTGTGTGTGTTGTGTGCATGTTTGCATGTGAGAGACAAAAGAGACAGAGAGAGAGAGAGAGAGAGAGAGAGAGAGAGAGAGAGAGAGAGGAAGCCTGTGTGTGCACTTTCAAAGGATGGATCCAGTGAAGAGTTGAGGCAGAAAGTAATAACGTATTTAAAACTACAAATATATACCCTCTGCAGTTGGCAGGTTTCTGGATTATTGATCTCAAGGCTGGGGGTTCAAGCCCCTCTGTCATCAGGTTGTGACTACTGCCTCCCACTGCAGCTTATCCAAAGGCCATCCAAAGGTTATCCAAAGGCCATATCTCCAATTGTCTGTTTTGTGAGGTTCATGCAAAAGCACCATTCCTGACTTTTGTCAAGAGTAGGCTGCATAGCTGTCAGCATGTTTCTGCCCTGCGAATGGCATAGTGAGCTATCCAGGGTGTACTCTGCCTTCGCCCCAAGTCGGCTGAGATGGGCAACAGCTTCCCCATGATTCAAAGAGAGAATGAAAGAAATGAATGATCCTCTGCAGTTGATTACTAGCTTCATGCTATCACAGCTGTGATGTTTATTTATAGTGCCTCGCCAGGGTCAGATAACCTGGGCAGGTCAGCAGCACCAAACAGCCCGTCAATCAGAACAGCTGTATCTCAAAACCCAAAGAACCAAAGAAATAAACAACAAAGTGAGATAAAATCAACATTTTTCTATCATCATAACACACAACCCTGTTCTGTGCTGTGTGAGAGTTCTCTGAGGAGGATTCTTTCACGCTCACCAATGAACAAAACCAGGGCCTGAGAATGACCTTCAGCTGTACTCATCAATCACTCATCACTTTATCATCTAACACCCCCCCAGTGTGATTGGCAGCTCATCATTTACTCCCCCAGCTCATTCATTTATTTCTTTTTCATTAGTAGGGTGGTTCTTATTGAGGAGTGTGTCTGTGTGTTTGAGAAAGAGAGTGTGCGACCTGTTGAGGACTCTGTCTCTGTGTGTGTGTGTGTGTGTGTGTGTGAGAGAGAGAGTGCGAGAGAGAGAGCGAGAGAAAGAGAGAGAGAGAGAGAGAGAGAGAGAGACCTGTTAAGAAAAGCGTTTCCGAAGGCGTTGAGTTTGCGAAAAGGTTTTTTCGAATCCACCACAAGCGCATTCCCGGGCACGAGTCCGTCCAGTTCTCCGTGCATTACCGCAATGAAAGAGTCGGTGGTGGGCTCGGGTCCGATCCGCATACCAGGGAAGTCGTGTTCGAGCAGGTGTTGGATGAATGTGGTCTTGCCGGTGGAGTACTGACCCACTAACAGCACCATGGGTTTGTTGTCGAAGTCCGCGTCTTCCAGAGCCGGAGAATGAAAGTCATGGTAGCGGTACGCCTCCTCTAACGGCAGTAATTTAGTCCGGTAAAGCCGCTTTAATCCGTCCACTACCGTCTGGCACACCTCCGGATCTTTCTTCTTCCCGTCTTTGTTCGCCCAGGAGAACATCCTGCGGGTTCGGGGTAAATGTACTCTCGGGTCACGGGGAGAGTAAAACGTCACTCATAAACTCTGTCAGGATGCCGCTCGCGCTGAGACGTTGTGATAGCACACAAGCTAATTCACTCAGTGATTCATTGAAGAAAGTAAAAGCTGAAGAAAATTCTAGACTAACAGCCACGACCTTCTGCGTTCAAGAGTCACAGACTGGGGCTGTTGTTAAAGTTTATTAATTATATATTTATTAATTTATTTAATATTTAAATAAGAGAAAGTTACAAAACTTCTGAAAAGTTTAAAGTCTCACAGTGTGCATCAGAGCAACCTAGCGGTCTCGCAGCTCGGGCGTTTGAGCGAGAACCAGCGCTCGAGCGCTCACTTCTACAGCTGTCACAGGGGCGGGGCCTATAGGACGACTGCGCGTTTTTAGTGATATCAAAATAAAAGTCTTGGGAATTCCTGAACAACAACTCACACTCCAGAGCAGGAAACAAAATGAAAGTGATAGTATTTCCCACAGTATGAGAATGAAACTTCAAGATCATAGGCATGAGTCTATGGAAACTTCTGAACGTCTCTCTCTCTCTCTCTCTCTCTCTCTCTCTCTCGCACACACACACACACACACACACACTGAGGCTGGGAAAATCCTAAACAGCTTCCCAAATGTCACGTGTTTTTTCATGACTCTGTGTACTGTATTGAATTACAGGCAACTGCAGATGAAATTAAATTAAATCTGAGAACCAGCTGAGATTTTAAGAAAAATCAATTCCGATATGTTTACACCATTAGATTGTCCACATGTTCAACTGAGTTCAATCTAAGTCTTTTAAGACACCGTCATTGATCAGATTGTTGTTGTTGTTGTTTTTGTTTTACCATTAAAAATATTTGTGATTTCAATAGTATTTATAAACTCATCTGAAAAATGTGGCTCAAGTGGAGTCGTGGTTAGGGTGCTGGATTTACGGTGCTAAGACACACAGGCCTTCCACCATGAGTGTCTCTCCACCTGGAAGTATACATGAGTACCAGTTGGGTAGAACATTGCGAGGGCCTGATCCATTGAGTTCGAGTTGAGTAACACTATTTAAAAAAAAAAAGAAGAAAAAAAAAAAGTCAATTCCACAGTCCAGTTCACTGTACCACCTTCCTGATAACCGTTTCCTTGATTTAAATCGTCTGTGGGGTGAGAGAACGTCCTCATTTCCAAATTGTCTTGAACCTTTATGACTCTACTTATTTCGACACACTCTGTCTATTTCATTGTGGAAAGCCGATGCCCAGAGAAAATACATTTAAAATGTTCAAATAATGTTGTATGACATTATGATTTTGTAAATGTCATTCATTATGTGACCCAAGGCAGTGGTGGCCTGGTGGTAAAGGATACTGGATCGCTGATCCTAAGGTTGGGGGTTCGAGTCGCAGTCTCTGCAAGGTTGTCACTGTCCCCCCAGTGCAGCTGACTGGGTTATCAAAGGCCGGCTATGCCTCTCTGTCTATGGTGAGAGGTTAATGTAAAATAAAAATTGCTGATTTTTGTGAAGAGTAGCTGCAAAGCCGTCAGCGTGTTTCTGCCCCTTGCTAAAGGGTTGTGTCAGAAACGGCATCCGACGTAAAAACCTATGCCAAACCAAACATGTGAATCAGATGATTCTCTGTGGCGACCCCTGAAAAAATGAAAAGAAAGATTCATATTGTGACCCCTATGAGTTAGGACACAACTTATGTGATTTGTGACCTATTCTATATAATTCAGCGGGGCCGGTAGCATAGTGGTTAGCGTGCTGCGCTCATGATCAAGCGGTTGTGTGGTCAAAGTCCAGTTAGACCACTAGGTATGAGGGTGTGTGTTCAAATCCCAGGTAGACCCCTGGGCAAGGTCTTAACCACAAGTGTGCCTCTGTTCACCCAGCAGTATAAATGGGTTCCAGTAAAAAAGAAAAAAAAAAACTGGGAAGATAGCCTGCAATGGACTAGCATCCTATCCAGGAGGAGTTGAACTCCTGGTGGCTTCACGCTACAGAAACCGGGAATAAGCACCGGCCACTAGGCTCAGGTGTAAAAAGCCCAATGGACTTTTACCTTTTACCTGTATAATTCAGATATATATGATTTCAGATGCAGCCCAGTCATTTGGGACATAACCAATGATAGAATGCAACCCTTCTGATCAGCGATGTGACCTGTGTGCTTCGGGAAGTAACCTGTATGACTCGGAATGCAGTCTTTGTGATTTTGGATGGAACCAATGTGATTTGTAATGTACTCCATGTGCGTGGGGATGTAACCTATGTTAGATTTGGAACATGGCCCACCTGTGACAGAGTTATATTACATTTCCTCAGACTCCTCAACTTTCAGAAAGTATTTTGGTGGTTTTTAAAGATGACACAAGACACACAGTTTCACCAACGCATTTATTACTTTTCTCTTTCCAGTGTTCTTGGTTTAAAACCAAACAGTAATGTTTTTATGCATGATAGAGCATAACCTGTTCTTACATACAGATGCCTGGTCTGGATGCCTCTTCTCTCGGGTTCTGTTCCAATAACCATGCTCACTATCTAGTTTGTCCAGTAAATCGCACAAGTTTTATTAGACACACAGGAAGTGATGTAATTCCCCCAATAAACAGATTCCAAAATGTAATTAACATAGCAATGGCATAAACCCTGTACACTGCAAAGAGAACTTTGTTATGTATATACAATCAATATGTATACATAAATTAAAACGAATACATAATGTTCACCACTTACAACTGTCTATCATTTGATTACAGATTCAGGCTATATACAATAATACACAATTAGCTACACAAATATGATGATCATACATTTCTTTGAT
>CM045743.1:33161439-33173939 GCA_024760905.1 Plotosus lineatus | reverse complement strand
GGTTTTGAAATTGTTAAATATTTATTAAGAAGATAAAAAGTTCAATCATCTGGATTTGTTTTTCCTGAATACAGGTTCTGCACTATTTCTAGCTACTTAAATGAAAGTGAAGATGTGATAGTGTTTGTAAACGGCTTTATATGATTTTCCATGTTTTACTCAGGCATGTGATTAGATGACACTGTGATGGATTTGATCTGAAATGGATCATCAAGCTTCACACACATGGAGTCTGGATCAGTTCCATTATGAATGGCCATTAAAGCAAAACAATGAATATTATAACACAGTGAACAGTTATATACCTTGTTTCAATACCAGATTTTTATTTAAATAATGTGAAAAAAATAAAAAAATAATTGTTATTATTATTATTATTATTATTATTATTATTATTATTATAATTAGACCAAGATAAATAATTACAGTGACCTATACAGTATTTACTGTGAACTATAAGTTCCTTTTCGGGGGAAAATAAATGGAAATAATGTGGTCAGTACACTCTTTATATCAAATAAGATGACCCTGATAAACCCCACAAAGTTCAACATTTCTCAAAAAATTATCCTGACATTAACTTCATCATATCTAACAAAAATAAATTTTTTTTAAAATCAACAGAGAGAATGAATCAGGAAAAGAGTACAAAAATTTTCCATGACATTACGTATATGATGGAGCACAGTACAACAGTCATTAATCATGGTGCAGGTGAAAGTCATTCTGATGAATCAGCAAAACTCAAGGTGGAAGGAGCTCAGGGCACGCCCTGGCATTGAGATCCATAGAAATAAAAAATAGATTATGATGAGTTATGATTAAATATCACAAGAATCATTTCAGCCAGACATTAAAAGCTTAGACCAATAAGCTATATGTATGTAATCTATACGTGTGTACTCGTATAACGACCACAAAGACATCAGATCTAATACAAATTAAGTAGAAAATCAACATATTCAGTTTGATAAATGGAATAAACCCAAAAATACATATGATTATTGGATTTATTAAATTCAAAGTATTCTGTATAACTGTATGCTACTTGTGAATTTAATCGTCCAATCGAGTGTTCGCATTTTGTGTATCAGTGACTTTCATTGTCAACAGTGCGTTGGCGAATTCGAAGATAAAACAGCACAAAATAGATAAGAAAGGATAGAATTTAGTTAATGAAGTAAAACGAATTGTGGAAAAATATATATTCTGTATTTTATATGAGATGTTGATCATTTTTAATGGAAGTTTATGGAACGGAAAGTTTCTGTAGTCTGTCCTGATGGTGTTGCACTTTGAGAGACTTCCGGGTACGTTTTATTTTCCAGCTCGACTGATTGCCGCCTGATAAATACAGTACGCACACACTGCGAGATCATTCCCTTAGTTATATAAAATATAATAGAAAATATTATAATACCTATATTTCTCTTTTTCCATCCAGGAACTAACACAGAGAACGAGACATCCCTTAAAAATCGATGAAAACAAAGAAGAGAACCGGACCGGGAGGCCGATGAGAGACCAACAACAACAATAAAGGGACTGCAGGAATTTGTGATAAGCACTGGTTTTGTTCTACATGTGAATATATGTATTCTTTATATATCTGGGAAATATTTCCTCATTCATTCATCTTCCGAACCACTTTATCCTAATTAGGGTAATGAGTAGGCCGGTGCCCATCTCAGCCGACTCGGAGCTCTCCAGGCCATTGCAGGGACAACACTCACATAACCATTCATACACATAGTCACACCTACGGCCATTTGAAACAGCCAAGTAACCAACTGTGCATGTTTTTGGACTGAGGGAGGAAACCCATGCAAACTCTGGGAGAACAAGAAAACTCCACTCAGAACCGCCCGAGGTGGGAATCAAACCCAGGACCTTCTTGCTGTGAGGCGGCCGTGCTAACCACTGCGCCACAGTGCCACTGAATTTTTTTTTCTTACAAAGAAAAACATTGAAAAGTGTCTTAAATTTACAAAAACCTCCATGAAGTCTTCCAAAAGCATGCTGGGAAAATGTCCTGGTCTGAGGGGAACAAGGCATTTGTTACATGAACAGCACTGCACATCAACAAAAAACCACCTGATACCCCTGGTGAAGCATGGTGGTTGCAGCATCACACTTTGGTGCTGTTTTTTTTTCTTAGCTGATGGAAATTATAAACAGTTCCAACTACCAGTCCATTTTATCAAGAGTTTCATTTTGGATTACTCCCTCAGCGGGTTCTAAAACAGAGACACTAATACAAGGTTTGTTCATTTCCATACCTTCAGCAATGAGATTACAGTTACAAGTATTAACACTGCCCCATAATGGACATTACAGGAAATGCAAGAAGGTTTTTCAATTAAATCTGGTGTTTGTGAATAAAGTTTTGGTCATAGTACTTACAGCATAATTTGCATGTATATCTGTTTTTATGATATACAGACACTTATTTTAACATAAATAACCAATAAAAGCACAAACATGAGTGAATTTATCCCTTTGATTACCAAGTTGAGGAGTTCAACAAATGGTTATTTTTTTCCCAGAATGACATCAAAACGTGGGTCCGTTTAGTTCAGTGCAAATAAACAAGCAGATCTATTCAGCAAATGAAATTTCAGGTAATTAAAAACGTGCTTAAGAAGCAACTATGGCAGCAATTTGGAGGAAATGGGTGTAAATGGTTCCCTATTTCAACCAGAGAGGGATGAGCCTTGTGGAGATCGTGAGAGGTTACATTCTAGTGACTCTGTCTGTCTGTCTTCCTTTCGGCTTTTTCCCTTTTACTCAGGACTCGCCACAGCGAATCATCTGATTTTCAAATCTGACGTTTGATTTGGCAGAGGTTTTTATGTCGGATGCCCTTCCTGTCACAACCCTTTTTAGCAAGGGACAGAAACACGCTGACGACTTTGCAGCTACTCTTTACGAAAGTCAGCAATGGTTCTTTTACATGCCTCTCACCATAGACAGTAAGAGACATGGCCCGCCTTTGATAATCCAGTTAGCTGCACGGGGGGAGGGGGGGGGGTACTGCTAGAGATGAGTGTGACGGTAAATCCAAACTGATTTATGCAGCTAATGTTCTTCCAACTTGTCATCAATTGGTTTATAAACAAAGGGATTTTTTCTACAATTTCAGAGCTTGTTTGTGCAACTCAGCATATCATGATGTAAGGGCTCAACCAATCCATTGAGATCCTGTCAATACCAGGAAGAGCTAATCAGAAAGCCGATATATCTCTGAGCCTTGAGTTGTAAACCATCGCACACTTTCATAAGGGGCATATGTCACTGGAAGGAACCACTGATGTTAGACGTGACCATTTTAAACAGCTAATGACACTAATTCACCACGGATACCTTTGAAGAGGTCGTGCGCCCAGACAAACACACACAAGAATAAAGAATTAAAAAGTTTATTTTTATAAACCAGCCTGTACATAACACACATACACATACACACACAAACAAACCAACACACACACACACACACACACACACACACACACACACACACACACACACAAGCACTAAAACCGTGGTCATTTCTTCATCTTTTTCTTCTTGCCGTTCTCTTCTGTTTCTCTGACTTCCACCTCATTTTGTGCTGTTCTTTTACTGTTCTTTTCGGTCACGGTTTCCATGGCATCCCATACCTCATCCTCTTCTGTTTTCACCTCCTCCAGCTGTTCTTCATTGTCTGAGCCGCACTGTTCAGAAAAAAACAAACCATGTGAAGTGCTAGTGTGTGTGCTGGACATCAATCTAGAGCTCCATTTAAATCCTAGGAATATACATTACAAAATAAACCACACAGGCACATCACGCCCACAATTTCATAGAAGAAAATACACACAGAAGTGCTCACCTGCAGATCTTTACTGGAGAGCAGCACACAGTTCAGCCGGGATTTCAGATACACCTGCGCGCATGCACACACGCGCACACACACACACAGACACACACACACACACACAAAATCAGTATAATGACAATTACTGAGAGAGAGAGAGAGAGAGAGAGAGAGAGAGAGAGAGAGAGAGAGGGAGATGGGGGGAAAGGAGGAAGGGAGGGGGTGTACCTTGTGCATTAATGTTCTGTCCTGAAGGTTGTGTATTCGAAGAAATCTATCGAGGCCACAAGAGGCAACAAGGGGTAACGATGGGTGACACTGTAGTCCCCTCACACTGCCTGCCACCCCCTTCATACAGCCACGCACCAGACCTACACACACACACACACACACACACACACACACACACACACACACACACACACACACACACACCATTTAAATAAAAATATATGACACTTGCATCCTGCCTTTATTTGATTTTATTCCTGGAGACTTTTGCAAAATTTGTTTTCCTTATAGATATTTTAGCTTTTTTCCATCATGTGATTTTGAAACACTTTACATTTAAATACACAAAAACATCTTTGTTAACCTGGAGATTGCAATTTCGAATCCAGGTTAATACCCCAGTCGTCCGTGGCACAGGAGTCCATGGACCTAATTGGCCGAGCTCTTATGGGAGGGAGGGATGGCATACACTCACTTCCCTGTCAATCACAGTGATCATCAACCAATCATGGGCGTCTGTGAGCTCATTTGTATGAGGTGGCGGACAGGACTTTCCCTTCAAGTGTGTTGGACTGCTCCAAATATGAATGTGCCGCAGTTATAAAGAGGCAGGTGGCTAGCATTGCATGTCACGGAGGGGGCGGGTACATGCTTAAACCCCTCTCTGGTCAATGGTGGTCATGTGATAGGGAAGGCAATACCAATACCTGATGGGTGAAAATTTCATACAACTAAATTAGGGAGAAAATGGGGGTGTGTCATCTTTGTATTGATATGTTAGTGGAATCTGTTGACATAATGAACCGTTAGCCAATCAGAGAAAAACTATTGACATATTTAAATTCAAAGACTCAAAAATCCACCCGTGCTGTTCTTATAGCACACGAAAACCACACGAGAATAAAGAACCAAGGACAGCCACACATACCTTTACGCAGGTCAAGGGTAGCAAGTTGGCCATGAGTGTTCCCCACCACCACACTGTTCTCACCTGACGGAACCGAGAGTGCGGTCAGAGGAACCTCACCAAACTTTGCTTCCAGTACTGGTCTCCTCTGACACGCTGGGTCATACACACGCACCTGAGAGACACAGGTTCATTTAATAGGGCTTAGCACTCGACGGAAAAACTGATTTGCATCAATTTAAAAGTTTAAATTAAACTTATTTAATGACAATGACAGAGATGAACAACAGACTGTGTTGTCCAGTGCTAGCGTTCACTGAAGTAATGCATTTGTCGTGTTATGCTATGCCATAGCTAGAAAGTGTTTGGAATAACATTCTCAAAAACTCTGCTGAATGAGTCTGCGTGTATCCCTGAATCTTAAAACATGTCGGTATGAGAAGTTGGTCTTCAAAAGAAGAAGAAAATGCAGTAGACAAAATAGACAAATGCATCAATTAAATTCTCTCTCTCTCTCTCTCTCTCTCTCTCTCTCTCTCACACACACACACACACACACACACACACACACCTGATGATGACCCGTGCAAGTGACAATCTTGTTGGTGTGTGTGAGGAAGGCCATATCTCGAACCCAGACAGGAACACGCAGATCCAACCAGTCATTAGCAACCTAACACACACACACACACACACACACACACACACACACACACACACAGAGTGGTGTAAACATTATTTTTACAGTTTTGCCAAAGCCTACAGCAATGTTGGCGATGCTGCGGATACCGAATAAAAAGGGGTTCATCCATTTTACGTTTTTTTTTTTTCGCTTTTACGTTAAAAAAAAAAAAAAAAAAAAAAAAAAAAAAAGAGTCAAATTTTGAGTTTAGACGGACCTACGTTGTACGCTGACGTAATGACGCTGCTTCCATTGTTTACAAATGACAGACTGAACGTGTCCCTCCTTCTTCCCAGTTCAGTTTATATATATATATATATATATATATATATATATATATATATATATATATATATATCTGTTATATAGCGTGTTACACTTTTGTTAAGATGTCGTCTCTGTGATCTGTGTGTTTACACTGTTTTGCGGACTTCTGTAACCCGAAGCAGATATGGTTGGTCAGAAGTGTAAGCCTACTAGCATGGGGGCAAGTCTCATACACAGAGATGAATTAATTGCTCAGATCGCCACAATCTTCCATGCATACTCAGTTAAGCAAAGAGATTTGTAAAATATGAAAACCCGAATCCAGGAAAGAGAAATCTCTGCTCTGCTGGTGATTCACATCAGTGCAGGCTGAGTACTAAACGAGTTCAACGAAGCCCTTGCTCACTTGAAAGCTGGAAGTCCGCATAACCCAAGCTGTTTCAAGCAAGTAAACTACTTTCAGCAAGTGCACTACTTTCGGTATTGAGCACCTCACATATTGTAAGCATTGATTGGCTGTTTTAAGCTTCATGTAATGTGATTCAGCTCAGCTTCATGTCATGTGTCCATCCGTCGAACATCGGAACCTTTGAAAAGCAGAAAGATCGCATCATAGAAAATGTTAAAGGTTATATTTGATACTGTATTTGATATTTGATGAGTGAATTTGATTAAAATTTATCAAATTGAAATTATTTTGCTTGAATTTAATTTATTTGAAATGAATGTTGATATTATTTGATATTATTTTACAATGTTATGTTTATAATAATTGATTTAGGGGTGTTTTATGAGATACGATAATGGTATTTATGGATGTATAGTACAGTATGAGCGTCATACGTCATTGTAACAACTTATGTTCACTTTCAATTTACGTTCGGCCATCTGGAACCAATTAAAAACATAAGTCGGCGAGCGTCTGTACAGTGATCCCTCACTTTCTGCGGTTAATGTTAATTGGGACCGAGATCCCCACGCGACCATCAAAATCCGCGAAGTAGGATACCCCCCAATGACGTATGCGTACATGTATATATATATATAATATCAATAAATAAAAAAAGAAGAGAAACAAAAAAAATGGACAAACTTAAAAAAATGCCATTCTAGAGTCAACACACTCACACACAACCCTCGGGGAGATTTGGGACTGCCAGCTAACCGAGCCTGGAAATCGAACCTGGGACCTTCTTGCTGTGAGGCGGACGTGCTAACCACTGTGACCCCTGCTTTAACAGATGTTAAATATATATTTGTGTAATAAAACAACTGTGAGACAATGTGTTGTGGTATTTAGTTTCTGCATGTGTTCATGTTTACAGAGCTACAGCTGTTACCAAAAATTTAATTTTAATAGATTTCTTTATCCAATGGATATTGGATCGGTATCAGTAGGTACAGAAAGGATAAGTATCGGTACAGAGATCCCTCGTTACTTTATGTTTCAGTTTCTGTGGCTTCAGTGCATCATGGGTTTTATCAAAAATATTTGGCAAAAAATAAAAATGAAGGAAATTAAGGAAAAATAGGGGAAAAGTTAAGGAAAATGCAAAACAAGGCAAATTATGCAAAAAAAAAAAAAAAAAAGCCAAACCAACAAAACTACTCACATTTTTATGTGAGATGCGCATCTGGGTACGTGCGCGTGTGTCTGTATGTGTGTGGATTTATTGTATTCGACGTGATAAGCGCCCAGGGCGCTTAAAAGAATTGGTGTGGGTGGGCGCTTATTAAAATGTTACCAGCGGAGTGGAACGGTAAGTGCTTATTACCATTGAGGTGGAAAACATGAATAATAACAGAACAATAAAAACGTTTTACTGGTATTTGTGTTAATAATTTTGTGTTATCAACCAAATTACCTACATGAAAGCTGAAAATAAACAGAACACAGCATAAAAAAAAAAAAAGAATTTTCCTTCCCTTACTTTTCCCTCCCGGTGTTTTTCCTTTAAACATTTTCCCAAGTAAAATAAGCCAATCAACAGGAATGCCAACTTTAGCACATGGCAAGTTGAACCAATCAATACAACATAAACAAAAGCACATGTCCAGGAACCTCATTAAATTCATGAAGTTAGTTAACAGGAGAATCCGGTGAAAAATACTGGTCATCACTTTCTGATAGGTCCAAATCTGGCTCATCGCTAGGGATATCATTGACAATCGGAATATCGCCGATATAATTATGTCGATCTATAATCGATACCTATAAAAGGGATATCGATACTTATAACATTATATAAAATCATCTTATATTAAATTTCACACAAAGCTGTTTTAATTTATATAACACTAGAGCAAGCGGTATCTTTTAATAAATAAAATAATGTACGAAACGCGTTATATAGTTTCAGTCAAAAACCAGCTTCGCGTAATGCCGAGTGTTTGTCCAAGCTTCCTGTGTTCATGACAGCGTCTGTAGTAAATGCCATTTTCAATGACACCCCTAGTAAATGGAATGTCCCTGCTTCTAGTGTACCATCCGAGTGTGTGTTCTCAACAGCACGGAACATTTTGAACAAGAAGAGACACTTATCACCGGATAATGCAAATATGTGCATCTTCTTGCATCATAATTATGAATTTTAAAAATGCATATCTCTTAAACTTTTCAATTGACAAGTGTTTGTAGAATAGAAACAACTTGCTTGAAATTACTAGTAAACAAGTGTTTATAGATTTGTTAAATACAAAAAGGTGTCAATTAAAATCTTGTCGGTGGAAAACTATTTCCTGCCTTTTGTTTCAGATTTGGCTTTAGTAATTGGTCACTTTATTATAAAATAGTCAATGCATTATTCAAACTACTGTAATATATCTTAGTCTGTTCTATTTAATGCATTTATGGAACAGTACAGCAATATTCTAATGTATCGATACATCGGAAATTTTTTTTATCAATATATCGATACCAATAATAGGTTTTCAATGACACCCCTACTCATCGCTACATTCATTCAGAGCATCCCATCGTTTTGCTGTAACAGTTTCTAATGGTTCATCTTGCTGGACATTTACCAAGAGAACACAGCAAAATATTTTCCTGTTTTTAAAGCACGGCGGAACGATCAAATGTGTTGTTACTGATGAACATTATAGACATTCCCCAGAGGCAGGGGGTCTTGCAATACCATGTAAACTCACTTTTACAGGCAGTGAACGCCTCATTTTACTGTTACAGAGACTGAGGCAATTTTATTTTAGGGGGGGGGGGTGTTATTGGAGCAGGGCGCCTATTACGTCAAATACGGTATATTTTATTTGCGTCTTATGCATTATTTTTTAATGTTTAATTGTTAGTATAAGTATTTATAGCGTTGAATATGTATTTATTGATATTATATACACATATACACGTACGTATACATCAGTCAGGGGAGTCGATCCTCCTTTGCGGAAATCAGCGGTTGCTTGGGGGGGGGGGGGGGGGGAGGATCCTCGGTCCCTCCATTAACCGCAGAAAGTGAGGGCTCTCTGTACTCTGAACTCAGTGTTCCTCAGTGAGAAAGTAAATCAAACTAGTAATTGGACAGAAAACACTGTCATCTGCATCACTGGACAGACAGACTCCACCCCCACATGCACCTTTCACTATTGTATTCATCATTGACTCACATGATGACTTGATAATATCCTTTATTTTATGCAAATTTCCTGCGATTAAGGAGCCGCTAAGTTAGATCATACAGACAAGAACATGATGTGCATTTCTTACATTCTTTGCAGTGAAAATTGGTGTGTCTGGTCTCTGCAGATCCCACACTTTCAGCGGGTTCTCCTTCCCCCCCGTGGCCACATGGTTGCGCTGTGACAGGTTCTGTCTCATTCGGCACACTCCACTCCCCACATTCATTTCCACCTACACACACACACAGCAAGGTAAACGAAGTTAAATTGGGTTTTTACATCTGAGCCTTCCCAGTATTTCTACTGGTACTCGTTTATTCTGCTGGGTGGCAGAGGCACATTTATGGTTAAGACCTTCCTCAGGGCCTCGCACAGTTATGGTTCACATACACACAAATTATAGCCTATACTCTAGACACAGTGCATTGCTCATCAGACAGATCGATAGACGGACTTACAGTCTCCCCGCCTGCATCAGGCCACAACTTCAGCAATCCGGACTCCACACACGTGACTAACGTCCTAAGAGCAAATATACGACACGTTAGAACAAATTGTGAGGCAGGAGAACCAGTGCAAAGGCAGACCGAGACACTATCTCAGATCCTCTGCACACTCAAACTTTTATTTCTAATTTCAACATCATAATACATGACCAGTCCCAATTATTCTTGATGTGCAGTTCAGGGTGTTGTTCATCTGTAGTATGAAGCTTCATCCCGTGAGTACTCAAGCCAGGGTGTGAATGTGAGGAGCTAATAATCACCCTGTACACCTCACCATCCATCCAATCATGCACATCAATAAACACAACACATCTACACGTCCAGTTCCTAACCTTCATCTCCCATTTCTACAGGTTTGGTCATGACTGTACAGGACAGACCGGTTTTGGAAAACTTTCTTCTCAGCGTTAACTCCAGTCAAGTTTTCTGCTGGATTCGATTTTATAGCTATTATGGTCTATGTTGGGAGTGGCTCTGAATTTGGCAGCTTTTAACTCTCTTTTTGTCTCTTTATGCACTGCAGGCGTTGGTGAGGGGCGTGGCTGTCACACACAGGCGGAGTCCGGAGCACACACCTGATTCCACTCAGCCACCACCGGGTTATAAAGATGAGTGGCGCGCTCCTCCCAATGCTAGAATATTGTCCCTCTTCGCGATCCCGTTTCCCCATGATCTCTCTGGCTCCTGGTTCTCAGCTCCGTGCTCGACCAGTTCCTGCTCTGAAGTTTCCCTTAGTAATTTTGGTTTTCGTGTTTCCCCTCACCTCCACAGTGACTACGATTTTTCCGTACTCTAGTGCCTTCGCTGTGTACAATAAACCTCATCTGAATCATCATACTCTGTCTCCTACATCTTTGGGTCCGACTGAATGCTCTCAGCGTCACAATAGAGTGTGCCTCTTTTCTTTTTTTTAATAGTGGAACAGTTATTTGTTAGCACCATTTACACTGGGTGGAAACACAAAGTTTAAGAGAGTTGTGAAGTGCACACATTAACTGGATCTTTGAAGGTTTGTCCAAAAGAGGATGTTGGAAAAAGTATTGAGAGATGTTCATAATTACTTTTTATGTGTGGAACCCAAAAATCATGGAAATTAGGCAAATCTGGTACAATGATCGCTTCAGGGAACACTCCGTGTGTGCGTGCGTGTGTGTGTGTGTGTGTGTGTGTGTGTGTGTGTGTACCTGTCAACGACAGCAAGACCAGTGAATCGTCCATGTGTTAAATCTGCACACTCTCGACTCTCTGTGAAAATTCCCTTTTCAGTACTGAACGTCTTCACTCTGCCATTGACACTTCCAACTAACACCTGCAACACATTAGAAAAGACACATTAATGAACAACAAGCACAGAACCCGTCTCCTGGTAAACAGAACAGTCTCACTGTAAAACAGGATTCATTGAGTGTGCTGAAGGTACCGATGGTACTCAACATTCTGATGGTAAGAAGGGTATCAATGGTGAGGAACAATGGGACTGAATGCTCTGATGGTATTCAGGGTACTGATGGTACCAAGGGGTAACTGAATGCTCTGATGGTATTAAGGGTGTATTACGGGTGTATTAAGGTTTGCATCACTTGGCATAAGACTTGGAGGTTCAGTGAGACAGAACGGTGGGGGCACGACACCGCCTGCCTTAACTACTGTGCAAGGCGCTGTGCTAGGAGAGAAGGAGGTGGAGAGAAGCCCTACGGCAATGGATAGACGGCGATGACAGCAGGCCTGAACATGGACATCAGATGAGACATTCCTTGCCAACAACAGGGTTCGCTTGTCGTTCCTGCGGACGACTTTGCCGTTTGCAAGGCCGACCTGGCAGCCCACCTACAGTTTTGCAGAACTTAAAGCTCCTTGTGTTGCAGTCATCATTGTATTGATGGACGGTCAGAAGAAGAAGGGTACCAGTAGTACCAAATGTGCTGATAGTCCTGACAGTATTAAAGGTACCAATAGCACTGAATGGTTGGTACTAAGAGTACTGAAATGTTCTTCCGGTGGTACTGAGGATACGGATTTTAACTAATAAAAGATCTTTCAGATTCAAACACACCCAAATTATTCTGAGACACCACACCACGGCCCGGCCCAGACCTACAGCCAGTACAGGGCTTTAGAATCATGCAGGGCTTTAACCCAACAGTCCTGAACTCAACATAAACCACACAATCAGTATAACTTCATACAGGACTTCACACCACACACCTCAGTCTCGTGCTCGTCTCCCCAGGTGATGGTGCAGATCTCCTCATCTCGACTCAGATTCCGCATCTCACAGAAATTATAAACCTGCTTACTGCTCACACACACACCTGAACACAGCAGGTTCGTACACGGCAATGATTATTATTCCCGACACAGTCGATATCTAACACATTGACTGACAGACAGACACACACACAGAGAGAGAGAGAGAGA
>CM045743.1:33148939-33156439 GCA_024760905.1 Plotosus lineatus | reverse complement strand
TTATTATTATTATTATTATTATTATTATTATTATATGAAATTTCAATTCTAATTTAGTGTCGATGAGTCTGCAACAGTCCCAGCGCTCACACGCCCTGTATATCTACACATCTACATGTTCATACATCTGTACATCCTACTGAAATGTGTCAGTGTGTGTGGAATTCCTCACAAGCTCAACAAAGCACGCGTGGGTGTAATGTCCATTTCTGTACACACACACGTCTGCATTGCTAGGACTGTTGGAAGACAGTGATGTTTAAATGTCCCAAAAAAACTAAAACTGATGCATGTGTGTGTGTGTGTGTGTGTGTGTGTGTGTGTGTGTGTGTGTGTGTCTGTGTGTCTTAGATCATTGCATTTGATGAACTACGAACTGACTTTAAAAACCCCATCGACCAGAGCAACCCAACCAGAGCGGTACACACACACACACACACACACACACACACACACACACACACACACACACACACATCTATGTGACGTTATGTATGATATCATCAGAAATGTTTAATCTTGAGATGATTAATCATCCAGTATAATAGTTATCTGAGTGTGTATAGTCAGCATTGCTGATTAATTATGTGGAAAATGTTGTTGCGTTTGGATATTATAACGATTGCACTATCTGAGCTAACTCGTTATTAATTGTTAGTCATTTTTCTGGAAGAAGAGAAAGTGATATTCAGTGAACACTGGGGCGAACAGTAGTTAAAATAAGAGAGTAAAACATGCAAGGACATACAGTAGATGAGACAAGTGAGACAAGTGTGAATCTTGCAGCTTCCATCCTACTCTGTTCACGGATGTTTTTCGGATGATATACTATGTTGTTAGCCAATACAATTCTGTATCGATTCTTTGTAAAAGCTGGCCCAGAAATAAACAAATAAAAATGTACACATAAATAACTCCACCGATAATGGCATGAGCAACAGAGAGGCATTTGTGCTTATGTTCAATGACGCGGTGTGACCTGGAAAGGCAGCACTGAACAAAACACATAAAAACAACGCCGAGTAGCTGTCGATAAAACTGGGCGTGTTTTGGGTGCTGACTGTTGTATCTGATAGAAGGCAACTGAAAGCAACCAATTAGAGATCAGTCTGAGATCACCTGATTGCAAAAATATTTAAGGACTTACATATAGTGTGTCCCAGTTCCGGTGCCGCATCCCTCATGGGCTGCATTTGATGACAGAATGCGTCACGCTGTCACGACTAGGCTGTCCCATTTTAAAGGCTCCTTTCACCATGACTGAGAAATACAAACTTCCCTTTTCAAGTCCAAACCTGTCCACAGGTACCCACAGGGCAGTGGTGGAACAGTGCGTAAGGCTCTAGGTCACTGATCAGACACTCAGAAGTTCAAGGCCCAAGCTGCCACTATTGGGTCCTTGAGCAAGGCCCTTACCATTCAATAGAAAGGCCCATAATCCTTCCATTACGTAAATGTATCACCAGTGTTGCTATTCAGTTCATCAGTTCATTTTCTGTAACCGCTTAAGCCTAATTAGGGTCCCGGGGAGGCTGGCGCCCATCCCAGCCGACTCCGGGCGAAGGCAGAGTACACCCTGAACACCTCGCCAGGCCATCGTTGGGCGGAAACATGCCGACGGCTTTGCAGCCTACTCTTGTCGAAAGTCAGCAATGGTTCTTTTACATGAACCTCACACCATAGACAGTGAGAGACATGGCCGGCCTTTGATAACTCAGTTAGCTGCACTGGGGGGGGGGCAACAACGACAGTGCCACCTTGTGGAAAGTGGAACTCGAACCCCCAACATTCGGATCAGTGACCCAGTGCCCTATACCACTGCCCCACTGCACCACTGTTGCTATTACATTTTATTTCAATTTTCCGATTCACTTGTGAATATCCAGTGTGTACAGTATTTTATCTTCCATAATCAATTAATTTTGGATGAATATAAAGGTTTTCCTGGTGAAACCACCCTAGCACACAGGTGTAGTATCTCTTATTCATCTGTTATACATCTTATTTTGGTTCTTTATGTTGACCATAACAGTAATAACAACAAGTCTGAGAGGGACAATCTTGCAGATCCATGATAACTTGGCCGCGCAACATCAATTGGTAGAAAGTAGAAAAGTCTTAGATGAACATCAAAACAGAAGAAGGGATACGATTCCAAGAGAAATTATAAAAAGGTGGTGAAGTTTATTAATATGATGGAGCCTGGTGCAGGTTTCATTAACACTCAAGTACAGAAGTAAACAAATAGATTAGAAAAGACATTGTGGCTGATTCCATTTTACTTCCAAGAGATGCCACTGTATTTCATCTTTATTTAATATACTGTACCTGGGAACTGAATAGGAAACGTTAATGTGTCACAGTTGGGTTTTTTTGACGGCAATAGGAACAGCACTTTGTAATGGAATGGATCAGCTAATGATCCAAATGGGAAATGGTTTCTGTACAATGTCTCATTTAACACAGCTTGATTTATAACAGTTGTTCTTGTGTTCTTCACCTTCCCTGAGGAATACAACACCTGAATTGGGACACAGCCATAGACTCCTATTTTATTGGCTGATCTTGAACCAGTGTGTGTGTGTGTGTGTGTGTGTGTGTGTGTGTGTTCACGCAAAAATCACAAAAGTATAATTTGTAAGCAGTGTTTAATAAATGTAGAGAGGGGAAGGTGCGCTGAAACCCTTGAATTTATTTACAGACGCTCCCCAACTTACGTTTTTAATTGGTTCTGGACGGCTGAACGTAAGTTGAAAGTGAACGTAAGTTGTTACAGTGACGTATGACGTATGACGCTCATACTGTACTATACATCCATAAATACAATTACCGTATCTCATAAAACACCCCTAAATAAATTATTATTAACATAACATACTAAAATAATATCAAATATATCAAATAATATCAACATTAATTTCAAATAAGTCACTTATTTATACTGAGTCACTTTACATGAAGCTTAAAACAGCCAATCAATGCTTACAATATTATCTGAGCAGATAGTTAATTCATGTCTGTGTATGTGTATGTGTGTATATATATATATATATATATATATATATATATATATATATATATATATAATGCAGCTATGAGGCGGGGGGGAGGGGGGCACTAACCAGTGACTCTCCCCCTTATGCC
This sequence comes from Plotosus lineatus, assembly GCA_024760905.1. Taxonomy (NCBI): domain Eukaryota; kingdom Metazoa; phylum Chordata; class Actinopteri; order Siluriformes; family Plotosidae; genus Plotosus; species Plotosus lineatus. The sequence continues at coordinate 33,153,295 of CM045743.1, read as the reverse complement.
GGTCCCAAGCCTGGAGAAATGCAGAGGGTTGTGTCAGGAAGGGCATCCGACGTAAAACCAATGCCAAACTTTTATGATGCAAATCAGAAGTATTACTCCCATACCTGATCGGTCGAGGCCCGGGTTAACAACGACCGCCATCAGTGCTCAATCAACAGGGTGCTGATGGAAATTGGACTACTGTTGGTCGAAGACGTCGAAGAAGGAGAGGCGGGAGGCGTGTCCATAGGCAGAGAGATAAGAGGAAAGGCATGAGTCTAGGACTGAGAGTAGGGACTTTGAATGTTGGAACTATGCAAAGAAAAGGTAGAGAGCTGGTTGACATGATGCAGAGGAGGAAGGTGGACATACTGTGTGTTCAGGAGAGCAGGTGGAAAGGTAGCAAAACTAAAAACTTAGGAGCAGGGTTTAAACTGTTTTATAATGGTGTGGATGGGAAGAGAAATGGAGTCGGAGTCATCTTGAAGGGGGGGGGGGTTTGTCAGGAATGTTCTAGAAGTGAAAAGAGTGCCAGACAGAGTGATGAGTCTCAAGTTAGAAATTGAATGTGTGATGCTCAATGTTGTTAGTGCTTATGCCCCACAGGCAGGATGTGAGCTAAAAGAGAAGGAGAGATTCTGGAGTGACTTAGATGAAGTGATGCAGAGTACCCCCAGAGGTGAAAGAGTGGTCATTGGTGCAGACTTCAATGGACATGTTGGTGCAGGCAACAGAGGGGATGAGGAAGTGATGGGCAAGTTTGGTATCCAGGACAGGAACACATAAAGACAGATGTTGATCGATTTTGCAAAAAGGATGGAAATGGCTGTGGTAAATACTTTCTTCCAGAAGAAACAGGAGCATAGGGTGACTTATAAAAGCGGAGGTAGGAGCACACAGGTAGATTACATCTTGTGTAGGCGATGTAATTTGAAGGAAGTCAGTGACTGCAAAGTAGTAGTGGGTGAGAGTGTTGCCAAACAGCATAGGATGGTGGTATGCAGGATGACGCTGATGGTGAGGAAGGTGATGAAGGCAAAGGCAGAGCAGAAGACAAAGTGGTGGAAGCTGAAAAAGGAAGAGTGTCGTGTTGTCTTCAAGGAGGAGTTGAAACAGGCTTTGGGTGGCCAGGAAGTGCTTCAAAATGACTGGACAACCACAGCAAATGTGATCAGGGACACAGGTAGGAAAGTACTTGGTGTGTCCTCTGGAAGGAAAGTAGATAAGGAGACTTGGTGGTGGAATGAGGAAGTGCAGGAGTGTGTACAAAGGAAGAGGTTAGCTAAGAAGAAGTGGGACATTGAGAGGACCGAAGAGAGTAAACAGGAGTACAGGGAGACACAGCGTAAGGTGAAAGTAGCAGTGGCTAAGGCCAAACAGAGGGCGTATGATGACTTGTATGATAGGTTGGACAGTAAGGAGGGAGAAAATGATCGATACAGATTGGCACAGCAAAGAGATAGAGATGGGAAGGATGTGCAGCAAGTTAGATTGATAAAGGACAGAGAGGGAAATGTATTGACTGATGACAGAAGTGTGCTGGGAAGATGGAAAGAGTACTTTGAAGAGCTGATGAATGAGGAAAATGAGAGAGAAAAAAGAGTCGAAGAGATGACCATTGAGGAGCAGGATGTAGCAAAGATCAGTAAGGGTGAAGTGAGGAGGGCATTGAAGAGGATGAAGAATGGAAAGGCAGTTGGTCCTGATGATATACCTGTGGAGGTATGGAAGTGTCTAGGAGAGGTAGCAGTAGCTTTTCTGAGAAGAACATTCAACAAGGTCCTAGAGAGTGAGCAGATGCCGGAGGAGTGGAGGAGAAGTGTGCTGGTGCCCATTTTTAAGAACAAGGGAGACGTGCAGAGTTGCGGCAACTACAGAGAGATAAAGTTGATGAGCCATACGATGAGGTTATGGGAAAGAATAGTGGAAGCTAGACTAAGGGTAGAGGTCAGCATTTGTGAACAACAGTTTGGTTTCATGCCAAGAAAGAGCACCACAGATGCAATATTTGCTTTGAGGATGTTAATAGAGAAGTACAGAGAAGGTCAGAGGGAACTGCATTGTGCCTTTGCGGATCTGGAAAAAGCATATGACAGGGTGCCAAGAGAAGAACTGTGGTATTGCATGAGGAAGTCTGGAGTGGCAGAGAAGTAAGTTAGAGTGGTGCAGGACATGTATGAGAGATGTAAGACAGTGGTGAGGTGTGCTGTTGGCGTGACCGACGAATTCAAGGTGGAGTTGGGACTGCATCAAGGGTCAGCTCTGAGCCCCTTCTTGTTTGCTATGGTGATGGACAGGCTGACAGACAAGGTGAGACAAGAATCTCCATGGACTATGATGTTTGCAGATGACATTGTGATCTGTAGTGAGAGCAGAGAACAAGTGCAGGAAAATCTAGAGAGGTGGAGCCCCCTGGAAAGGAGGGGAATGAAGGTTAGCCTCAGAAAATCAGAATACATGTGTGTGAATGAAGCCCGGGAATGGACCCCATGACATTCTTCCTGTGAGGCGGACGTGTTAATCAGTGCGCGGAAGACACACACACACACACACACACACACACACACACACACACACACACACACACACACACACACACACACACATAATCAGAGCTGTATTTTATAATGATGAATTTTGTGCATGCATGTGTGTGTGTGTGTGTGTGTGTGTGTGTGTGTGTGTAGCGAGAGAGAATCCTGAACATCGAGCGAATCTGCAATTTACTCAGGAGGGTAAGTGACTATTTATTCTCTCAGGTTTTTTTTTATCAGTTTGTGAAAGTACAGTTTGGATAGAAAAGAATCCACCCCGTTCAAATTATTCATATTTTCTTGCACCCTGAAATAAAGACACAAAAAATATTTTTTCCACCTGTTTTTTAAATTTTGGTAACGAATGGTCATTGTGAGCATGGTAGAAAAGTACTGTCTCACAAATGCGGCTTGTAAAGGAGCTGTGATTGGCTGCTGTAAATTGTAAAGTGTAAATACTGTACATTTGGAAATGTATTTTCGTGTGGTTTTTCATTTCAGGTGATTGTATGCCTCGTTCCACTGTGTGTGTGTGTGTGTGTGTGTGTGTGTGTGTGTGTGTGTGTGTGTGTGTGTGTGTTTCAGTTGGTGGTTCCTGAATATTCTATTCATGGTTTGTTCTGTCTGATGTTCCTGTGCGCTGGTGAGTGGGTTACACTTGGCCTCAACATCCCCCTGCTCTTCTACCACATGTGGAGGTAAACACACACACACACACACACACACACACACACACACACACACACACACACACACATTTGTATTTCAAATAAGAGAATGTAACCATTATTTGTGATTTATTGCTCATTATACAGTATACATGTATCTGATTGACACCAGACACCGAGATAAACTCATTCGAACATTGACCAATAAACGTTCTGCCTCCCCTTCCCTTGTGGGGCCGGTGGCGTAGTGGTTCGAGTGCTGGGCTCATGATCAGGAGGTTGTGTGTTCAAATCCCAGTTATATCCCCACAGTGCTAAGACCCCTGGGCAAGGTCTCAACCACAAGTGTGCCTCTGTTCACCCAGCAGTATAAATGGGTACCAGTAAAAATGTACTGGGAAGGTAACCTGCGATGGACTAGCGTCCCATCCAGGAGGAGTTGAACTCTTGGTAGCTTCACGCTACGGAAACTGGGGATAAGCACCGGTCCAATGAGCCACTAGGCTCAAGTGTATTAAAAAAATAATAATAAATACCTCCCTTTCCCTCTCTATCTCTCTCCTATTCTCTGTCTGTCTTTTTTACTCGCACTGTCTCTTTCTCCATGTCTCTCTCTCTCTCTCTCTCAATCTGTGTGTCCCTCTCTCTTTCTCTGTCTCTCTATCCCTCTATCTCCTTATTTTCTGTCTGTCTCTTTTTATCTCTGTCTCTTTCACTATTTGTCTTGCTCTTTCTCTCTCTATCGCTCTCTCATTCTGTCTCTCTCTCTTTGTCTCTCTGCAGGTTTTTTCACCGACCAGCCGACGGCTCTGAGGTGATGTACGACCCCGTCAGTGTGATGAATGCTGATATTCTTAATTATTGCCAAAAAGAGTCCTGGTGCAAAATGGGTTTCTACTTGCTCTCCTTCTTCTACTACCTGTACAGGTAAAACTCGAAAGTCAATCTCATACACACACACACACACACACACACACACACACACACACACACACACACACACACACACACACACACACACACACACACAGTTCATTGTTGGAGGTGTGAGTCGTGATTTTTTTTTTTTTTTCTGTCTCTATGTTCACAGCATGGTTTACGCTCTGGTCAGCTTCTGATCGATTAAGAACAAAAAAGAGAGAAAAAAAAAAGAAAATGTGTGATGTTTCGTCGTC
>CM045743.1:33141439-33143939 GCA_024760905.1 Plotosus lineatus | reverse complement strand
AGAAATGATGAATAAATTCGTAGAAAGGCAGATTTAAATTTACATTTCAAAAGAAAAAATCTGACAAATAACATGAGAAATGAAGATTGATGTGAAGAGAAGGACACACTGTGGGTACAGGAACGTACTGATGGTCCCACACTCATCCTCTGGACAAAGTTCTCCACACAGTTCTCCACATGGTTCTCTACACTTGGGCCTCTCTAGATGGCTTGCTATACACGGTTCTCTACCCACAATGCTCTACATATAGTTCTCTACATCTCTCTCTACGTCTACATCCAATCACAAGGAATGGCCATCGATCCCTGAAGCTTGAATGATGCTGATACAGGGATTGTCATGGCGATGATCACAATGATCTACCGTATGGTTCGCCAGATACATACGGGCGGCTCTCTACATACAGTTCTCTACACAACGATTTCTAAACATACATAGTGTTCACTCCACACAGTTCTCCACACAATGTTCTCTACACACTGTTCGTTACGCACGATTCTGGACACTTGGTTCTCTACACGGTTGTGTACACACGATTCTCCATACACATTTCTCTATGTGTGGTTCTACACACAGATATGATGTAAGAGCAGAGAGATCTCTACTCTGTTATAAAACACTAAACTCTGTCCTTCTGTAGTTCAACCTGCTTTGCTGTTTCACTGCTTTATTATGATGCGCACACACACACACACGCGCGCGAGCGCGGCTGTCTCATACCGTCTGCTTCCATATAAGCGGGTGATTCAGTCAGTTCATCAGTAATACATACGTTACACAAGGTGTGAGCTCTGCTTAGTCTTCTGTCATGGTTAGCGTTAGCTTAAAGTTTGTTAGCTAACATTGCTAACACATGATGAAAACAGTTTCAATGAAAACTGGCGCTTTATTTAAATTTAATTACTGTGATTTCTAAGAAGGTGCAGTGGTGGCCTGGTGATACAGGGCGCTGGATCGCTGATCCTAAGGTTGGGGGTTCGAGTCCCGCTCTCAACAAGGTTGTCACTGCCCCCCCTACCTTCCCCAGTACAAATAACTGGGTTATCAAAGGCGGGGGCGCGAGGACATTTGCTCACAGGACAAATGCTCACAACCTTAATGAAAAAACAGACATTTGCTCACAACATATTTTTGTCTTTGGTCTCATAAATGCATAATACACAACGATCACAATGTGTTCTCAAAATTCTTCATTCTTATAAATATATAATGCTAAACTAACTCATTATACATTAGGATTAGGGTAAAGGTTTAGGGTTATGGTTTATGGTTAGGGTTTAGGGGGAGATGTTAGGGTTTAGGGTTAGGGTTTACGGCTAGAGTTATGGTTAGGGTTTAGGGTTTAGGGTAATGGTCAGGGTTAGGGTTAAAGGTAGGGTTTAAGGTTAGAGTTAGGGTTTAAGTTTAGGGTTAGGGTTTAGGGTTAGGATTTAGTGTTAGAGTTAGGGTTATGGTTTAGGGTTAGGGTTAAAGTTAGGGTTTAGGGTTAGAGTTAGGGTTAGAGTTAGGGTTTAGGGTTAGGGTTTAGTGTTAGAGTTAGGGTTAGGGTTTAGGTTTAGGGTTAGAGTTAGGATTTACGGTTTAGGGTTAGGGTTTAGGGTTAGGGTTTACGGCTAGTGTTATGGTTAGGGTTTAGGGTTTAGGGTTAGGGTCAGGGTTAAAGTTAGGGTTTAGGGTTAGAGTTAGGGTTAGGGTTTAGGTTTAGGTTTAGGGTTAGGATTTAGCGTTAGAGTTAGGGTTTAGGGTTAGGGTTAAAGTTAGGGTTTAGAGTTAGTTAGGGTTTGAGTTAGGGTTTAGGGTTTAGGGTTAGGGTTCGGGTTTACGGTTTAGGGTTAGGGTTAAAGTTAGGGTTTCGAGTTAGAGTTAGGGTTTGAGTTAGGGTTTAGGGTTTAGAGTTAGAGTTAGGGTTTGAGTTAGGGTTTAGGGTTTAGGGTTAGGGTTCGGGTTTAGCGTTAGAGTTTAGGGTTAGGGTTCGGGTTAAAATTGAACACAATTTTTTATGTTGCGAGCCAATGTCTGTTTTTTCATTAAGGTTGTAAGCATTTGTACTATGAGCATTTTTCTTGTGACCAATTGTCCTGTGAGCAAATGTCCTGGAACCAAAGGCGGGCCATGTCTCTCACTGTCTATGGTGTCTTCTTTTCCTTTCGGCTGCTCCCTTCAGGGGTCGCCACAGCAAATCATCCGCCTCCACCTCACCCTGTCCTCCGCATCTTCTTTTTTGACTCCAACGACCTTCATGTCTTCCTTCACCACATCCATAAATCTCTTCTTCGGTCTTCCTCGAGGCCTTCTGCCTGGTAGTTCCAACCTCAGCAGCCTACTGCCAATATACTCACTGTCCCTCCTCTGTACATGTCCAAACCATCTCAATCTAGCCTCTCTGACTCTGTCTCCAAAACATCTTACATGGGCTGTCCCTCGGATATACTCATGTCTGATCCTATCCATCCTCGTTACTCCCAGAGAGAACCTCAACATTTTCATCTCCACGACC
>CM045743.1:33073939-33136439 GCA_024760905.1 Plotosus lineatus | reverse complement strand
TGTAATTGGTCAAGAAAGTGCCCGGGCTGGTTGCCAAGGACACTACCGGTGACGTAACTGCGCATTGATTGCATTGCCCGTCTCGCTCTCATTGGTCAGACAACAGGCGAGGCGTGGAAACTTCAGTGTGCTCGTTCTTCTCGGTGACGTTTTGCTCCCGCGCCACTCTCGTGATGCACGCGCAGAATTTTTATTGGTCACGTAGAAATCATTAACCCGTTTCAGGGGCGGAGATAAGAACATGACCCCGCCTTCACCGTCCAGCTGCTGTAAACAGTGTAAAGTGGGAAAGGACGCGCAACAAGCTGCACCGTTTCAACCTGCAAAATAAACTTCAATTCAAATAATAAAAAAGCTGGCGTGACGTCACTGTGCAGGGTGAGCTTTCTTGTTACTTTCCTTTGAAATTGAAATCAACAATAATTTGATATAAATATATAAACAGCACCAGAAAAATTAAAAATAAAAGATGTATAATCTCATTTCTGTGGATCAAAACGTGTGTGTTGATTTATTTATTACAAACAGTTAATATAAATTAAAAACCTGTGTGTGTGTGTGTGTGTGTGTGTGTGAAGAGAACACTTTCTGCTCTGATCAACAATATGAAGTCCAACAAACACAAACCAGCACACACCACAGACATGGAGTTTGGGGGTGTGATAGGTAAGACTGTGTGTGTGTGTGTGTGTGTGTGTGTGTGTGTGTGTGTGTGTGTGTGTGCCATTCTCACCTGGTGTCTCAAGTGAACAAAATGTGATCTCACTTTCTCCATGTATGCAAAATGTACATAATTTCATTTTGAAGTGAAAAAAAAACCCAAAAAGATATTTATCATAACCAGTTATGGATGCGGTGAAGGCGGACATGAAGGTCGTTGGAGTAAGAGTAGAAGATGCAGAGGATAGGGAGAGATGGAGGCAGATCATTTGCTGTGGCGACCCCTGAAGGGAACAGCCGAAAGGAAAAGAAGAAGAAAAGAAGAAGTTGGAGACAGTGGTGCACTTTTTGTTGAATCTGATGGAGGCCAGATCTAAAACAAACAAAAAATGGGATCAAGTTTCTTCAAAGATTCACCGCCCTTGCTTTGCTGACCTCGCGTCTCCTCCTGGACTTCACAAGTCGTGCTGTCCCAGCATCCTCTGCTCTTTTGTATGTAGCTGCACGCCACCTGCTTGGTCCTGTGCTAGTCTTTCCCATATGTTTGTTCATCAGTTCATTTTCTGTAACCGCTTAATACCAACTAGGGTCGCGGGGAGGTTGGCGCCCATCCCAGCCGACTCCGGGCGAGGGCAGAGTACACCCTGAAGAGCTCGCCAGGCCATCGCAGGGCGGAAACATGCCGACGGCTTTGCAGCTACTCTTGTCAAAAGTCAGCAATGGTTCTTTAACATGAACCTCACACCATAGACAGTGACATGGCCGGCCTTTCATAACCCAGTTATCTGCACTGGGGAGACAGTGATAACCTTGTGGAGAGTGGGACTCGAACCCCCAACCTTGAGATCAGTGATTCTTGATCATTTTCAAGGTTCCCAAAATATTCTCAAGGATTTCAGCAATAAGTTCTAAAATAAATATTTCAAGCCAACAAGCAGCACAGAACTGGCCAGACAGTCCGCCAGCGACCAATTACTGCGCCAACAATATTTCTCTTTTCTGAACTCGTGGTAAAGGTGAAACACAAAAATAAAATATTGGAACTACTTCCTTCTTCGACAGGTATAAGTAGCTCCAATATTTTATTTTTGTGTTTCTAATGTTCATTTCTGTAACCGCTTAATCCTAATTAGGGTCACGGGAAGGCTGCCGCCCATCCCAGTCTACTCTGGCCGAGGGCTCGCCAGGCCATCGCAGGGCGGAAACACGCTGACGGCTTTGCAGCTACTCTTGTCAAAAGTCAGCAATGGTTCTTTAACATGAACCTCACACCATAGACAGTGAGAGACCTGGCCGGCCTTTGATAACCCAGTTAGCTGCACCGGGGGGGCAGTGACAATCTGTGGTGAGTGGGGCTTGAACCCCCAACCTTAGGATCAGTGATCCAGCATCTGTACCACATGGCCATTACTGCCCGTTATTTTTAATGTTAATATTAGTTTTATGGACGGACGGAAGGAAGGAAGGGCGGGTGGGCGGGTGGACATACAAGCCCTGTAGAAGACTCGGTATTAGAATATTACAGACCCAGAACCACCTAAACATCTTCCAGTGCCTGAGAAGGAATGTCAAACATCCAGTGCAGTTGATCAGGCATACAGCATTTCAGAATCAACAAGAAAATTAAAGATAAAAATAAATGATGTTCATGGAAAAATCCATTTAAATTGAAAACGAACTTTTTAAAAACATCACGGCAAAAAACGAGACTTTATTAAAATCAGTCATTAAAAGTCTTGAAGACCAGAGGGTGATATCTGCTGGGTGTGAAGATGTTCTCCAGGAGCTATTGTAAGGAACCACTCTGGCCTTCACGAATAGAACTTGTTCTGTAAAGAAATGATTCTGTTCGCAATCTCGCCACGCCAGGCTGTGGAACCGCTTACTGACTACAACCAGTTTCTTTGTTGTCTTTCTTTTTTGTTTTGATTTTTCTCCACAATTTAGTCGTATCTAATTCCCACCTCAAGTATGGCCTTCCCTGTCACACAACCACCACCGACCAGGGAGGGGTAAAAGTATTTTGGCACACAGTGCTGCCCTATCTGCCCTCTCGTATGAATGACCTCACAGATGCCTCTTCTGGGTGAATCATCTCCGCGACAGAGAGCTCCAATGGTTCAACCTTGTTTCCACATAGTTTGCTGGTTTAAGTTTATAGTGAGAGCTGATTGTACTATATGCAGTGACAGCGGATTATCCCCTCCTCCGTTTCTCACGCCATCTCCATCATCAAACCCGCGCCACAGCTCCATGTCATCGTGTGAGAAACAAGTGCGGCCTCTTCATTAGCTTCGGTTTCATTTATCTCAACTAGTACAGGGTGACCCCCAAAAAAAGTCCATGACAACAATGGTTGAAAAGAATTAAAATGATTATCAAACATGAAGCTTAATGATACAGGAGGTGGTGCTGAAGTCTTCTGGTAGCCCAACCCCAACTTGAGTCCATCAGTGTTGAAGCCATCGATGTGTGGTTTCAGAAAGATGGAGCTACGGCATACACAGCTTGAAGATCATTGGAAGTGCTGAGGAAAATGGTTCTGGATTGGGTGATCTCATCGCGTGGTGATGTCAGTTGACGGCTTGTTCCCTTAAACTCGCCTCATGTGATTTTTTTTTTTTTTTTTTTTTTTTCATATGGTGCCACCTTAAATCACGAGTGTACTCAATCTCAAACTGTTGAAACCCTTGAGATTGTTATTCAGGAGCTCATCATGATCCGAGTTATGGCAGCGTTCAGAAATCACTTCCAAGTGTTTAGAAACAATGAAGGCTCAATAATCCAGAGCAATGGAGAGTGTGGAAAAGAGGTGAAGAAGCGTGTGCAGGCAGGTTGGAATGGATGGAGAAAAGTGTCCAGTGTGATTGGAAGGTATCAGCAAGAATGAAAGGAAAAGTGTACAAGACGGTGTTGAGGCCAGAGATGTTGTGTGGTTTAGAAACAGTGGCGCTGAGGAAAAGACAGGAGGCAGAGCTGGAGGTAGCAGAGATGAAAATGTTGAGGTTCTCTTTGGGAGTAACGAGGATGGATAGGATCAGGAATGAGTCCATCAGAGGGACAGCACATGTAAGATGTTTTGGAGACAAAGTCAGAGAGGCTAGATTGAGATGGTTTGGACATGTACAGAGGAGGGATAGTGAGTATATTGGTAGTAGAATGCTGAGGTTGGAACTACCAGGCAGAAGGTCTAGAGGAAGACCAAAGAAGAGATTTAAGATTTATGGATGTGGTGAAGGAAGACATGAAGGTCGTTGGAGTAAGAGAAGAAGATGCAGCAGACAAGGTGCGATGGTGGTGGATGATTTGCTGTGGCGACTCCTGAAGGGAACAGCCGAAAGGAAAAGATGATGTCACCATGTGGAGGATCATCTTGAAAACATAATGTATGAAAACTGTCCTCAATCAAGTTTCATGTCTGAAAATAATATGATTATAAACTGAATCCTCCCCTCCCCCCCATTTACCTTTGAAATTTTGGAAGCTTTATAGGACGACCCCTACATTGGGGATGGTGGTGGTGGTGGTGGGAGTGTCCCATCACTATAGCAACCAGTATGAACAGGCTGGAGAGTGAGTGATTACTACTGAGACACAGAGAACCGATCCAATGACTTGCAGAATTTAATTAGTGTGGGCATCAGCTTTGTGTCATCCACTTGTGATCCCATCACCGTGTTTGTGTTTTGTAGACACATCTAAATCTGTTTGTCTGTACGTGTGTGTGTGTGTGTGTGTGTGTGTGTGAGTGAGTAGGTGCTGCATGTCTGATCGTGCTCCTTCCCCTCACTGTGCTCTTCCTGTTGAGTGTGTGTATGTCGAAAGAAGGCGCGATACTCCGCTGGCCCCACTCACTGCCTCACCACTCTGACCTCTATGACCCCCGAGCTGTGTTCATCGTCACTGTGTGGATCAGCACCCACATCTTGCTCTACCTGCTCCCAGTGGGCAAGGTCAGCACACACACACACACACACACACACACACAGTGTGCATGTACAGAATTCGGTGTGTCTTCTTGCCCCAGGTGTCGGAGGGTTTAGTTCTCAGAGATGGAAGCAGATTGAAATATCCCATAAACGGTAATGTACGTCATAATGTACTGCACCATCTGGGGTGTGTTTCAGGGTTCCGTGAACTGTGTACGTGTGTGTGTATTTAGGGTTCCATGCACTGTGTGTAACGACCGTGGTGACGTGTGTATGTATCTATGTGGGCATACCCGTGGGTCGTTCTTATGAGCTGATGCTGCCATTGGCAGTGTGCACAATGGGTGTGGCCTTCCTGCTCTCCTTCTACCTGTATGCGCGCTCCTTCTGGGCTCCTGCGCATGCACTGGCACTCGGAGGAAACACAGGTCAGAAAATAGGGGCATAATGGGAAATGGACTTCTAAGACAAGACTTATTGGCGAAACCAGTATACCCAGTTACACACCATTACTGGCACATTATTTCAAACAAGTTTAAGTCAATAAAAACTGGATATTAAATTAAAATGGAATAAAGTCTGACCAGTGTCTTGGCGTGTAGGTTCTGCTGTGTATGACTTCTTCATGGGGCGGGAATTAAACCCACGGATCGGCTCATTTGATCTGAAATATTTCTGTGAACTGCGGCCAGGGTTGATTGGCTGGGTGAGTTCGCTCGCTCGCGTGCGCGCGCACACACACACACACCAAAAAGATTTTTTTTTAAAGCTGTGTGTATTAGGTGGTCCTGAATGCAGTGATGTTGGCGAATGAGGTGGAGCTCAGAGGATCGCCGTCATTATCAATGCTACTCGTGAACGCCTTTCAACTTCTCTATGTCATCGATGCTCTCTGGAATGAAGTCAGAACACCACACACTACGTTATTCATTTGCAGCATTTTACACACACCCTTATCTTTAAATGTGATTGACTTACATCTTTCTACATCTGAGCAATCGGGGGGGTCAAATACCTTCCTCAAGGGCCCAACAGCGACAGCTTGGTGATACTGGGGCTTGAACTGCTGACCTTCAGATTAGCAACCCAGAGCTTTGACCAGAGCCCACATTACACAGCATGACTCAACACACTATTATATTGAACACAATACACCACGGTATAAACAACACCGGATGAATGTGTTTTCTTGTATTGTGGAAATTTATTGATGCAATGTTTGCGGAATAAGTGTTTTTTTTGCACCGCACACTCAGCCTGGTCGTGCATGTGTGTGCGCATGTGTTCTGACTCTGTCCTGTAGGAGGCAGTATTGAGCACCATGGACATTGTGCATGATGGATTCGGCTTCATGCTCGCCTTTGGTGATTTGGTTTGGGTCCCATTCACATATAGCCTCCAGTCCACCTTCCTAGTGTCACACCCTCATAGACTCGCCCCCTTCAGCGCGCTCATCATCATCTTGCTCAACGGTAATTTAGGACACACCCGGTCCTGCCACACACCAACTCTGCACAGCGCTAATACACGCCTCTGTTATGACTTCAGGAATCGGATATTACGTCTTCCGCATGTCCAACTCGCAGAAGAACCAGTTCAGGAGAAATCCAACACATGCCAGTGTCCACCGTGAGTCGCCCCAACACGCATAAGCTCACAAACACCCAGAACATTCTGTAGAGTGGAGTTTCTTCAAGCTCATGTTGTTGTAGATTTAAAAACGATTGCCACGGCGACAGGAAAGCATTTGTTAGTCTCAGGATGGTGGGGGTTCGTTCGACACCCCAATTACCTCGGAGACCTTCTGATGGCGCTAGCGTGGTCTCTGCCCTGTGGTCAGTCCAACACACACACACACACACAAACAGCAGTACTTTTTTTTTAATTCTTTTTGTACCCGGTGTTATTATTTAGGACACTTACACTTTGCCCCGTGTCGCTGTTTTCCCAGGATTCTCTCACATTCTGCCTTATTTCTACGTGCTGTACTTCAGCGTGTTGTTGGTGCACAGGGAGGCAAGAGACGAACGTCAGTGCAGACTGAAGTACGGCACAGCCTGGGAGGAGTACTGCAACCGAGTACCATACAGAATCATCCCCTACATCTACTGACCCCCCCCCCCCATACATACACACACATACACACACGATATACCTATATCCAGGCATGTGATTTGACCATCACAAAAATATCTGAAAACCAGCCAGGGTCTGGGGGGCATGGACCCCACCCCAAAGCTCCTCCCCCCTGAAGCTCCTCGGTTTTAAGCATTTCAGAAGGGGACATGGCTATTTCATGACCCTGAAAGAGCGCTAGAAAGTGTAATTTCTAATATTCATATGCATACTCTACCTCTACTTGTGGGTTTATCATGTGGGATTCAAACACTAATCAAAGTGTCAGAGTCACAAATCAAACAGTCACTCTTATAGATGTCCTGCCTCACAACACTATTATCAACAGTCATTGTCTTGAAACACAGTCTGGAAACAAACTATACACGACATGCTATACAGGACATACGTTTCACGATCACCGACATGCTTTCGATAGCTGAACAGATCGGAAGTGGCGCGAATGTCTACGTACATGTTTCAACATCAGTGATTGGCTATTAGAAAGCCATCAGCAGTAACGTTTAAAGAGAAATCATTTTATGCAAAACTCGGAACGGAATAAAAGTGGGAAACGTTATTTTGACATATTTGGAGTGAAATTTTTTTTTTTTAAACTGGGCCAATGAAAAAAATTGGAATTCCGTGAATTTGCGGAAAAAAAAAAAAAAAAAAAAAAATCACATGCCTGTATATCATACACTTTGTCTCTCAGACACACATACTTCATAAATTCTCTCAAAACACACCCACATGCGGACACAAGCATGGTACACACTCACATAGCCATGGCGCACACTTTCACTGGATTCGTTTTGAAGCCAGAAAAACCATCCCATAATTCTACAGTTGATCTACATTCTCCATTGATCAAGACCTTTTCCGCAAAAACAACTTAAATTCACGCTCACCTGTGTGTACACGCCCCCTGTGTGTACACGCCCCCTGTGAAACACCTACAACACGACTCAGAGAACAAACTGAACGTCAAAGCAGAATGTCTGGGTTTATTCCCGCGGAAAAAAAAATACACAGCTCTGTGTACGAACGTGTCCAAGTCTGGAGGAAATGTTTTGTATAGAATGTTTAAAGAAAAAAAAAAAAAGAAGAAGAAATGTATGATTTTGTTGTGATTTTGTAAAAGTTCCTGTATAAATGAATTTGAAATAGACTAAAGCTCTTCAATCATCACTTTTCTTCGCGCTCCTCCTTTCTTCCAGCTCTCCTCCATGCACTTCCTGTTTCCCGCCATCACCCGTCTCTCACACGCCTGTCTCTGACACTCTGACCACGCCTGTCTGGCCAACCCCCTCAGTACGTGTTTGTTCTCTTTGACCCATGCCAGCAGGAACTCGCACTTCTTCCCTGCCAGGAAACACGTCCTCCTAAAGTGGGCGTGGTCTCGGGGTGCTGCTGTGCGTGCCCTGCTGAATGCCGAGCGCAGCCGAGTGAGCGCCAATAGTGTGTACCCGTCCTCCTCTTCCTTGCTCACCCCACTCAGGATGTGAGCCATGCCTTCCACTGCGCTCAGTGCTGACTCGGAGTCATAGCGTTCCGCAGAGACGTTCGCCATTGCCGCATTCAAAGCTTCGGCGAACGACCCGAACGATCGACCGCATCCCAAGCACTCCGACACCGACAGAAGCAGCCGCGTGAACTCCAACAGCTGCTGTGTCTCGGACACATCTCCATTAAAGACGCGGAGAGAGAAGGCGTAACTATACAGCACGTTTACCAGGCTGAACGTCACCATTGGGGACACAGGAGTGGAGCACAGAGAGGACAGAGGCGGGATTTCACAATCCGTTGGAGGATGAGCCTCTCTGCTTCCCGCCGTTTTTACCTTCTGTTTCAGTACCGGTGATGCTTCTGGTGACATGTTCAGGTCCTGGACATCTTTGTCCTCTCCTTCCTCCACGGTGCACGGTTCTTCAGCATGTCCCTCCCGCCGGAGTTCTTTGATCAGAACTGCATGCTCTCGCTCATGCTCCTCCCACCACGGCTGCCACATTGGAATGAGAGCGCTGATCCTGCCGTCCTTTAACAGCTGCTCAAACTTCTGCTTTTCTTCATCCGACAGGAGCTCCCACAGCTCGTCTCCGGTCAGAGTCTCGATATTTAGCCCCGACAGCCTCGTAACGACATCCTTCTCATCTTCATCCTTTACATTCTCCTCACCGTCTGTCCGAGCGAGTCTCTGCAGGATTTCCTGCGCCTCATCCTCATGTCCTTCCCTGCCGCCTGCCTCGAGTTCGGCTAGCCGGGACAGTAACGTGAGTGTCTCCGTGTCCTTCTCAGTCACTTGTTCCCCGCAGCTCTCGTTCAGCTCCCTCATCACTCCGTGCAGCCCCCCTTTCGCCTGCTGCATCCTCAGGAGGATGTCCCGCATGTGAATTTTATCCTGGGACTCCACTGTGCCACGTTGTTTGAGCTCCTGAGACACACATTCTTCATAAAACTGCTCTGAACACGCCACATGAGACGAGCCACGATAACAGGACAGTGCACAGTAGGGGACATTACACCGGGGACAAGTGTAACGTGCCGGGTTACTGAGACACAGTCCACAAGGTCGTAATGAGGATGATGTGTTATTTTCAGGAGTAGCCGGTGTCAGGTCAGCGCCGCACACCACCGTCGTCACCGGAAAAGAAATCTCATCTTTGCTAGTCTGCTCAGGTTGTGTCCCACTGCTGTTCTCATCGTCCCTGAGAGACAGGTCCATCAGTAGTGATCTCACCGACGCGGGTATTCTTCGTCTCCATGTACACTCCATGTCAGTTACACTGCTGGAAAAAAACCCATATCAACATTTATTCAGGGGAAAGAGTGGAATGCACGTGAACACACGTGAGAGTCATCAAACCTCTCAAGGAACATTTACTCTGTTCAAAGAGCTTTCAGAATTTTAAACAATATATATGTATGTTTATAATTTTTAATAGCTCAGACGGTCAACTGTGAACTGATTTAAAATAAAATTCCAGTTCATGTTATTGGTAAACAGATAAATAAAATTCTACACACCATAAAAACACACAAATTGTTCTGAAGATCCTGAAAAATGATACAGAAACTCAAACTATTTTATTTAAACATCGTGTTTGATTTTTTTAAATACTGTATTACAATTCAGGTTACAGGCATAATTATTTTTTGTTTATTGAATTTTTAAATTTTAATTTAATTTTTAAATATATTTGAGAATTAAGTCTTCTAAAGTCGCTGTACTGAGACTATTTTATTTTTCTACGCGATGAGTAAAAAGGCTTCGAATGATTCCCAAAGCTTCGCTGATCCTTCATTAATCACCACAACTGTTTAAAATAAACGCATTCTATTATTATTTACTGATTAATTCACGTCAGTGTGAAATTTAAAAACTCACCCATATATGTAAACGCACAACAGACGCCGGCGCGCTCACATAATTGTCGCGGATTGATGACGTCTTATGTAAGGGACTGCAACGACTTGGGAACACAGAGGCAGCGCAGATTTTGCGCAGTTTCACCGAAAGCGTCTGAGCTATATACAGTACAGTACACACTTGGAGTCAAAATGAAAACTGTACACAACTGTATACAAGTAAATTATAACATTACAGCCTTACATACTGCAAATGAATGAACAGACAAAGGACAAGAAAAGGAAAGTGTGTGTGTATACATATTACTTAGACCTTCTAAAAAAATTAGCATATTGTGATAAAGTTCATTATTTTCTGTAATGTACTGATAAAAAAATTACACTTTCATATATTTTAGATTCATTGCACACCAACTGAAATATTTCAGGGCTTTTATTGTTTTAATACTGATGATTTTGGCATACAGCTCATGAAAACCCAAAATTCCTATCAAAAAAATTTGCATATTTCATCCGACCAATTAAAAAAAAAAAAAAAAAAAGTGTTTTAAATACAAAAAAGTCAACCTTCAAATAATTATGTTCAGTTCTGCACTCAATACTTGGTCGGGAATCCTTTTGCAGAAATGACTGCTTCAATGCGGCGTGGCATGGAGCCAATCAGCCTGTGGCACTGCTGAGGTGTTATGGAGGCCCAGGATGCTTCGATAGCAGCCTTAAGCTCATCCACAGTGTTGGGTCTGGTGTCTCTCAACTTTCTCTTCACAATATCCCACAGATTCTCTATGGGGTTCAGGTCAGGAGAGTTGGCAGGCCAATTGAGCACAGTAATACCATGGTCAGTAAACCATTTAGCAGTGGTTTTGGCAGCAGGTACCAGGTCGTGCTGAAAAATGAAATCTTCATCTCCATAAATCTTTTCAGCAGATGGAAGCATGAAGTGCTCCAAAATCTCCTGATAGCTAGTGGCATTGACCCTGCCCTTGATAAAACACAGTGGACCAACACCAGCGACTTCAGGCATTTTGCATTTCCTTCTCCCCAGTCTTCCTCCAGACTCTGGCACCTTGATTTCCGAATGACATGCAAAATTTGCTTTTATCCGAACAAAGTACTTTGGACCACTGAGCAACAGTCCAGTGCTGCTTCTCTGTAGCCCAGGTCAGGCGCTTCTGCCACCGTTTCTGGTTCAAAAGTGGCTTGACCTGGGGAATGCCGCACCTGTGGCCCATTTCCTGCACACGCCTGTACACGGTGGCGCTGGAGGTTTCTACTCCAGACTCAATCCACTGCTTCCACAGGTTCTCCAAGGTCTGGAATCGGCCCTTCTTTCACTTTTTTCTTCCCACAGACGTCCCACTGAGGTGGCTTGATACAGCACTCTGGGAACAGCCTATCCGCTCTGAGATTTCTTTCTGTGTCTTACCCTCTTGCTTGAGGGTGTCAATGATGGCCTTCTGGACAGCAGTCAGGTCGGCAGTCTTACCCATGATTGCGGTTTTGAGTAATGAACCAGGCTGGGAGTTTTTAAAAGCCTCAGGAATCTTTTGCAGGTGTTTAGAGTTAATTGGTTGATTCAGATGATTAGGTTAATAGCTCGTTTAGACTACCTGAACATGATATGCTAATTTTTTGAGATAGGAATTTTGGGTTTTCATGAGCTGTATGCCAATCAGTATTCAAACAATAAAAGACCTGAAATATTTCAGTTGGTGTGCAAAGAATCTAAAATATATGAAAGTTTAATTTTTATCAGGTATTTTTATTTTATATATTATTTTACACACACACACACACACACACACACACACACACACATATATATATATATATATATATATATATATATATATATATATAGAGAGAGAGAGAGAGAGAGAGAGAGAGAGAGAGATCAATCGATGGATAGATGGATGGATGTAGATATCTTCTCAGAAGGCACCAACAAATTTACAATCATAAAATTAATGATCAGTACCTTGAGTGTTTTCATTAAAAAATCAGGTATTATCTAATTCAAACCATCGTCATAAAAATTCTCCAAACGGATCGACTTATAATAATTATTATCGATTAATAATCTTCGCGTGGGCTTATTTTCCTTGAAAAACAAGAAACTTAATAAAACTAGATCTTATTCTTTTGAGCTTCATCCTCAGAAGTGTCTATTTCTTTATATATAATAAAATATCTAAGTGGAAAATGCGGATATATTTCCTTCACAAAGATTTATGAATTGTGTGATTATTTAATTTAGCATCAAAAAAGGAAGTACTGTATACATTTATCTGATGTTGAGGAAGGTGTGGAGGTTTATTTTGAGACAAGACATGACTCATCAACATGACAGATTATGAAATGGCTTTCACAACTTAATCACACTGCTTCTGATCATGCAGAGAAAACCTGGAACAGAAGGTTTCACAGCATATCACATTATCATCACCATCCAACAGATGTAGTACCAACCAAATTCATTTCTCATACCAGATCTCAAAGAGAAAAGATTTATACCTAAAGTCCATATATCTGCAGTTCCACACTGGTCTATTTGTGAGGACTTAAGTCCTGCTTGTAGATCATTTCCCTATATAATAAAACACGCTGAGGAAATGCTAAAAGGCAATTTTAACAGGGATAGACATTCAACAAAAAAAGTTTGAAAGTTTGTTCCATCTAATTTCCTAAAAATCTGATTTGGAAACTGCAACCACATTGAAAGGCAGTTCATATTTTTTCGTCCAAAAATTCTAACCACTTTATTTTTATGGTCACATTTATGCAGTCAATATGAACAGCATTGAAACCTTCTGGATGTAAAGCTCTGTAATTTTCTGTAGTGAGTCTTTCTTTTCCAAATATAGTAGAAATCAGTTTGTTTAATAGCTTTTATTGCAGCTTTAAACAGTGAAATAGTGGTAAATATCATATTAATGGTAATAAGCGTCTGCTCCAATAAGCGCCCCCGGGAGTTTTTGATCTTACGTCTAATAACCGCCCATGTGTACTAGGAGCAAAATCGTGGATTAAACTTAACAATTTTATTTGATCAGTCACTGTAACGGTAAAATGAGGCGTTCACTGCCTGTAAAAGTGAGTTTACACGGTATTTCAAGACCTCCTGCCACTGGGGAATGTCTATAATGTTCATCAGTAACAACACATGTGATTGTTCCGCCATGCTTTGAAAAACAGGAAAATATTTTGCTGTGTTCTCTTGGTAAATATCCAACAAGATGAACCATTAGAAACTGTTACAGCAAAACTATGGGATGCTCTGAATGATGGAGCGATGAAACAGATATGGACCTATCAGAAAGTAATGAGTATTTTTCACCCGATTCTCCTGCTCACTAACTTCATAAATTTAAGGACGTTCCTGGCCATGTGTTTTTGTTTATGTTCGTGTTGATTGGTTCAACGTGCCATGTGCTAAAGCTGACATTCGTGTTGATTGGCTCGATTTTACTTCCGGGAAAATGTTTCAAGGAACAGCACCGGGAGGGAAAAGGGGTCTTTTTTTTCCTTTTTCTTAAATTTATTCTGTTTTCTGTTTATTTTCAGCTTTCATGTAAGTAGTTTGGTTGATACCACAAAATGAATACCAAAAATACCGGTAAAACTCTTTTATTGTTCTGTTATTACTGTATTCATGGTTTCCACCTTGATGGTAATATGCACTTAAAGTTCCACTCTGCTAGTATCATTTTAATAATCGCTCACCCACACCAATTTTTAAACCGCCCTGGGCGCTTATCACATCGAATACGGTAAATCTCATATACACTCCATTATTAGAATCCATAGAATCCAGCTCAGCATTGCAGTGGTGGCTCAATGGTTAGAGTACTGAGTTACTGAGCTGAAGGTTTGTGGTTCAATCCCCAGTATCCGTATGCTGTCAGTTTTAGGACCTTGAATAAAGCTCTTAACCCTCAACTGCTCAGTTATTCCAAATACTTTTTAAAGATAATTTTTCAAGATTTAAATTTAAACCAGATGCCACAAATCAGAAACCAATAGTTTCGAAAATTTGGGAATTTCAACACTATTAAAAAATTCGGTCATAAGCTACTTAAATAATCATAAATTGTTAACAGAAAAACAGAATTTTCCTAACTTAGAGATTTTAATGAGAATTTTCAACATTTTTACCGCAATAATGAAAAACCGAGGAGAAATTAGGTGAATTTGTTACCGCACTGTAAGTGAACGTGACTTAAAAACAGAAGTACTTATTTATTTATTTATTTATTTCTTGATCCATTCAGTCATTTTCTAAGCTTTTTTTCCCCAAGTAGGATTGTCCGAAAGCTGGCATCCCTCTCAACTGACTCTGGGTGAGGGTGGGATACACCCTGGACAGTTCACCAGGCTATCGCAGGACCAACACGTACAACCATTCAGACTCACATCTATGAGCAATTTGGGACAGACAGATATTTATTTATTTTTAAATTTTGGTATACAGGGATCCCTCACTTTCCGAGATTAATTGGGACCGCGATCCCCGCGACCACGAATTCCGTAAAGTAGGGTCACTCCCACCACCTGACTGACGTATACGTACATGTATATGTGTATATGATATCAATAAATACATATTTAATTCTATAATGTTTATAATAACAATTAAACATTAAAAAAATAATGTATAAGATGTAAATAAAATATAAATACACACATACGAACGTGCGCGCACGCATACACGCAGATGCGTGTGCACGCACTTAGATGCACACCTCACAAAAATGTAAGTAGTTTTGATGGGAGGTTTTGGGTTGTTTCTTTTATATTTGTTTAGGGGTTTTTTTTTTTACATAATTGGCCTTGTTTTTGCAGAATTTTCCTTAAAATACCCCCCTAATCTTCCTTAATTTCCTTATTTTTTTTAATTTGATTAATTTTTTTTTTTAAAACAGCAAAGCACTGAAGCCGCGTGAATTGAACCGCGAAGTAGCGAGGGATCCCTGTACAGTAAGTACTCCATTAATCCTGCGAGGAGAAATTATTGCCTCTGCATTTAACACATCCAAAGTGAGCACACACTGGGAGCAGTAGGCTGCCACAAACACATGGGGCACCTGGGGAGCAGTTTGGGGTTAGCTGCCTTGCTCAAGGGCACTTCAGTCATGAAGGTGGAGGAAGAAAAAAGGTGCAGCTCACTCTCCCACTACCACCACCACCACCACCAGTTTCCTGCTGGTTTGGGAAATAAAGCAGTGACCTTTCGAGCACAAAGCTACTTCTCTAACAATTAGGCTACGGCTGCCTGTAGTTGAACGTGCATGTTTTTCTCGGATGGGAGGAAACCCATGCAAGCTGGGAGAGCATGCAAAACTCCACACAGAAATGAGAGGCAGACTTGCTAACCACTGTCCCACCTTAAACTTTACTTAGATTTAATATCTGATTTTGTAAATGAGATTTTGTACAATTTTTAACATGCTAGAAAAATATACAGGGATCCCTCACTTTACGTGGTTAATTGGGACAGAGATCCCCCTGCAACCACCGAATTCCACGAAGTAGGATCAGCCCCCCCGACTGACATATACGTACATGTATGCATGTATATAATATCAATAAATACATATTCAGCATTATTTTCTTCTTTTCCTTTCGGCCTTTTCCCTTTTCAGGGGTCGCCACAGCCTATCATTTGATTCGCATGTTTGATTTGACATCGGTTTTTACATCAGATGCCCTTCCTGATACAACCCAAAGGACAGAAACACGCTGATGGCTGTGCAGCAACTCTTTGATAACCCAGTTAGCTGCACTGGGGGGATAGTGACAACCTTGTGGAGAGTGGGACTCGAACCCCCAACCTTAGGATCAGTGATCCAGCACCTTTACCACCAGGCCACCACTGCCCCACAAAATACATATTCAATGCTATAAATGCTTATAATAATTAAACATTCAAAAATAATGCATAAGACGTAAATAAAATATAAATACACACACATACAGCTGCACGTGCACCTCACAAAAATGTAAGTAGTTTTGATGGGAGGTTTTGGGTTGGTTTTTTTGTTTGTTTGTTTGTTTAGGGGTTGTTGGGGATTTTTTTTTACATAATTGGCCTTATTTATGTGGCATTGACCTCAACTTTTCCCCCTATTCTTCCTTAATTTCCTTATTTTTTTAATTCAATAAAAAAACCCACAATGCACTGAAGCTGCATAAATTGAAGCGTGAAGTAGCGAGGGATCCCTGCATTTATGTTTTGTTGGTGTTATTCTGAGTTCCTATTCAAATCTGGTATAATTGGAATGTTTCGGTAATTCAAGTCATTAATTCTTGTCTTTTTAAAAATAAACATTCCCATTATAAGCAAATCTTTCCTAGTCTTCATATCAGAAACTCGAATGTGTGTTCATCTCTGTTCCTTGTGGAGGAAACACTGTAGTTTAAACACATCATTATATTTATTATTTATTACATCAACGTTCATCACACAGTCACATTTCCCATGATTCTCTTCTTCATCAGACTCACGCTGACTTCTGCGGATTTTTGTTTACTGGATCCACAATAACCACAAGTCCCCACACTGCCAAACCTGCTCGCACACACACACACACACACACACACACATCATCAGTGACGTCATGATTAGTAGATTGTTGTAATAAGTCTAAACTATTATTTTATGATAAAATCCTCCAGGAAATCCTTTTTTTCTGTAACACGTTCCTAAATCAATTCCTAATGTGAATTGTTGTGACATCATACACTGCGTCATGACATGACGTCACATTAATAACAGAAGTCTGAAGCGTGTTGGTCCCCGGGACTGACCTGCGGCGAAGGCGAGTTGCAGCGCGGTGCCGACAGACGAGCGCGCTCCTCGTTGAAGGGGCGCGCGCGCGCCGCGGTACACGAACCCTGCAGAACAGAGCAGCGCGCCTCCTGAGAGCAACCGACAGCTCAAACAACTCCGGGACACTTCCGTTTCGCGCGAGGACATCTGACAAACCGTCGGCGGAAATTATTACCAACTTAATGTTTTTGAAAGCAGCGGCATAGAAAACACGCGCACACTGATGACCATAACATGCTTTCCTTTTTCACCGGAAACACGTCACTCTCGACGCAGGAGCGCGTCAGCTGTGCGCATTCTTTGCGCAGAACATTCACAGGACAATAATACTAGTATTTATGCCTCAACGCCTCTTTATATATGATGGGCCGAGAACCAGTGTTCTACGTAATAGAAAGCTATTTTTGAGAAAATTGAACGAATTTCTGGTTTTGCAATATAAAAAGAAATCAGGGATAGTCATTACAATATGATTCAATGCCATCCTGGCACAAAATGACCTCATTAACATCGGTCAAAATTATCTCTGTTTTTGTGGGTTGAGGACACTCAGTCCTTCGTATGATTATTTTTAATAATTAAACATCTTTTCAACTAAAAATAATAACTCTTTAAACATTTTGTATTCGTGTACAGTACAGAAGTAGAACATACAGATTCAGTATACTTTCTTATTCAAGAACATTTTTGAAACTCAACATAAAATTTTCATTCATTCATTTTTGAAGCTGCTGAATCTAAATAGGGTCGCGGGAACGCTAATGCCTATCCCAGCTGGCTCTGGCAGGGTACACCCTTAACAGCATGCTAGGTCATGGCAGGCCTATAATTTATATTTTTACATTTATTACTTGACAGCAGAGTGGTGGTGGCCACACACACACACACACATACACACACACGGCAGTGGTGGCTTGGTGGTAAAAGGTGATGGATCACTGATCCTAAGGTTGGGGGTTCAAGCCCCATCCTCCACGGGTTTTCACTGTCCCCCCCTAGTGCAACTAACTGGGTTACCAAAGGCTGGCGACGTCTCTCACTGTCTATGGTGAGAGGCATGTGACAGACCCATTGCTGACTTTTGTGAAGAGTAGCTGCATAGCAGTCAGCATATTTCTGTCCTGTGATGGCCAGTGAGCTGTCCAGGAGGGATTCTGTCCTTGCCAAGAGAGAGCAGATACATGCATGGGCCAGGTGATGCCAGAAGCATGTCAACACAGCAGTAACCAGTATACTGTACACATATATAAACACACCAGTAAACAGTAATATAATATATTTACATTTTGTGACTTCTCAAAGAGTGTTTTACATTTATTCCATGGCACTGGTGGCCATTAAATTCAATCCTCAGCAATGAACTGTGGAGCTGTGCAGCAGCTGCAGCGAGGCTACAGTTCGAGGGTGCAGTTATATGGATAGCAGGCGTAGTTATTTCTGGCGGCCAAAGGTGCGAGCAATGTTTTCGTTAGTGTTTGCAGCATCTTTGAGAATCTCCATGATCTGAGCGTTCCTCCTCCTGCTCTCCCCCATTCGTACGGGATCTGCCTCCGGCAAGTTCTAATATAGGACAAACAGAATCACAGTAATGCGGATGCAACAAAATACAGCATCACCGTAGTGCACCATGTAGGGCACAGTGCTAATAAATATTCTACATCCTTGATATTTCATTCATATCACAGAACAGAAACACCATTCTCCTCAAGAGCCACAAGCTACCGTTTCAGGTTCTCTGCACCATCAACAATTTATCTTAACAATATTCTCAGCCCTCACGTCATTCGCATGACACACTGTAATGGACTGTAAGTGTTATAGAACACGAGATGTGTATGAGAAAAATGACAGCTAAAGCTGAGCATGAATTTATCTGGCTGATAATATGCATTAGTTATTAATTTTTGAAAATCTTTAATAATGATATGAAAAAATAAAATGAAAAAGAAATGTTCTCAGTTCCGAGCAAATTCTCTGTATTGCACTTCGTATTTCTTTCCTTTTTTTTTTTTTTGCCAACGGCAGTTTTTTGTACTGTGGCAATGATGGCCTGGTGGTAGTGCACTGGATTACTGATCACAAGGTTCAAGCCCCACCATCACCGAGTTCCCCCAGTGCAACTAACTGGGTTATCAAACACCAGCCATGTGTGTCAGTGTCTGTGGTGAGAGGCTGTAAAAGAACCATTGCTGACTTTCATCAACACTAGTTTGCACAACTGTCATGATGTTTCTGCCCGCGATGGCTTGATAAGCTGTCCGAGGTGTATGCTGAGCTTACCTAGTTGGCCGAGATGGGCGCTGGCCTGCTCCGCGACCCTAATTAGGATTAAGCAGTTAGGAAAATGAATGGATGCGTTTTTTTGGTATAACATTGGTGATGCAAAGCAGGAGTCCAAGACAACTGTCTTTCGGGTTGACAGAAAGTGACACTTGCACTGCTGTCCAGGGTGTACTCTGCCCTCGCCCGAAGTTGGCTGGGATGGGCACCAGCCTCTCCGCGACCCAAATTAGGATTAAGCGGGTACAGAAAATGAATATATATATATATATATATATATATATATATATATATACACACACACACACACACACACACACACTGTATATAAATACACAGTCACTATCCAAGTTAGGACCTAGATTGGTTCCAACCAACCAGTTGTAAGTCGGATTGGTCCTTCAGTTCATTTCATTTTCCGTAACCGCTTAATCCCAATTTGGGTCACGGGGAGGCTGGCGCCCATCTCAGCCAACTTCGGGCGAGGGCAGAGTACACCCTGGACAGCTCGCCAGGCCATCGCAGGGCGGAAACACGCCGATGGCTTTGCAGTTTACTCTTTACGAAAGTCAGCAATGGTTCTTCTACATGCCTCACACCATAGACAGTGGGAGACATGGCCGGCCTTTGAAAACCCAGTTAGCTGCACTGGGGGGGCCATGACAACCTTGTGGAGAGTGGGACTCGAACCCCCAACCTTTGGATCAGCGATCCAGTGCCCTATACCACTAGACCACCACTGCCCCGGATTGGTCGTAAGTTGGATATTTAACACAACGAAACTAAAACCACCCGGCACTCGCTATAAATTCATGTGAAGTATATTTTTCACCTCGACATTCTTTCAACATGTGAAATAAACGTGTCGCATTACTTTGCACTGCTCGCAACACCACTTTCACATTTCTTTGCCTATTCTCTTCCAGCCACGTCGACAGCAACTTCATCTCTGCAATCGGTCCTTCACGCTGTTTTGTGATGATAGTTGACTTAATTGGGGCCGCTGCTTTCACTGCTTCCTTAACACGGTCCTTGTCCTTCAGAATCGTGAGGCGCTTGTCGCACGGACTACTTTCGAAAAAATGGCCCAAAAAGTAAAAGTGGTCATTTTTTAATCGAAATTCGGATTTTTGCAAAAACTATTAAAACAAGTGTTCAACTGTCACGTGCTCAAGTGAAATCGACTAAAACTCACTAAAAATGTCTTTTATTTCCATTTTTCTGATGAGTACCCTCATAAAACTAGATAAAAACAGTAGAAAACTTACCGGTTTTTGTTGCAATTATTCACCGAGTTCTCTCCTACTCTCACTTAGTCTTTACGAAAGTCAGCAATAGTTCTTTTACATGCCTCTCACCATAGACAGTGAGAGACATGGCCTACGTTTGATAACCCAGTTAGCTGCACTGGGGGTGAACCTTTATATAATGGTCAAAAAGATACATACTGATCTTATTGGAATAAGCAGAATTGAAAAAAAAAAAAAGTCGTTTTTTTTTTTTTTTTTTGTTAATTTTTGGGGGTTACCAAGCGAACTGGGTTATCAAAGGCGGGCCATGTCTGTCACTGTCTATGGTGAGAGGCATGTAAAAGAACCATTGCTGACATTCGTAAAGAGTAGCTGTGAAGTCGTCAGCGTGTTTCTGTCCCTTGCTAAAAAGGGTTGTGACAGGAAGGGCATCCGACATTGTTAGAATATATCTCTGACCTAATACGTACATGTTTATTGAATCATGAAGCAAGAAGTTCTCCTTATCCTGTTGTACCCCGATGTCCCTAAGTTTTGTGTAAAACATCAACCAGACCGAACTGGATGTTCAAGGCTGTCCCTCTTTTATCACCACATACCTACGTACGAATGCAAGCAGTTACGTAAATAACATGATATGGTGATATTTACACATACACATACACATACACACACACACACATACATACACACACACACACACACACACACACACACACACATACATACACACACACACACACACATACATACATACACACACACACACATACATACACACACACACACACATACATACACAAACACACACATACATACACAAACACACACACACATACATACACACACACACACACACACACCCACCCGATGCTATGACGAATGTACTCTGAACCAAGGACACCTGATTCTGCATCTTGTCTGCTTTTTGCACGAAAACATACTGTATAAAAAGTTTATGCTCAGAAGCACACTCTGAGCAGCAGATGAATAAACCAGCTTGATTTCACTCGTGTGGTTTGTTGTCCTCTGTTCCCGGAGCGCTCTCAGACGTTGAGATACAGGAATCCAGATCGTGCAGGTTTACATAAGAGCTTCTACAGAGAGAGTTCTTACAGACGTAAAAACCTCTGCCAAAATCAAACGTGCGAATCAGATGATTCGCTGTGGCGACTCCCGAGTAAAAGGGAAAAAGCCGAAAGGAAGACAGACAGACCAAATTGACTGATGGGTTTAAAAAGGGCGTGTCAGATTAAAATGAGGATGATTTCTCTTATCAGTTCTTCCTAAAACTCTTCCTCGACATGTTTTCTAAAAGTTTATATGTCTGAAGTGCATAAAAATGTTTGGTTGCTAAGGACTAATGATGTTGGAAGAAGTGCAATCTTTGTGCTCATTTTTCTCGAAAACGTCTTTTGAAATTTTTAGTTGAATGCTGACAAGAAATGGCACAACTCGCTCAGTTTTCAAGGTATTGACAAACTTTTTGCTGCATTTTGCAGCTTTGGGCCTCCTCGATCTGACTGTAAAAAAAATCTCATTTTTGGACCCAAGAGCCTACTTTTGGTGGAGTGGCTCACAATTGTGGACACCGTAGAGTGGGACAGATGAAGATCTGCCTAGCTTTCTTGGTAGAATTGCTGTCTGATGAATCGGACTTCCTCTTGGGGTCAGGGGAACGGTGTACAGTAAATTAATGTAAAATTGTACTGTAAAAGATGTTACTGCGACCGTATATATTCACTGTGTAGCGGTAGAATGCTGTGAGGGTGGCCATAACTCACGTACGTGTGTGTGTGTGTGTGTATATATATATACACACACACACACACACACACAAGGAACCGTCACTACTTCATGCTTAAATTCATGCGGCTTCAGTGCATGGCTTTTTTTTTTTTTTAAACAATAAAAAAATAAGGAAATTCAGGAAGACTAGGACAAAAAGTTAAAGAAAATGCCACAAAAACAAGGCCAATTATGCAAAAAAAAAAGCCCAAACAAACAAAAACACAACCCAAAACCCCCCATCAAATCTACGTACTTACATTTTTATGCGAGGTATGTATCTGAATACGTGAACGGGCATCTGAGTGTGTATTTATATTTTATTTACATCTTATGCATTATTTTTGAATGTTTAATTGTTATTCTAAGCATTCATAGTGTTGAATATGTATTTATTAATATTATATACATGTACGTATAAGTCAGTCAGAGTGGGTTGATCCTACTTCGCAGAATTCGGTGATCACGGGGGGGGTCTCGGTCCCACAGAAAGTGGGGGTTCCCTGATTTTTATATATATATATATATATATATATATATATACATACATACAGACAGTTGTCGACTTACAACCTACGCGAGTTACGTCTGATTGACTTTACGACCGCAAAAGTGGTGAAGCATGATTCATGGCAGTGCGAGTGTTGCATACGACGGTTGTTTGCACTGCCAGCAGCGCCAGCATCTTAAAAGGCCAAGCAGGAGATGAGGCAGCTTCACTTTCTAACTGCTCAGAGCAAATCAATTCATCTACTTTCAATGCCACGTCACTGTGGCGCGAAGCGGAGAGCCAATCCTTTCTGTGTGTGGGCGGGTCCGATACCTTGAACCTCTAATTTTATTGGACTCACACGCTGCAGTGTTTATGTGACAGGAAGTGTGTCCCAAGTTTTGGCAATCAGCTGCTCTGCGGGTTGAAGTTTTTCCATGTTTGTCCATTTGTGTTTGCTTGCCAGCTGTGCTTGGCTTCGTGGAAATGAGCCGATCAAAACGAGGGAAATTTATCTCTTTACTCAAAAACAACACGCGCAGTCTGTGGCTGTTGTTATAATCCAATAAAATTAGAGTTTGAAGGTATCAGACCTGCCCACACACTGGAGTACAGCAAGGACTGGCTCTCCCCTGCTCGCCACAGTGACGTGGAATTGAAAATAGATGTATAGATTTAAATGCACGAGATTTATTTATCTGTTTTTGTTCGGTATGAGTGTATTTGGATGGAAAGTCAACATACGACCAGATCGCTTTATGACCGGTCTGTCGGAACCAAAAGCGGTCGTATGTCGACGACTGTCTGTGTATGTATATATATATATATATATATATATATATATATATATATATATGCACACACACACAACTCTACTGGGAAGAAGTTGGAGGAAGATTTTTCGGTGAACACTATCCCGCACTCAGAGTCCTCCCGTGTTTTTTCCAATACCCATTAGAGGGCGAAAGTGAGTACCGGCGACATCTACAGGTTGTTTGCTTGGGGGGGGGGGGGGGGGGGGGGGGTAGGGTTAAAGTCAGGTTCGAGTTAAAGTCAGATTAAGGTTTAGATGGCATTTTGATTGCGTTTTCCCGTGCTCACTTTCGCCCTCTACTGGGTATTTGAAAAACACGGGAGGACTCGGTGCGAGTTAGGGTTCAGCAGATTTTTCACCTGTTGCCATGGTGAATCATGTTATCTGTGTTCCATTGATGAGGGCTTTTTATATAATCATGCACGAGCTTTCCTCAGTCATCTTGACTCACAGTTGATTGAATTAACTGTAAAGTTCTGCTTCGAGTTTGTCAGCTCAGAGTTGCTCATCCTAGAGTTCAGGTTTCGACTCAGTTTGTTAAAATTGTTTTCTGAGCCTGGCTGTGTGTCAGAACTCGGTACCTTCTGCAGTTCCCGGTTCCGTTGTTCTCCCGGTTCGATGGCCTTCCAGGACACGTATCCGGCGAGCAGTGCTGCTCCGGCGGCCGTGTAACTGAGCAGCCTCCGTGACGCGCTCATCCTGTCACCGTGGAGGACAATTTCCCATCTACTTTTACTCTTTCCCTTCGCAATTCAATGCGATACACAGGAAATCGAGGACCGGAAGTACGTCACATCTTAGGCGGAAGTAATTCAAAGGAGTGAGGTCAAATCGTAGTTGAATTTAAAGCTTGTTTCAGTAAAAAAAAAAAAAAAAAAAACTATTAATTTTGTACATTAAAACAGAAGACAATGCGCTAATAATGTCTTCACTCACACACACACACACACACACACACACACACAGTATAATTCCATAATTTTTATGGACAGAATTTTTAGGCGCAGTCCAGTTGTTCTGGTTTGGTGGCCATTGGATCTTGTCTCTGTTTTTTGCATATGACGTTGTCCTTTTGGCTTCATCAATCCAAGACCTCCTGCTCTCACTGGAGCGATTCGCAGACGAGTGATGAGAATCGGCACCTCCAAGTCCGATACCAAGGTTCTTCAGCCAGAAAAGATGGAACGCAGCCTCCAGGTCAGGAAAGAAGTCTTGCCCCATGTGGAGGAGTTCAAGTATCTCAGGGTGTTGTTGACTAGTGAGGGAAGGATGGAGTGGGAGATTGACAGGCGGATCGCTGCAGCCTCTGCTGTAAAGTAAAGCCTGTACTGGTCTGTCGTGCTGAAGATGGATCTGGGCCACGAGGCAAAGCTCTCAATTTACAGTCGATCTACATTCCAACCCTCACCTCTGATCACGAGCTTTGGGTAGTGACCGAAAGAACAAGACCACAGATACAAGCGGCTGAAATGAGCTTCCTTTGCTGACTGGCGAGGCTCTCCCTTAGAGATAAAGTGAGAAGTTCAGCCATCCGGGGGGAGCTTGGAGTAGAACTGCTGTTCCTCAGCACTGAGGAGTCAGTTGTGGTGGCTCAGAGAGGCACCTGGTGAAAATGCCTCCCAAACGTCTCCCTGATGTGGTGTTTTGGGCATGTCCAGCCAGGAAGAGATCCCGGGGTTGACCTAGAATATGCTGGCGGGATTATGTCTCTTAGCTGGTCTGGGAATGCCTCGGTGTTTCCCACCAGAAGAGCTGGAGGAAGTGGCTGGGGAAAGGGATGTCTGGACCTCGTTGCTTTGGCTGCTGCCCCCTGTGACCCGACCTTCCGGTTTCCTCCTGGAGTATAAAAATAAGCACAGCAGGCTATATGGCAAGTATGCAAATTAGCCCTAGGAGAGAAGATGAATTTGAATAGTTGAGTGTGTGCTGGTCATGCAATGTACTCTGCTCTCGCAGAGTCCGCCGAGTTGGGCATCAGCTGCCCCCACCCTTATTACGATTAAGTGGCTTAGAAACTAAATGAATGAATACTGGAATATACATTTCTTTTATACATGAATATTCAAAACACCGCAAGTTACAGCAATTTATCAGCTCACCATAAATCCGTCATTCTTTAAAACCAACAGAAATGAACTCACTTCTCTTGATAAACAAGATCTTCATCATCAGCAACCCCCCCCCCCAAAAAAAAGTCTGAATCACAGATGGAGGTTCTGTCTGATAACATACATGTGATGCATTAATAAAATACAAACCATCACAAATGATAAACATTGCAGTCAGATGATGATGATCACAGAAACTTTATTCATTAGTACAGTAGCTTCACTAATTCAGACCAATAATGTTCACATGATCACTGATTGAGATAAAATAAGAGAAATCTCAGTTCAACGTGCTTAAGACCAATAAGACCAATTCTCTCTCTCTCTCTCTCTCACCATTATATCATTTTACATGTTAATGCTCACACAAGTCACAAAGACATCCCTCTCTCACTCCATCTCCCTTCGTTCTACCCCCTCTCACAGATTAGTTCGATGACACTCTGCTCCATTGGCACTGGTTCGACGCAGCGGTGCGCTGTACTGCTTACGATCTCATCAAGCAGGAAATGGACGAGGTTCTCATCTGAGACGAAGCGCCACAGGTAGAGCTGTAGATAGTGACAGTCCACCTGAACCTGTTGCAACCCAAACCGACCAAATGAGCGCACACGCACACATTCCAATAACGACTTCAGGCTGATCTTCACTATCCCTGTCAGCACCGACACCTGACACACACAAACAAAGGAATAACACTGTATCCACTGGTACCAGTGGAGCAGAACATGTAAGGTTCTCTCACAGTTATGTCAAATAAAAATTAAATTAAATCAGCCATGACGACTCCTGTGTAAAAATCCCATCAAAAGGTCAGTGAGGGCACAGAACTTAAAATAGCTGCTGTGAGCATCGACATAGAAGCAAAAACACACACACAGTGAATAATCAGTAAGCTTTAGCATCAAACATGTCAGATGTAACGTCTCCACATATACATGTGCATATATATATATATATATATATATATATATATATATATACACACACACACACTTTTTATATATATATATATATATATATATATATATATATATATACACATACATATATATATATATATGTGTGTGTGTATATATATATATATATATATATATATATATATATATATATATATATATATATATACATATACACACACACACACACACACACATATATATAAATATATATGTGTGTATATATATATATATATATATATATATATATATATATATATATATACACACACACACATATATATATATATATATATATAAATATATAGATATAGATAGATAGATAGACACGCACACATGCACGTATATATAAAAAAATACAGTGATCTCTCGTTACTTTGTGCTTCAGTTTCTGCGGCTTCAGTGCATCGCGGGTTTTTCAAAAACATTCAACGAAAAATAAGGAAATTAAGCAAAAATATGGAAAAAGTTAAAGAAATTGCCACAACACAGGCCAATTATGCACCAAAAAAACCCCGACTCAAAACCCCCCAACAAAACTACTTACATTTTTATGTGAGGTGCGCATCTGTGTGTGTGTGTATTTATATTTTATTTACATCTTATGCATTATTTTTGAATGTTTAATTGCTATTATACAGTGGTATGAAGAAGTATCTGAACCTTTTGGAATTTCTCACATTTCTGCATAAAATCACCATCAAATGTGATCTGATCTTACTTCGTGGAAATCAGCGGTTGCGGGGGGATCTCAGTCCCCATTAACTGCGGAAAGTGAGGGATCCCTGTATGTGTGTGTGTGTGTGTGTGTATGCTTTAGAAAGAGAGTAAAATGAGCTACACTCGTTTTAAAATTTCTCTTGAAATCGTATCCTTTCTTCTGTTTCTTAATACGTGATCGCAGACTATGCATATTCAAAATCATTCCTGCATCGTGTTACTGTTAACAGATCCAGAACCAAAACAAGATATAGCAAGGTGAAAAAGAGAGACTAAGTCTATGAGCTGGGGTGATTTCATCAGGAAACCTTTACTGGATATTAATCCAAAACGAATTACTTCACACTGTTATTCAGGGCATACTGTAACACACACACACAAACACACACAATCACTGTGTAATACATAAAGAAGACAATAATCAAATGTCTCACCTTATTAAATTCCACAGGGCTGAATATGTCGATTCTTTCAGAGAAAAGCTTGTGGATGTTACTGAGCAGGTTAGTGTCCATCGGAGCACTATTCTCACACACACACACACACACACACCAGAGTGTGGAAAAATCCATGCATCATTTATGTGTGCGTGTGTGTGTGTGTGTGTGTGTGTGTGTGTGTGTGTACCTTGGTGTGTAACTGGGAGCATAGCGTAGTTGTTGTCTGGAGCTGCTATAGACAGAGAATGTGCGTTTACTGGAGTCACTGCTGTGGGCCTTCCTCACCCCCTCCTCATAGAGCAAACCCACCTACACACACACAAACAGAACAAGTATGAGGTGGATAAAGTGCTGAATTTTCTCCATGATTGGTTAATTTACATTTTTGTTACGCTGTTGGGGTTTGAAGGTTTTTTCAAAGGACAGGAAGTGGGAGTTTAATCTTGTCTTGTTACCCAGCCTTGCGAAAGCACTTTCCTGTCTGGAACACACCTCTGTGTAGTGTGTCACACAAATACCTGCACATCTATCGCCGTTGTGTCCTCCACCACCCTCTTCATGACCGCACGTACGTTCCGCGGCTCAATCGTGTTCACCCAGTCCCGTGTCTCCACACTCTTCCTCAACATATGAGAGATGATTAAACCCTGCACCTGAAACACACACAGAAACATCACTCGCTCGCTCACATGTTGAACGGCAGTGAAGTCTAATGCTAATCTATTAGCAGGTTAGCATTACCTTGACGTAATGGTTGAGGAGTTTCTGTGCTGCCTCTCGTGCCTCAGCACACAGAGTCGTCACTGTAGTTATTGGGGAATGAAGCTGAATTAACACAGAGAGTGAGACAGACAGTGAGGTAGTGAGACATCTACACGCTCTGCTCTGTGTGTGTGTTTGTATGTACCTGTGTGAGGAATTGCTCGTCGGTCAGTGTGAGGATGTAGGAGATGGTGGAAGTGTCGTAGTCAAGGCACAGACGTGATAGCAGCAGCAGTAAAGTGGGTGGAGTCGAGTTGCTCCGATCGCCTGCACTCTCACAGAACTGACGCGATGACTGGCAGATGAACTTGATGAAGTTCACAATAAGCCCCTCCCTAACACCCTGACTGCAGAACTCCCCCTGAACAGGTACGCACACATGTACACACATGAGATTTCAGATGAAAGAGTTTGTGGGTTGATTGAGAAGCTGGCTGCTGTAATGATAAACACACTAACCTTAAAGTAGGGTTTGTTGGAGAAGGTGATGTCTTTGGCTGTAAACAAGTGCACAGACACCAACACTGATTTGATCTGATTGAGAATGGAGCTTGACAGTGAGTTCAGTAGCTCTGGGAGAGTGGGCGGGGCATCTTTGGGAGCAGAACTGCCCGCACCCAATGCTCCACTCGCCCCACCAACTGTGATGCGTGGGGCAGCAAGGGCCTGCCTCACATCAGTCAGGCTGTCCAGGTAGAAGCTCTGTAATGCACACAGATACTGTTTGATTCGCTCTCGTGCTGCATTAATCACAATCTCAGTCCCCCGGCTTGTGACTTCTGACCCCGGAAGTAGCTTAGACACTGCCTGAAGGCGATGATGGAAACGATCTAGAGCTCGCACAAGAAGGGAATTGTCCCCCACACCCTTTTCCTCCTGTATTCTGTGCTCCACAAGTGTGAAGTACTTGCCAGTTAAAGTGTCCACAAACTGCTGCAGCTTCTGATTGGCCATCTGAAAGAGGTGTTTGAGTTTGTGGTCACCCCCCTGTGGACGGCTAATAAATAACTCCTGATAGGAGGCAATGACTAAACACAGATTACTGACAAACTCATTACAGCCTCGGTCTATAAACTCCAGAATGTCCATCCTGCTTGCTGGAGACAGAAAAGGATTTGACTCAGACGGAGACACAGGGTTTACAGATGGTTTTGAGGTCGGTGTCTGGGTGGAATCGCTAAGGTCCGCCTCTAAAGCCTGCAAATCCGCCTCGAGTTTAGCGTGGGCATGGGTTAGGAATTTGTCACAGAGCTCCTCGGCAGGTTCATCCAGCTGCAGCAACAACTCCACACACTCTGACAACTCCTTTGCGCTCGCATTGCTGTCACTGACACACATGGGATCAACACGGGATTACACATTTATATGGTGTGTTAATGTTGCAGATGTTCGTGGTGATGTCATTCTTCTACAGTGGTAGTTTTACCTGTTTCTGAGCTACGTTCACTAGAATGTAATATTATTGAAAGTTTAGATGTGTTGTTGAGTGTGTACCTGAACCTGTCCCTCAAGTGTAGTGTTAATTCGAGCATGATAGTGTTACACTCGTCCTGGATGCCCCTGAACGAGGTGATGTTGTTGTAGTGGTTGAGGACGCAGCGCGCCTTCTTCTGACTACTGACTGCTCGTCCAAACTCACCGCACTCAACACATTTCCTTAACCATGCTGGGAACTCGAACAGGAACTGCAGCTTACGTACCAAAGAGTGAACACCTAAACACACAAACACACAGTTGTTACTCGTGTGGTTTTCTGTGTGTGTGTGTGTGTGTGTGTGTGTGTGTGTGTGTGTGTGTGTTCATGCCTGACAGTTTGGTGATCTGTGCGTGTTGGTCCTGCAGTGTGCCGCTTATCTTAGCACTGAACTCCGTGATGGCAGCCATATTGGCTGAGAGACAGTCCATCTCATCCTCCATCTTCTTGAAGTCATTCTTCATTTTCCTAATGGTGTCTGAGGACAGACACACACAAGCACGGACACACACACACACACAAATAGACGATCACATATTCCTTCAAAAATGACACAGTATGAGTACAGTATACATGTGTGTGTGTGTGTGTGTGTGTGTGTGTGTGTGTGTGTGTGTGTGTGTGTGTGTGTTCCCTGACCTGTAGCAGAAATAAATTTGTTGTAATTTTCATAGACAAGTGTCTGCATATCACTGTCCAGAGAACGGATCTGTTTCACCATACTGCTCTCCTGATCCATCAACTTTGTAAGAGAACATTCCTTTCGCATCTGCCACCCAACATGCACATGCGCGCACACACACACACACACACACACACACACACACACACACAAACAATCACTTTAAGAACAGAACTGACAGATCTGAAAAGCATCAGTGTTGTTGGAATGCATTTGATGAAGAATCATATGAAAGGCCACATGATAACATAAACCGCCTCAGTTAACACAGCAACAACACGAAGTGTCACAGTAACATTGTATTTGGTATTAAATGAGTGTTACACAAATTACAGTACAGGGATCCCTCACTTTCCGCGGTTAATTAGGACCGAAATCTCCCCGCAACCACCGAATTCCGCGAAGTAGGATCAACCCAAGACACCCCCATGACTGATATACACTAGATGTATATAATATAAATAAATACATATTCAATGCTATAAATGCTTATAATAACAATTAAACATTCAAATATAATGCACAAGATGTAAATAAAATATAAATACACATACATATACACAGATGCACACTTGCACGCACTCGCACCTCACAAAAATGTAAGCAGTTTTGATGGGAGGTTTTGGGTTGTTTTTGTTTTGTGTTTGTTTTTGGGTTTTTTTTCATAATTGGCCTTGTTTTTACAGCATTTTCCTTCATTTTCCCCCCTTTTCTTCCTTATTTTCTTAACTCGAGTAATATTAAAAAAAAAAAAAAAAAAAAAAAAGCGATTTACTGAAACTGCATGAATTGAAGTGCGAAGCAGTGAGAAATCCCTGTCTTCTTCTCCTTTTACTTTCAGCTGCTTCCTTCAGGGGTCGCCACAGAGAATCATCTGCCTCCATCTCACCCTATCCTCTGCATCTTCTCTTACACCAACTACCTTCATGTCCTCCTTCACCACATCCACAAATCTTCTCTTTGGTCTTCCTCTAGGCCTTTTCCCTGGCAGTTCCAACTTCAGCATCCTACTACCAATATACTCACCATCCCGTCTCTGTACATGTCCAAACCATCTCAATCTAGTCTCTCTGACTTTGTCTCCAAAACATCTTACATGGGCTGTCCCTCTGATGTACTCATTCCTGATCCTATCCATCCTTGTTACTCCCAAAGAGAACCTCAACATTTTCATCTCTGCTACCTCCAGCTCTGCCTCCTGTCTTTTCCTCAGCGCCACTGTTTCTAAATCATACAACATCGCTAGCTTCAACACCGTTTTGAACATTTTTCCTTTCATTCTTGCTGATACACTCCTATCACACATCACACCGGACACTTTTCTCCAACCATTCCAACCTGCCTGCACACGCGTCATCACCTCTTTTCCACACTCTCCATTGCTCTGGACTGTTGAGCTTAAGTACTTAAAATCCTCCACCTTCTTTATCTCTGCTCCCTTTAACCTCACCGTTCCTCTTGGGTCCTTCTCGTTCACACACACACACATGTATTCTGTCTTACTGAGGCTAACCTTCATTCCTCTCATTTCCAGAGCAGACCTCCACCTCTCTACATTTTCCTCCACTTGTTCTCTGCTCTCACTACACATCACAATGTCATCTGCAAACATCATAGTCCATGGAGATTCTTGTCTAACCTCGTCTGTCAGCCTGTCCATCACCACAGCAAACAAGAAGGGGTTCAGAGCTGACATTTGATGCAGTCCTACCTCCAC
Source organism: Plotosus lineatus (assembly GCA_024760905.1). Lineage (NCBI taxonomy): Eukaryota > Metazoa > Chordata > Actinopteri > Siluriformes > Plotosidae > Plotosus > Plotosus lineatus. Next base: position 33,104,053 of record CM045743.1, on the reverse strand, counting down.
CTTGAACTCTTCTGTCACACAGACAGCACACCTCACCGCTGTCTTACATCTTTCATACATGTCCTGCACCACTCTAACATACTTCTCTGCCACTCCAGACTTCCTCATGCAACACCACAGTTCCTCTCTCGGCACCCTGTCATATGCTTTCTCCAGATCCACAAAGGCACAATGCAGCTCCCTCTGACCTTCTCTGTACTTCTCTACCAACATCTTCAATGCAAACATTGCATCTGTGGTGCTCTTTCTTGGCATGAAACCAAACTGTTGTTCATAAATGGCAACTTCTGCCCTTAGTCTCACTTCCATTTTTCTTTCCCATAACTTCATCGTATGGCTCATCAACTTTATCCCTCTGTCGTTGCCACAGCTCTACACATCTCCCTTGTTCCCTTGATAGGCCAGTCTACAAAGTCATTCCCTTCTTTTCTTTTATTGTTTATTAATTTATACTATTTATTTATTTACTTATATAATATATATGTATGTGTGTATGTTTGTATTTGTATCTATTTTTGCACCCCCCTACTGATGGTACCTCAAGAGCCTGTAACAGTGAATTTCTCCATTGTGAGATTAATAAAGATGTATCTTATCTTCTTAAAAATGGGCACAAGCACACTTCTCCTCCATTCCACCGGCATCCTCTCACTCTCGAAGACCTTGTTGAATGTTCTTGTCAGAAAATCTACTGCTACCTCTCCGAGACACATCCATACCTCCACAGGTATATCATCAGGACCAATTGCCTTTCCATTCTTTATCCTCTCAATGCCCTCCTCACTTCACCCTTACTAATCTTTGCTACTTCCCGGTCCTCAAAGTTCACCTTTTCTACTCTTTGTTCTCTCTCATTTTCCTCATTTACCAGCTATTCCAAGTACTCTTTCCATCTTCCCAGTAAGCTTGTCATCAGTCAATACATTTCCCTCTCTGTCCTTAATCACCCTAACTTGCTGCACGTCCTTCCCATCCCTATTTCTCTGCTGTGCCAACTTGTATGAATCATTTTCTCGTTCCTATCTTACAAGTCATCATACGCCCTCTGTCTGGCTTTTGACACTGCTACCTTCGCCTTATGCTGTGTATCCCTGTACTCCTGTTTACTCTCTTCAGTCCTCTCAATGTCCCACTTCTTCTTAACTAACCTCTTCCTTTGTACACACTCCTGCACTTCCTCATTCCACCACCAAGTCTCTTATTTACTTTCCTTCCAGAAGACACACCAATAACTCTCCTACCTGTGTCCCTGATCACATTAGCTGGAGTTGTCCAGTCATCCGGAAGCACTTCCTGACCACCCAAAGCCTGTTTCAACTCCTCCTTGAAGACAACATAACACTCTTCCTTTTTCAGCTTCCACTACTTTGTTTTCTGCTCTGCCTTTGCCTTCTTCACCTTCCTCACCATCAGAGTCATCTTGCACACCACCATCCTATGCTGTTTGGCAACACTCTCACCCACTACTACTTTGCGGTCACTGACTTCCTTCAAATTGCATCGTCTACACAAGATGTAGTCTACCTGTGTGCTCCTACCTCCGCTTTTATAAGTCACCCTATGCTCCTGTCCCCTCTGGAAGAAAGTATTCACCACAGCCATTTCCAACCTTTTTTGCAAAATCGATCAACATCTGTCCTTCTGTGTTCCTGTCCTGGATACCAAACCTGCCCATCACTTACTCGTCCCCTCTGTTGCCTGCACCAACATGTCCGTTGAAGTCTGCACCAATGACCACTCTTTCACCTCTGGGGTTACTCTGCATCACTTCATCTAACTCCCTCCAGAATCTCTCCTTCTCTTCCAGCTCACAACCTGCCCGTGGGGCATAAGCACTAACAACATTGAACATCACACCTTCAATTTCTAACTTGATACTCATCACTCTGTCTGACATTCTTTTCACTTCTAGAACATTCCTGACCAACCCCTCCTTCAAGATGACTCCTACTCCATTTCTCTTCCCATCCACACCATGATAGAACAGCTTAAACCCTGCTCCTGAGCTTCTAGCCTTGCTGCCTTTCCACCTGGTCTCCTGGACACACAGTATGTCCACCTTCCTCCTCTGCATCATGTCAGCCAGCTCTCTACCTTTTCCTTTCATAGTTCCAACATTCAAAGTTCCTACTTTCAGTCCTAGACTCATGCCTTTCCTCTTCTCTCTCTACCTATGGACACACCCCCACCTCTCCTTCTGACATCCCTGTATTTTGTTTAGTTTTGAACGACTCTATAGAAACGCTTCACCCCCAAGTTGTTAGTCCCATTGCTAACGCTCGTCAGTTAAATCACTGTTCTCATGCTATTTGGTGAATAAATAACGATGTCACACAAGTTTAAATGACGAACCCATTCTTCTCATCCTCACTAGCGGTGTGTTTACCTTGTTCAAGTAGACCTCCGGGTCGAAATGTGGCCCGTTGATGTCACACGGATCCGCAGATTCGCTCTGCTCCACTTTCCCCTCCTCATTGATGCCGTAATACAGCTGCAAAAGCCCATGAACCCGCCGCTTCGGAGCCCCACTACTCTCTTCAACTTCCATTTTTATAAGAATAATCCCTAAATTTTCTAATAACAGACAGAAATTCTTATGTTTTGATCAGACTTCAGCGCATCAGCTATCCAACCGCTTCATCTCAGCTTTAGTTTAGTGAAGTAAAACAAGATGGCGCCCGGCTGACACTTCAAAATAAAAGTCTAGAACTTTAAACGGTGTTAATGTAATATTTACCTTGAATAATCAATCAATATAATTTCAAAGCGGTTCGATTAATTTTTTTTAACTGGGTTGTTTTTTTTCTTATTAATAAAAAAGCTCAATACAGGCAATATACTTGAAGCAAATGTATTTTAATACTCAAAATCCACTGATACATGTTTTGAGATTAGTACAAAGTGTAACAGTTAATGCTGCATATGGTTAGCTTAAGTACAATGACTAATAATATAAGTGCAATTTTGAAGGTCACAAATTAAAAAAAGTCTGAAAAATAAAATATGTTCTGTGATTAAAAATGAGTTTGAACGATGAATATCCAGTTTAATTAACTGGAACATTTAAAGATATCAAGCTTTATTTTACACACAGAGTATTTATTAAAAAATTGGGTATATTGGTCACAACAGCCTCAGACTTTAAATTAAAACATGGTAAGATATTTACAAATTAATATAAAAGATCTGCTAACATGATTAGCATAGTCAGGCTTTCAGCAGTGAAGCAACCTCAGTCAAACACTTCCAAGTTTCCTGTTGAGTGTTCTGAACCTTTCACAGTCCACAGTGTCTGTGCGTGTGTTAATTTTACACTGTTGTGACAGATTCAGACTGTTTCCATTGTTCAAGACAGAAAATGCATCAACAGGGTCCACACTCAGGTCACTTGGATGATAAACAGATAAGGAGATTTCGGCTTAGTGAGGCCTAATGAGGTTTAACAATGCCGGTTGTAAACATTCTTAATTAAATCGGACATTCTACAGTACATTACAAAAGCACAAGATTTGTTATTAGTTTCATTGGGATTTTGTTTTGACAGGAAGCAAATTCTTCTTTTTTGGAATAAACTGAAAGATAAAGGTCTACAGCAGTTTCATCCCAAATTACATAATGCTCGACTACAGACTGAGAGAACATTCACCTACATCACATACATATATAATAACTACCCAGTGCAGGAAGTTGTGTTCTGGAACATAATTCTGAAGACAGGATATTATTATTACTACTACTACCACCACTATTATTACTGATAGACAATAACAATAACAGTAATAATAATAATAATAACAGTAACAATAATAAAATAATAACAATATTACTTTATTAAAGAAAAGTGCAATTATTCTACACTCTGTTGATGAATGCATTTTTAACAGACATACAGTCAGATGACCATGAAACAAAATAATGGGGAGGAAAAAGGTTCCATTATTTCACTATTTACTGGAGATTTGAGACACAGCCTATTATCTACGAGATTGTAAACACACAATTTGGGTCAAAGCCAAGTCAATAATCAGCTCAGTGAAGTGACAGTGTTGCTGTGTGTCAAACAGGTGTTTGTGTGCATGTGTAAAATAAACAGGTGTGCACGTGTGTGTGTGTGTGTGTGTGTGTGAGAGAGAGTGATAAATAAGTGTGTGTAAAGCACTGTTGTGAGAACATACTGAGGTCAGTTTGGTAAGAGAAAGAGAGATTGAAGAGTTTTCTGCTGTGTTTGGTATGTGGTGTTTGCATAGAGGAGAAAATCTCTACTGTAACCTGTTACTCACACGCCTTCTACAAACTTGGTCCAGTCTGTCTGTCACTTCAGTTCTTCACAATAGGATGTGTGTGTGTGTGTGTGTGTGGGGGGGTGTTTGGTCTCTGCGTTGTAAGGCAATGTTTCAGCTCTGCTCCAGGTTGTCGGTCACTTGAACAGCAGTGTAAGAGGGAGGAGTTTGTTTGGTGAAGAAGGATGCTGCTCTCTTTGGTTTCAAACGCTTTATCTCTTTACCTGAAAGGTGAACAGGTGAGGCGTGTTATACATAATGGTACATCCGTCGCTCTTAGTATGAGCTAATAATAGTGTGCAGATGACTTAAGAGATACAGGTGCAACTCAAGATGGTCATTTCATACAAAGGTGACTCTGGACTGCCACTCTGGGCAGCAGTGACTATGGAAGGGTGAGCAATGGTGCTTGAAAGTGATCAGCCTCTATGGCCATTCTGAAAACCTTTTAGCCATAATGGCGCTAGATTAGCCACAAGAAGTTTTGTTTCTGGGCAGGATGATGGCATAGTGGTTAACATGTCCGCCATGCAGCATGAAAGTCCAGGGTTTGAGTCCCAGGCTTGGTGAGGGCATTTCTGTGTTGAATTTGCATGTTCCCCACACTTGCTTGTACTTTGGTTTTCTCTGACAGTCCAAAGACATGCACACTGAGCTAATTCTTCTTCTTTTCCTATTTTTTCAGGGGTCACCACAGCGAATCATGTGATTCACATGTTTGATTTGGCATAGGTTTTTATGTCGGATGCCCTTCCTGACACAACCCTTTTTTTTAGTGAGGGGCAAAAACACGCTGACGGCTATGCAGCTACTTTTTTTACAAAAGTCAGCAATGGTTCTTTTACATGCCTCTCACCATAGACAGTGACAGCCTTTGATAACCTAGTTCGCTGCACTGGGGGGGGGGGGGGGGGGGGGGGGAGGGGCAACCTTGTGGAAAGTGGGACTTGAACCCCCAACCTTAGGATCAGCGATCCAGCGATCTTTACCACCAGGTCACCACTGCCCACACACATTGAGCTAATTGTCTCTTTCAAATTACCACTGGGGATGAGTGTGAATCACAACTCCTTACTTTTATCATGCCAAATATATGTAGAATAATACAGCAGTTATGTAGAAAAGTTATTTTTAATTCATACACAATTACTATCAGCAATTTGAGCAGCTAAAATCCTCTCAGAATAACTATTGACAAATTAAATATGCACACAATTAGATGTTATGAATTGTATTACAATAATAATAATAATAATAATAATAATAAAGGAAACAATATCAGCAGCATATTGACAGTAATGTGCCATGGAATTGTTTTTACTTTATTGTTTCAGGACCTCAAGGTGTCCCTAGCAGGTCACCTGATTCTAAAATGTTTATCTGAACAATCCATGAAAAAAAAAATTGAGATTTTTCTTTTAACTGAACTTCACTGAAATAGATAGATTTATTTATTTATGCACATATAGATTTTATTCATATATTTTTACCATGCTGTACTTGGATCGGACTGAACCAATCTGCCGCCCTCACTGCCAAATATGACTCACTGAGATCACCACAAGATGGACTTGGTGGCCAATGGTGTCCAGCACGCACCCTGCCATGAGCTGCCACACTGGGAAGTGGATAATTTGGGCTACAACTCTGTACAGTGAGGACTCAGGCTGTCACTGTGAAAGGAGAGAAGGAGGAGCTGCCCATCAGCACTCACTCCACCTCTCCGCATTCTTTTTGACTACGATAAACTGATTAATGCTCCTCCACTCACCATCATCCACATAGCTAATAGTGCTGAGTGTGTGCACTCTGCTGCACATGACACTGTTCTGTCTGCGCACTTTCCCTCTCCGTGGCTCTCTTGCTCCCTCTGCACTCTCCTCCTGAACTGAAGTCTCTTGGGAGGCAGTCACCTCACTGACAGTGCGCAACTCCACACAGAACTCAATAAGACCGCTCATCAGCTCCGCCTGACACACACACACACACACACACCAACTGTAAAAAAAAAATGTCTGTGTACTTGTGTGTGTGTGTGCATGTACTGTATGTATAAAAGTTTTATATTGTGTATGTGTGTGAGAGGGGTATATTTTGAAAGTGTATGAAGTGTATGTGTGTGTACATATATGTGGTATATATGAGGTGCGTACTTTGTGTGTGTGTGTATATATATATATATATATATATATATATATATATATATATGAAGTGTATATAAAATGTGTGTGTGTGTGTGTGTACTTGTTTAGAGTAAATCTTCAGTAATTTATTAACAGGTGTTCCATCTTCTTCTCCATCAAACTCTAGCCACAGTATGTGTGAGTCTCCCTCAGTGTCAGGGTATGTGTGATCCCATGACAGCTCCGAGAACCGCAGACCAAGGAGCACATGCTGAAACACACATATACACACACATTTTATATATATATATATATATATATATATATATATATATATACACACACACAAACACACATACACACAGTGGTAAAACAACACAGTGAAATAGTAAAGTGGTTCAGTGTAATACAGCATGGTAAAGAATCTCAAAGAACGTGTAGTTTAGAACCATTCCTTACCTTCTCCTTAGGATCGATGACGTAAACTCCCTCCAGACTTATCCCGACACTCACCATCTTACGCCCTCCACGCTGTAACAGGCCCTGAGCTGGCTTATCTATCTCACCCACGAAGAATGCACACCTGAGAGAGAAAGACGATCAGTCACCATGAGGAGTGTGTGTGTGTGTGTGTATTCATGTGCATGCATACATGTATGTATATTTATGTGTGTTATTTTGTGTGCATGTGTGTGTGTGTGTATACATATGTATGTCATCAATGTCTGAGGAATGTGTTTGTGTGTGCGTGTACTAAACCCATAATAAGGGAGTGTGTGGCAGACACTGAGGTACTGGAGGATAAGTGAGCACGGCTCAGTGTGCATGTTGAGGGTGTGGTATTCCTTCAGTAAACTCTGTTCCAGTTCTGCACGACGCCCTGCCCTTAGCCTCAAGCTGGAAAAAAGCCCCGTTCCCATACCCCCCACAACATGGGCCGGCAGCAGCGATGACAACTTCCTGTCCCTGACACACATACACAGTTTTCAAATCCAAATTCTGACAGCATTGTAACAACACCCAGACTGAATCCTGCACTTTATTACACTTTAATTATTATACAAAATTTCAATGTAAAATTTAATAATATAACACTCTAAAACTACATTCATATAACAAAAATAGAGTCGATAACCATGATTCTGTATTTGTCTGTGTGTGTGTGTGTGTGTATTTATGTACCTGATAGCGGAGGTCAGCTGCTGGTCATCAAGTCCTGTACCAATCTCTATAGCGCAACACAAAGCAGCCAATCGAATCCAGTGTTCAGGGTCACATGGGTACCGACCCTCAATGATGTTTAATTTAGTCTCATCATACAGGAGACGCAACACACTCTCATCTTCTAACTGCAGCACACACAAACACATAGCAAGTGACACTGTACTACAGTTGAGACACAGCCACAACTTATTTATACTGAATGTGTGTACCTGAAGTTCCTTAGATTTGGGGTAGAAAACATTCCTCCTGTACTGCAGACACGGTTCATCTGCAAAGCACAAACAGTCAGTCCTCACACACAGTCACTACACACCACACACACAGTCACTACACACACACACACACACACACACACACACACACAGTCACTACACACCTAGTGAGATGTCATCTGTGTGAGCATCCGTGAAGCGGTACAGCAGGTCTTGCCACTGTCGGCACAGTTTATACGGTTGGTGCTTTGGCTTCAACTGCAGCTCTGTTCTCAAACACACACACACACACACACACACACACACATATACACTTTATGGATATTCATCAGATTCAAATGATATAAATTGTGTATTAGCAACTGTTATTTCCATGATTTACACTTTATGCATTAGAATGTTAGCATAGCAACAATGTAGTTATGCTAGCACACTCACCTTGGTAACCAGCATGATAAACAAATCATCACCAGTGTGTGTGTGTGTGTGTGTGTGTGTGTGTGTGTGTGTTACCTAGTAGAGGTGAGCAGAGCCAAAAGGCGAAAACATCCTGAGCAGCATCAGGAATATTGAGAGCATCTCTCACACTGCGGCCGAGTTCCTGTACACACGCACAGCTCACACTCTCCACACACACCTGTACTATCCTGTCACTCACCAGGTACACTAACACATCCTGAGCTACACACACACACACACACACACACACACACACACACACACAGGTGCTTTAAAACGATTTAAATGTATAACATCACACACTGGTTATGCTGTAAGGATGACCAATACAGGTCTGCTTTAAGGTTACATTCTGAGTCCTAGTACTGAATATTACACACCATTGTTGACATCCCCTGTGAAGACAGTGTGTGTGTGTGTGTGTGTGTGTGTGTGATTCAGACTCACAACGGGTCACTGATGAAGAAACACTTCCTCTGTTCGAGTGAGAACGTTCAGACGGCTCTGAAGGGAAATCACACTCATCTCCCTCCATCTGTTTCTCTCTCACACACACACACACAGTGTTTTTGAGTCAATGTTAGTGACTTTGTTATAAAACAACACTGAATCTGAACAGAGTCGATCTGTGTTGATGTTTATCCTTACTAATATCGCTACAATATTATTCAATTAAATATAACTACATTCATACGGCCTGTATTGTATATTACTGTATATAATAACTGATTATAATCACAATATACTCCTTCTGACACACATCAGTACCAGCAAGCCAGATGAATTTCACATGTTATTTCATTGAGTTTAGAAATCTGTTATTAGCGGAGTGCTAACGACATACACCGAGTTTGGTGTAAGATTACTGTTTGTTTTTCTTTACAATTTTACATCAGAATAAACAAACTATTATCCGAAACCTGATTTTTTTTTAACGTTACAGTCCACTCAGCAGATAGGATAAAAGAAGCTGTCTCCTCAGTCCGCCACTGGACCTCGCTCCCCGGTCTGTCCCCGCTATGTCCCCGTTATGTCTTCACTCTCTGCCCGGTCGGTTGCAGCCCTGTGCCCTCTCACACCGCTTTCTGACTCACCGAAGCGCTTCCTGCTTGCGGCTCTGCGCTGGAACTGGAGCAACCCGAGTGTCAGGAACACGGTTTATACGCTGTTTATATAAAGTTTATAGTTACCACCAATGTTTTGGAAAGATTAAGTTTCACAGTAAACAGCAGGTGTGTTCGTGGCTGCATCAGAACAGAGCCAACTCACACTGCTAACACTGCTAACGATGCTAACAATGCTAACTGTTTATTCCTGTCAGAGCCACAGCACACCTTCCTTCCCCTCACGGTAACCGATTTCCTGTTTATTTAGCGCCTCCCACTGACAATTTACTGACACAACATGTATTTATTTTATCAACAAAAAAATGTACTGACAAGTCATTAAAAAACTTTTTTCCCCTGAAATCTCTGTACATTCGCACTTATATACTTATTAAATCTGCAATATTATTAGACTATTTACAGACATATTTCGGTTTTTATTCATAAGAATAAACGTATTTAATGTACAGTATTATTATATATAAACATTTATTTATACTAATAAATTATATTATAAACATTACAATTCAGGATAAATCTGAAGGGAAAAATAATCTAAAGAAAAGAAATGCATTGAATGATAACACTTTATTCATTGAAGCTATTATACTATAAATGAATCTGAACGTGCCGTACCACCATACCATCCACTGATTGGTCATTAGAGTAACCAATCAGGCTCGAGCTTTACTCTCTGAGCACTTCATCCAGAAAATAGTTTTAATACTGATGATAATAAAAAGTGTAAAAATTAATCATAATTAAAATATGTATTTCGTTTCTCTGTAATTCTATTAAATAATATTTTACAGAACACAGCATACGTTAATATCATTATTAAATTGGGATATAGATGATGACATAAACCAGTCATATAAAAATCCGAGAAAACATAAATACATTTGGGACAGAAAATACAATATTTTGCCATTTGTAAAAGGTACCAAAAATTTAAAGGCACGGCATGGTTCAGTAACCCAGCATCCAGCAATACATTCAATAGATTTATAAAGATTTGTAATAAAAACATTGCTAAACTTTTAAATACATTTAGATAAGAACATGTCACATGAAGTCAAATAAAAAGGACACATTTAACTCACATAAAACCTCATGAACTCCAATTTAAAAAATAAATACATTTAAACAAAACACAAAAATAAAGAGTATTTTTGGAAAGAAAAAGGAAATAAAACCAAACATAAAACCAGGATTAATATCTGGGGGAAGTCTCAGTTTTAACAGTGGGGTGATAGCAGCTGAGGACAATAACAGCAAGAACAAAAAAAAAAAAACAAACAAAAAAAAATCCACCAAGAAGAAGAATGATAATTGCACTGTCTTTTCCTGGATGTTGTATAAAGGCAATGAAAATGAGATTTATATTTCATGTGAATAACTGCACTGGAAAATATTGTATGTTACAATTTGGAATAATTATTTCCTCCACTCTCCCAAAATTGCAATGTTTCGCCACAATTATCAAACCAATTTCTGATCATATTTATATTCCATTTATATTTTATTTGTAATGTAACATTTCAGGTGGCGCCATCTGCATTACAGCAAGAAGGCCCTGGGTTCTAGAGTTCGGGGCTGCCGTTCTTTCTGCATGAGGTTTGCATGTTCTCCCCGTGCTGGTGGGGTTTCCTCAAAGTACTCTGGTTTCCTCCCACAGTCCAAAAACATGGAGACGAGTGGAGAGTAAAGGATTGTGTCCCTACTACTAACTCACATACTCACAGAGTACAGTACCGGTGCTCAGGACTCGGACGCAGCCTGTGTTATCACACACTGAGCTGCTTCTGAAGGTCTACATGTCCTCTTGTCTCTGTTCCGTTTATCAGAGTCTTTATTTATTCATTCTCTTAACTCGTTCAGGATAAGTGTGTACATCAGTGTGAACCTGAATACCCATAATGCTTTGCTGCAATCTAATACAGTGCTGCTAGAGTGGTGCTGCTGCACTGTGATGAACCAACAACTATAACACACGTTTCCTCTCAAGCATGTGCGAAAGCACACAAACACACACACACACACACACACACACACACACACACACACACACACACACACATGCACATTCACCAGCTAGAGAGTGCATGAGAACACTGTGTGTCTCTACTGCAGCACACACTTCTCCTTGCTGCTGTATTTCATTCGTCGGATCTCTAAACCTCGTTCTAGTCGAGCATCCTCCTCCAATGCCCTGCACAGGATAATAAAAGACATTGTAACATACACACCCTGTATATAATGGTTACGTAAGTGTGTGTGTGTGTGTGTGTGTGTGTGTGTGTGTGTGCCTCACCCTCTCTCCTTTGCATCCATATCTCTGACTAATTCATCTCGCTGATTGACCAGGGACACGAGTTCCTCCAGGAGAAGTGCTTCACGATGCTGATGTGCTTCACTCTTCTGCCAATCTGACACACACACACACACACACACACACACACACACACACACACACACACACACACACACACACACACACACACACACACAACTTAAGGATGTACATGTCAGGTACATTAGTGCTGTTAAATGTCTTGGCTAAACCCTTTGAACATTACCTTCAACCGCCATTAAGGCTCGGAGCTCACAGGTCAGGAGCTCAAACCTCCTCTCCAAATCCTGTTCCTCCTGCCTACACACACACACACACACACACACACACACACACAGTCCACACACTAATTCTATTGATCAGCAGGGTGTGTGTGGTGTCTGTGTGTTTGCGTGAACTCTTACAGACTCTCAAGGTAGTCCTGTCTCCTGATCAGAGCGTTCTTCTTATTAACCAGTGTGAACCACTCCTGTATCAGCTTTTCCTCCTGCTCCTTATCACTGCCTACACACACACACACACACACACACACACACACACACACAGACACACACACTACTGTAAGTGTTATAATCTATCAGTGTGTGAATCAGCTCTTGAGCGCCCCCCTGCTGGTGTTTATCCTATTAGTTCTGCTGTAGTTTAGAACTGTGAGGTTTTAATCTTTTCGTACTGTCTCACTCTACCGCACTTATCTCACCTGACTCCATGAGCCGTCTCAGTCTGCGCTCCACCACTGCTGCTCGAGTGTCAATGTGTTTCTGCTCAAGCACCAGAGCCTTCAACTCATTTACCACATACTGACTGGTGTCCTGCAGACACTGACCCACACACACACACACACACGCACACACAAATACATATGCACAAACAAACACAAACACACATAAACAAAAACACACACACATCAACAGACAGAGGAGGCGGGAACAAACAAAAATGCAAACGAGAAGAAGAGACAGACGGGTCGGAATTAGCAAAAAATACACCGAAACAAACAGAGTGATACAGAATGATACGGAGAGTGAACAGTGTGATAGTGAGGGACAGTACGCGTGAGACAGGGAAAGTATGACAGTGTGAATATGTTAACTGACCGTTGGTTCCTTGTCTGCAGTTTCAAGTGATTCTAAACAGAAAATTCACAACGTCACACATTAATAATCACTCAATTGCAGCTGCATCCCAAATGCTCTAATTAATTAATCGTTATGGTTCTCACTGTAATGGGAAACAACGTGAAGTGAGTTAAAAATTCTACAATGATTTCCAGTGAGAGAGTTACCAGCAGGAGTCGTGTCACCTTCTGCTGCCAAACATTTCACCTCAACTTTTCTTGCCTGTCGGAAGACAAAAACAATGCACTAAAAACTTTGCTACGCTGCAACACACAGCACAGAGAAACTACACATAAACACTATACAAAGCGACGCTATGCAGGGACATGACACAGAGACACAACACAGGGATATTACACAAAGACACGACATGGAGACACATTAAAAGGAGGCTACACTGAGATGCTACATAGAGACATGACAAAGAGACACAACAAAGGGATTCTACATAGAGCATACAACAACAGAAATACAACACAAGGATGCTACACACAAAACACAATACAGAGACGTGACAAAGGGATGCTACACTGAGACACAACAGGAGACACAACACAGAGATGCTACATTCGGAGACATCAGAAACATGACACAGGGATGCTACACAACATCGCAAAGCCAGGATGACAAAGGGATGCAACACAGAGACATGACAAGGGGATGATACACAGAGACACAACACAATGAAATGACACAGGGATGTTACACAGACACATTATGCTGAGACATGACACAGGGATGACAACAACACGACACAGGAAAGCTATCCAGAAACACGACACAGGGATGTTACACAGAGACATACAGAGATATGACACTGGTACGCTATGTAAGGACATGACACAGGGACAATACACAGAGACCTTACATAAGATACAACAAAAACATGACACAACAATACTTCACAAAGATAAAACACAGAGACATCGCACAGGGATGCTACATAATGACACGAAACAGGAATGACACGGAGAGAGGACACTGAGATGCTGCATGGAACCAGGACACGAAGTCAGAACACAGAAAAAGATCAAAGATATAGATGAACAGATATACCTATGCAGCACAGTGGGGGGGTGAATGTTGCTTCTTACTTTTACCCAATCACTGCTCTCTCTTACCTCACTCTGTTCTTTCTCCTCCTGCTGTTTCTGCTGTTGTGGTGCTACTGGAGTCTGTACTTCTCCATCCGTCCTCAGATCTTCTCCTTTAGCTGCCCGTTTGGTCCGAGGCGGTGGAAGCAGAACGCCGTTGGTTGGTCCTTCTCCTCCCCGTGAGTCTGAGGCGTTGGCTTGGTCTGGCTGGGAGACAGTATAGCTGGACTCACTGCCGTTCTTCTCTAACTGCAGCACGCTGAGATTCTGACCTGAAAAGTGTGACTGGATCTGACTCAGGTACGTCATCACCATGAGGCGATCCGGAACCGACAGCAGAACCAGATCAGAAGGGTCCAACAGACGAGATATCCCTAACTCTGAGAACCCATCAAATGCCTGCATAGACACATAGAACAGACGGGCTGAAACACGTGAGCCATCAAGGAGTACAACGCTATAGAGAGAGACAGATCGAGACAGAAGTTTGATCAACAGACAGACTGAGAAGCAGACACACAGCAAGAAAGACGCATACAGACGGCGAGACAAACGGATGAAATAGAAATAGAAAGAAAGAAAGACAGACGGGGAGATAGACCCAGAGAGAGAGAGAGAGAGAGAGAGAGAGATTTACTTACCCTCTTGTTATTGAGTTTTATATCTTGAGGCTCCAGAGAATCAAAGTCACTGAAAAAGTCAGAGGTTCATACAATTTTATGTTCGTACAGTTTAATGTTGTGCAGATGTGTGCTGAGGTGCATCCAAGCATGTTTAGGTCTAGTTAGATGAATTTGAGTGGGAACAGAGTGGTGTGTTGAGGTATAATGTGATATGTAGAGGTGTAGTGTGGAGCTGTAGTGCTGTGTGTAAAGGTGTAGTAGAGATGTAGCTTATTGCGTTATAGTGTGAATAATGTAGTATGTTGAGGTGTAGTGTGGCGCGTAGAGGTGTAATGTGGTGTGTAAAGCTATAGTATGTTCAGTCGAGGAACCGTGGGGCCGGTGCTGTAGTGGTTAGGGTGCTGCGCTCATGATCGGGAGGTTGTGAGTTCGAATCCCACTGAGACCCTCACTGTGTTAAGACCCCTGGTCAAGGTCTCAACCACAAGTGTACCTCTGTTCACCCAGCAGTATAAATGGGTACCAGTAAAAATATACTGGGAAGGTAACCTGCGATGGACTAGCGTCCCATCCAGGAGGAGTTGAACTCCTAGTCGCTTCACGCTACGGAAACCGGGGATAAGCACTGGCCTGATGAGCCACTAGGCTCAGGTGTAAAAACCCAACAAACTTACCTATGTTCAGTCGAGGTGCAGTATGGTTCGTTGATGTGTAATGTTATGTGGTGTATAGCGCTATAGTGAGGTGTAGTGAGGGGTGCATGGACACAGCCTTTGTTGGGGTATAAGTCTGTTGGGTTTTTAGACCCGAGCCTAGTGGCTTAGCCTCGTGGCTCATCAGGCCGGTGCTTATCCCCGGTTTCCATAGCGTGAAGCGACCAGGAGTTCAACTCCCCCTGGATGGGATGCTAGTCCATCGCAGGTTACCTTCCCAGTATATTTTTACTGGTACCCATTTATACTGCTGGGTGAAGAGGCACACTTGTGGTTGAGACCTTGCCCAGGGGTCTTAGCACAGTGAGGGTCTCAGTGGGATTCGAACTCACAACCTCCTGATCATGAGAGCAGCACCCTAACCACTACGCCACCGGCCCCACTTGTTGGGGTATAGTGCAGTGTTTTGAGGTGTAGTGTTCTGTGGTGTGTATGGCGTGGAGAGGTCTAGTATGGTGTTTTGATCTGTAGTGAGGTGTAGTAAAGTTATTGTGTGGTTTGATATTTGTTTTTGAGTGTTTTTTCGATAATACTGTACTATATTAACCCCTGGGAAATTCTTGTCTCTGCATTTATCCCATCCAAAGTCAGAACACACGGTATAAACAGTGAGCATACACACACTGCCACACACTGCAGCACCTAGACAGCAGTTGGGGTCAGGTGATTCGCTGAGGGGAACGTCAGTCATGAAGGTGAAGAAAAGAAAGGTGCAACTCATTCCACCACACATTTTGTCTGCTGGTGTACGAATCGAACCTACGGCCTTTCAATCCTGAAAACTACTTATCAGACCATTAGGATATGGCTGTCCTCTTGTGTGTAGGGGTGTAGTGTTGAGTGACTCACATCATGTTTGGGTAGAAGTGGTGCAGAATGGCACAAAAGGCTAAGCCATTCCTCCAGGATGTGCTGAAGTTTGTAACCTTCACGCCCCTGTAATCCCGAGTGATTTCCTGACACCACTGCAATAACGACTGACTGCTACTAACCAGGGCAGGGCTCAGGAGAGGAGACCCCACCTACACACACACACACACACACACACACAAAGAGAGACCTCAATATTTCAGAATGACGTGAGTTCAGTACCTTGTGTGTCCAAATGAACAGCAACGTCCTTAAACTGCATTCCTTACTTTCTGTAGTGAACTCACCAATGCTGCCTACTTAGGGTCCTACTCCTAAATGGATATTAGTGTGCTTCATAACATAATAGATCATCAGTGCTATTCTTTACCTGTTCAGGTGAGGGTGTATTGTGTCTAACTTCCTGTCGAGAGACTGGAGGAGAAATGTTTTTCTTCTCGCTGTGCTGGAGGACAGATGGTGGCGTATCTTCTGATTCCTTAAGTGTAGAGATTTGGAAATCACTCTCTGTGATCGTATTTTCACTTTCCACCTTTAACAAGATTTCTACATGGGAGGAGTCTTCACTCTGCAGCTCACACCTGCAACACAGCCAGAGAACCTTTTAATTTACGCTCTTCAAACACACACTCACCACAACATTAGCGTTCATTATTCTGGGAAAAGTTTTAAAAATTAATCTCAATTAAAATAAATAATTAAAAAAAGTGTGCAATGTCTGTGTTTCTAATCTCAGAGCAACATGAGTGTTCCTGAATACAGAGTAATTAAAGTGAAATGCAGGCTAGTTTTTCAAACTCTTCTGGTACACATGAACGTATGTCTGTCTGTATGTATACTTTCATTATCAAGTGGTTTTTGCTTACAGTTTTGAAGTTGTAATCTTGTGGATATTTTGCATTAGCAAGTTTGAAAAGGCAGCTGTTTCACTCACGTGAAAGCACATAACCAAGAAAATAGGAAGTGAACCCCCAGTACTTATATGGTAAGTTAATGACAATAATAACAGTATACAGATATTAAACTAGCAAATCAGATGTAACCGAGAGAACTTCACACACATCAAACAAACATCATATCCTTTACATAAAAGAATGTTATAACGTCGTATATACATAAATCACCTGCAGGTTTTTTTTTTTTCAGTACAGTGATGTCCTGTGTGCAGATTTATTACGTTTTTTTTCTTCATGAAGAAGATGGTAATAACAATAAAGTGTTTTCATGGGTGGATCCCAAGTGGCGCATCGGCAATGTGTGTGACTATTAACCCAGAGATTCTAAGTTCGTAATCCATGTTAATGCCACAGCCATCCTTGCTCAATGGCTGAGCTCTCACAGGAGAGAGGGATGGAATATGCTCACTTCCCTGTCACTCACAGCAATCGTCAGCCAATCATGGATGCCTATGAACTGATTCGTATCAGGGATGGTTAGTGTTTTGCCTTTGAGCATGTTAGAATTGCATGTCAAGGAGGGGATGTGTGCATGCTTTCGCCCCTCCCTGGTTGGTGGGGGTCATGTCATAGAGAAGGCAATACTTCATAGCTGGGAACTAAATGTGAGTAAATTTGCGAGAAAATGTGAAGACACTAATGTATTTTCTTGAACATTATTTAGTGCAGTTATTATTACACTTACACATTGGGGAGAGGAGCAACTTCCACTTTTTCTATGTGAGCTTTATCGAGCTCATAGTCAGTGCTAACTCTCCCAGCTGTTTCTTTTTCTAAAGTTTCAGTGTGAGCTTTGGACTGAAGTGTTCGTTTCCTCTCATCTCCCAACACCACAGCATGCTCCATCTGGCTTTCACACATCTCTGTTTTATCACTGTGAAGTTCAGCAGCATCTCCAGTTGGTTCTTTCAAGGTCACTGCATTCCCAAGGTTGTTCGACAACATTATTTCTGAAGCAGAAAGCTGATGCCCATTTTCTGATGATGACCAGACTCCAGGTGAAAGTGGAGGTGTTGGAGGAAGATCAAAATCAGACTCTGAGGGTACAAGACGCTTCCTGTGCCGAGGAACCGGAACAAGAACAAGATCAGATGTTGGAGATGTGTCAGTGTCCTCTACCATTTGGAGAATCTTCTCAAGCAGGAGGCTCTCCTCTAACAGAGCAGAAGGTTCTTCAATAATTTGAGTGAGAAGGTCAGATGATTTTTCACCTGGTGGTGAGGACATGGTCTGTGGTATCACTGAGTCAATGCTTTGAACTGACTCAACTGTAACATCCTCTGACAGTTTCTTACCCGTTCTTGTGGTATCCTCATGTTCTTCCTTTTCTACCTCTAAAGCTGTAGTGACATCATCAACCTGGTCCTGGGACTTGAACGCTTTGACCTCATCTGACTGTTCTTTCGCTGTTTCTACAGAGCTACTGACCTCCTCTGGCTGGTTCATCACTGCTCCTAAAAGTCTCTGATTATGGTCTACATGTATGGTGGTTGCTATTTTAGCATCACTTGACTGATCTTTTACTAACAAACACATGCTATCATCGTCTGGTTGTTTCTTAACATCTAAAAATCTTTCAGGCTCCTTCATCTCTTTTTTCACTGTTTCTAGAGAACTTTGGTCTTCATCCAGCTGTCTTTGAGCTGTTCCTGAAGATCTTTGAACATTTTCTAACTCTTCGTCCAATTTTCCTAAAGATCTGCTGGTGCTTTCTAGTTTTTCTGCTCTTTCAACATAATCTGATTGATCTTTTGCTGTTCCAAAACATCTATCAAATGGTTTATCTTTAGATATAACATCAGCAGGATGTTCTCTATCTGCCTTTAACTTTAACGTTCTCCTGATGTTATCTCTTAGTTCTTCAGTCATTTCAACAGGTCTCCTGCCATCATCAGTCTTATCCTCAGATGTTTCTATTGATGAACTGACATGATCCAGGTCATCTTTGGCTTGATTTAAGAACTGTGCAACTTCATTCTGATTATCTTTTTCTGCTCCTAAACCTTCTCCGAGCTCAACAGGGATTTTTTTATCTAATAATGGCTTGGTATTGTCTGACTGATATTTTGTCCTTCTGCTCTTAGAAGGACCTGATGCTGGGCCTTGAATAAGTTCTTCTTTTATTGTGTGTAGAACAGTGAGTTCAGTCTGTGTGTTGACTTTGTGAGCATGCTCTGATGAAAAGATCATGCTTTGCCTCTCCCGTTCCTCATTCTTACTTCCACTTCCTTCATTTGTGTTGTGTTGTGGCAGAACAATAGTTTTGGAATCGGAGGGAACATTGTGCTCAACTTCCTGCACTGGAGCTTTCTTCTGCTTGAGTTCATGAGGCTGTGCGTCTTTTTTAACTTGTGCAGGAATTTTTTCCTTCGAGTTAGAGTTCTGTAACACGGATATAGACTTTGTGTTGATGTTGTTGTCCCATGGTGGTGATTCTTTCGTTCTGCGAGAAATGGGACACCAATGAGGAATCCATCACAAACACAGCAACCAGTGTACTCACTATAATCATGCAGCGTGCAGACACCAGCACAAGCACATGAAGCACCTGGAGTAGGTGTGTCCAATCTTATCCATAAAGGGTTGGTGTGTGTGTGTGTGTGTGTGTGTGTAGGCTTTCATTCTAAACAACCAGGAGCCACGCCTTCCACCTGTTCACATCAACTGATGTTCATTTTAATAAACTCTCAGGTGTGGCCCATGATCGGATAAGATTGGACACCCCTGACCTCACACCGTTTCATTCTGAACTCAGAACTTTTATTCTGAACAACAAATTCAACACTATTTTCGATGAAACAGATAAAACTCACACAGTTATTCCACATGAGTGCTATATTTCAGATGATAACATAAAAAATAATTTATACTGTTTCAGTGCTTGATCAGCACTTTCACTTCTTGGGCTTTGTTTCAGTTATAAAAACAAAGCGTGGTCACATGACTGACTTCTACATTTCACCCTGGAGAAACCCAGCCCATAGTTATTTTGATTTTGGGGTCACTGACTTTAGAAAGATATCTACTGGACTCGAAGGCATCTGATTGGACATAAGAATGTACAAAGTGTCTGTTCACTTGATCTCATTCACAAAGACGAGTATCAATGATTACAAAACAAAAATGGGCAACTTCAGTTCAAAGTTTCAAGTCCGAGACCAGAAGTCATGAAGTTCATGGTTTGAAAGTGTCTGTACCGCCATCATTCGGGTCACGTAAAGGTATTTTAAAGAGAGTATACAAACATGTGGGCAGTGGTGGGCTAGTGGTTAGGGCGCAGGATCGCTGATCCTAAGGTTGGGGGTTCGAGTCCCCACAAGGTTGTCACTGTCCCCCCCAGTGCAGCTAACTGGGTTATCAAAGGCAGGCCATGTCTCTCACTGTCTATGGTGAGAGGCATGTAAAAGAACCATTGCTGACTTTCGTAAAAAGAGTAGGCTGCAAAGCCGTCAGCGTGTTTCTATGACCTGGAGAGGGATGGGCTCCGCCAGGCCAAATGAGCCCAAGTCTCGCCATGAAGGCGCCCCAACGACATCCTCGGTTGTTAAGGAATAAGTGAAGTGATACAAACATGTAGAGTTTTCATATCAACCAACAGAATCAGTTCTGAATCTCGGTGTAGTGCAGAAATACAGAAACTTTTATGACCAATCCTAAACACCCATCTACAACCAATGAACAGATACAGATGGAATACTGAAGCTTGGAGTGAGAGATTTAACTGAAATAAATATTTTTGGACATGCAGAAGAAATGTGACGCTGCAAAAACATCTAAATGCCAATTCAATGCAAAGCTACCAAACACTGCCTCATTCACTTACCCTTCATCCATATAGAGCTCAGCAAGCCACACTGTCCCTACATCTTCCTGGCCTTTCTCAAACTCCAGCTCCTCCTCTACAACTTCAGATAAAACCAAGGGACTCGCATATGTCTGCTTCTTCTGGAGAGCCATTTTAATCTCTCCAGGTTTTTCATTAACATGCTTCAGGCGTTCTGCACTCACATCTTTTAGATGTGGTAGCTCCTCAGTGAAATGAAGACCAAGTGCGATATTAGCATCTGGACTTTTAGTAATTTCCGCGGTTGAAGATGGAGCTCTGGACTTTGGTTCTGAGTTCTCACTTGCTTTCTGTTCATTCTTCCAGATTTGGTCTCCTACATCTAACAACTCTTTGCTTATCTTCAGCTTGTGTGCTGTTCTTTTACCGTTCCTTATCTCATCTTTTGGTTTGTTTTTTTCTTGCTCAGCCTCTCTCTCCACCTCCGATGCTGCCAACCTCAAGCAGTCCACGAGGCTTCGTCCTGATGCTTCCGAACCCGATGCCACATGACTTGCATCCTCACAGGAAATGGGTTCCATAATCAACCGAGTTTTGCAAGGTTCTTCTTTGGTTTCTTCCGTATTATGAATGGGGTCAGGTGGAAGGATCTCAAACTCGTGGCTTCTGGATTCTGTGTTTTCATGATGGTCAATCTCTGTAGAACTTGGCTGCATCAATATGGATGTCACTGACTCATAACTGGAGAATAAGCAAGGAAGGAGACCAGGAAAATTACCACAAGGGAAAAACCAGAGACCAGGACTAAACTAACAGACTTAACAAGCACTCCATGCAGTCGTGAAATACGACATTCCTCCACTTCCTCCCACACTCACCCTTTATACAAAACACCAATCAATCCTTTCACCAACCCTGAAGACTCTGAACACATCTCCTCCTGATCTCCCACAGATGATGCTTTTTCCTCTGAAAGTTTATTTCCATCATTTAATTTCTGATTTTTCTTACTGGATTCATCAGTCTTTCCCATCCACTCTGTCTCTGTCTCCGGAACTTCAGCAATAAAACCTTGATCCTGTTGGTTTGGAAACTTTTCCACCTTCTTCTTATTTTCAGCCATCCATCCAATATGGCTGCCATGGCAGAGAACGATGACGAAAATAAAGATGTGTGTTTGGTGAAATGCTTTTCGCACCATTTCAAAAGTCTAAATGTATTAAAACATCTTAAACAGACAGGAAGTAAAAACTAATGCAAATCCGAACAGCTCACATACACAAACTCCATGCAGCCCAGACACCTCTGTCTTACCCTTCATCTTGAGTCTCCTGTTCCATCTGTATTTCACCTCGACTTATTCCCCTGTTCCATTTTTCTGTTTCCTTTTTCTCCAGACCGGACCACAGTGGACCCTCATTCGTGACCTCTGACGCTGTATCTATTCTCTCCATGCTGTCCACATTCAGCATTGTGTCATTAACAGCTAACTGCGATGCTAATGCTAATGACGGAAGTGGAGCTGTAGGAGGTGCTGATGGTATTGAAGATATTATATCACATTGCAGTGTCTCAGGTGTGTTTGTGGGTGATTCTCGCAGGTCATGGCCATGTTCTGAAGTTTTAGCTCCACTGTGAGACAGAAACACGGTGCTGATGTCGGTTTAAGACCAAAGCACACACACACACACACACACACACACACACACACACACAGTTGACATCACACTCACCCTGCCGATCTTTCTTCCATTCGTGTGAATGTATCCACGCTACTGTCTCCATCTCCCCGAAATGTGTCTCTTGGTGTCTCATCACTGACATCTGGCTCGTCTCCCTGATCCCTCACTCTCTCTAACACAGCCCACAGAGGGGTCTCCCTCTGACCACCAGGAGGCTCAGGGGTGTGTGTGCCTGTTAGAATTGTTTCTGTGGTGTGTGTGACCTCAGAGGTGTGTGTATCAGCGTTTGTGATTTGAGGGTCAGTGTTGATTTGGAGATTTGGAGAGATTTGATTTAAACTGAAAGACAGAAAGAGACAAAGAGAGAGTTACACATAGAAAAAGAGAGAGAAAAAGAGGGACAGAGAGAGTGAGAGAGATCATTTTTAAGAGCAGACAGTAAGAAACATGGTGTAAACAACCCACATCAGATTTGACATCACCACTACCAGAGGAGCCACGAGTTATCTCTTGACTTGTCTGATGCGCGTGCGCACGTGTGTGTGTGTGTGTGTGTGTGTGTGTGTGTGTGTGTGTGTGTGTGTGTGTGTGTGTGTGTGTGTGGAGTGACTCAGTATCAGAACTGGAACCAGAAGCAGTTAAACATGTTTGTTGGAAAACACATGACTTTCCTCATCACTTCCAGATTCTTCACTCTTCTTTCCACACACACACACACACACACACACACACACACACACGCACACATGCACACACGCACACACACAGATTCATACTTACCTGTCATCCCTCAAGGTGGTGAGGGTGTGATCTTGGTGATTGAGCTCCTCATCCTCACACTTGGGCCTCAGCAATGAGGATATGATATTGTCTGTAATCATTACTTTGTCCTCATCAGACTGGTTCAGGTCAGACTGACCCGTGGATTTCTCATCCGGTTCTACCTTTTCAGATGACTCCTCCTCGTCCTCTGTGATAAAGAGTGTGAGTAGGGTGGGGACAGGAGACTCTTTAATACATGATGTCTCAGGAGGTGACGGTCTGTCTGCAGGAAGAGGATGTTTCTTCTCCATGACTCCATCTGCAGGTGCTTTAAGAGTTGGAGATGCAACACACACTGTGTCAATGTCCTCGGCTGAAAAATCAGGCTCCTCCTCTGCAAGAGGTGGCCGCTCTGCACACCACATGGCCCCTGATTGTCTATCTGGTGCCGACAACACAGACGGAGAAATGGAAGAAGATACGGAGAAGGGCCATGGAGGTGGAACAGTTGCGACGTCCACCACGTCCTCTGATAGAGGAAGTACAGCAGACTTTCCTGATTTCTTTGACCCCAGACTGAAGGACAGAGACAGGGGTCAGAGGTCAAAGGATAAAGTGACTGAAAAAAACACACCATGCAGCCTTAGCCTGAGCATGCTGAAGATGATGAGTGAGAAGGAGTAAGACAGAGGAACTTTGCTGGATTGTTTTGTCAAAGCAGACAGACAGGCAGGCTGACAGGCTGACAGACAGACAGACAGACAGACAGACAGGTCTGTTCCTCATGTCAACATCGGGAATTTATCCACAAATGAACGAATGGAAGAAAAGTTTTAAAGCACATTTTTAGGGCAAAAAGGTAAAGTACTGATCCACACTGTGCACCTTTCTCCGAGCGCCAACAGCTTTACATCAGTTCACACATTCAGGTACGAGTCAGGGGATCTTAATGACCTCTGTGTGTGTGTGTGTGTGTGTGGGTGTATGTGTGTGCCTTAGAAAGTCTATTATGACACACACGAACCGTTGCAGTGACTCAGCACTATCAGATCGCTACTGACGTTAATATAGCAGTTGAACAGCTGCAATGGTTCATGTGCCTAAATTTAGGCCTCCAAAATCCTGACCACAGACACAAAAACTGACCCTCATAATCTCTCTCTCTCTCTCTCTCTCTCTCTCTCTCTCTCTCTCTCTCTCTCTCTCTCTCTCGCGCGCGCTCTCTCTCTCTCATATGCACGCATTGATTTATTCATTTCCTAAGCCGCTTAATCCTAAATACAGTTGGAGGGAGGCTGGAGCCCATCTCAGCCAACTCTGAATTAAGGCGGGGTACTATCTGATCAGCTCACCAGACCACTGCAGGGCCACACACACACACACACACACACACACACACACAGATACATACACATTGAAATAAACCCCACTGAGCTCAGAGAGAAAGAAAGGTGAGTACGTAATGAGAAGAAAATGTAGAGTGAATGAGAGGAGAAATAGAACAAGGACAGATGTTTATTCCCAGGTGAACCGGAATGAACTTCCTCCTGCTCTGTGGACAGTCTCACAAGATCCTCAGCAGAACCACATCTCCTGCATCATGGAGCAATAGGAAATGATGTCAGAGGCTGAAAGGGGGTTGGATTTCCAGTCTGTCCAATAAGATGTGTTCCAATAATTCTCTCTGAAGTTGCACTCAGAATGTGCTTGCGTGTGTGTGTGTGTGTGTGTGTGTGTGTGTGTGTGTGTGTGTGTGTGTGTGTGTGTGTGTGTGTGTGTGTGTGTGTTTGTGTACACCAATGTTAGCTTCATGGAATAATCGCCATTACAGCAGCAGTCCAATCAACAGCTTTGATTGAAGTTCACATTCATTACAGACCTAACACACTCTCACTGTAGTCACTTTAATCCATCCATCTTTTCTTTCTTTCTGATTTTCACACACACACACACACACACACACACACACACACACACACACACACACACACACACACACACACACACACACACGCGCGCGCACACACACACACACACACAAAACACTCTGGACATGTTTCAGAGAATTTTTTCAGGAAAATTATCCATGTTACTCAGCTTTCCTTACAACAATAAACATCTCTGCGGCGAAGAACTGGTCCGATTACAGCCCACTGCACACGTTAGAATGAAACACAGCCCAGGATACAGAGTCACTCACCTCTGTTTATCAGCATGCGGTGCAGGAATGGACTGAGACTTAGCTTCGCTGATGTGAGCCTCACCACTGTTAGCCTCACTGACGTTAGCCTCGACCTGCGATGAGTCTGAGCGGAAAGAAAACACAAGATATGATGAAGACACCATCTACACAATACTGTAAAAGGTCAGGTTCCAAGGTCATGTGATTCCTGGGTTGTAATTCAGACTCACTCTGATGAAAATCTTGATCTGACTGTGTAAATCTCCCAACAAATTAATAAAGATAAAGAATTCATCTTTTTATGATGCGTGTTTATATTATTCTATTATATATCTGGTATAAATTAACTGAACCAAACTGGGGATTATGTTTAAATTAGAATGAGTTTAGAAGTAAAAATAAGGCGAGGAGCCTTGTCTTGAAATACCTGAGAGTGAAGCAGGAGGTCGAGGCACCATGGAGAGAGAAGAGGTGGTGGAAAGAGGAGTGGAAGGATAAGAGGAAAGGGAAAAAGGAGGTAAAGCATGTGTGAAAGATTTTAGAGCATGGTCCTGGTATGGCTGTGTCACAGGCGAGGTGTGGGGTGCAACAGAGGGGTCTGAGAAATCATCAGGGGCAGAAATAGGTTCACAGAAGGCATCAAGATCAGGGCTTATGAGCAAAGGCACAGGGGTCATGGGGTCGTGGCCAGCCAAGTGCCATTTCTCCACACAGGAGGTTTGTACAGGAGGAGAAAATGCAAGAGGAAACACTGATGAGAAAAGTACAAGAAAAATACAGAGAGAGGGAATAAATAAATAAATAAATAAACCAATCTTCTGCGGAGACACACATCCTGATGTCTCAATCAAACATTTGCTAATTATTTATTACTTACTTACTACATGTAATATCCACCATCTACACATGTAATTATACATGCTAGCCTTCGTATCCCACCTGTTTATAAAACATTTCTAATGACTCTCTCTCATTCTCTGTGTGTGTGTGTGTGTGTGTGTGTGTGTGTGTGTGTGTGTGTGTGTGTGTGCGTGCGCGCGGGTGTGTGTGTGTTTGTGTGTGTGTGTGTGTGTGTGTGTGTGTGTGTGTGTGTGTGTGTGTGTGTGTGTGTGTGCGTCTTGGTGTGTGTGTGTTTGTGTGTGTGTGTGTGTGTGTGTGTGTGTGTGTGTGTGTGTGTGTGTGTGTGTGTGTGTGTGTGTGTAATGAGTTGTGTACTTAGCTGGATGGAAGTTTTAAAGATTGAAAGAAAAAAGAGACATGTTAAGGTCAGTAGAAGGGGACAGGCGATGACGACTTATGTTTACTTTTAAAGACAGAAAAATAAGGAGTGTACAAGACTTAAAGAGACAGAGCGAAAGAGAAAGAGAGAGAGAGAGAGAGAGAGAGAGAGAGAGAGAGAGAGACAGAGGACTGCTATAGACATAGAGAGAGAGAAAACAGTGCTATAGAAAGAGAGGGTGGGATAGTGCCACAGACAGCGAGACAAAGTGTGAGAAAAAAGTGAGATACACAAAGACAAAGAGATGGACGGGGGGAGAGAGAGGGATAGTGCTACAGACAGAGAGAAAGAGTGTGAGAAAAAAGTGAGAGAGACAAAGATAGAGAGATGGACGGGAGGGAGGGAGAGAGAGAGAGAGAGAGAGAGAGAGAGAGAGAGAGAGAGAGAGAGAGAGAGAGAGATTTTGGTGTGCTTAACTATAACTCATTAATATTATTGTTGTCGATAATCTCACCTTTTTGAACACCAGCATCAGCAACACTTTGGCTGAGAACAGGAAGTCCAGCTTTAGCATCAATGGGACATGGCTGTAGAAGGTTAGGGGTCAGGGTGAGGTCATCAGTAGCAGAAAATCTCCTTGTGAAGGCTGCAGGAGCTGAAAAGAGTCAGAGTCAACTGTGTGTGTGTGTGTGTGTGTGTGTGTGTGTGTGTGTGTGTGTGTGTGTGTGTGTGTGTTACCTGATCCAGGTGAAGGCTGGAAGATTTTAGGTAGTGCAGGTGGGGACAGTCCTGGGGTAAGTGTGTGTGAGTGAGCATGTGAGGGTGTGTGGGAGTGTGCGTTCGGTGGAGCCATGCTAGGGGCAGAGGGAGAAAGTGCTGGGCGGATGGGTGGAACAGAGGGGGCAGGTAAAGGAGGACGAGACTGCAGTGTCGGATTAGAGACAGAGATGAGAACAGGGTGTAAGGGAGCAACAGCACCTGAAAGACAGATGAGAAATAGAGAGACAGTGACAGAGGAAAGAGTGAATGAGAGAGAGTGAGTGAGAGATAGAGTGTGTGTGAGAGAGTGGGTGTGAGAGAGAGAGAGAGAGAGAGAGAGACAGAGAGAGAGCGATAGTGTGTGTGTGTGTGTGTGTGTGTGGGTGAGAGAGAGAGAGAGAGAGAGAGAGAGAGAGAGAGACATAGAGTGTGTGGGGAAAGAAAGAGTGAATTAGAGAGATTGTGTGTGTATGTGTGTGTGTGTTAGAGGGGAGAGAGAGAGGGAGAGAGATAGAGATAGGTGTGTGTGTGTGTGTGTGTGTGTGTGTGTGTGTGTGTGTGTGTGTGTGTGTGTGTGTGTGTGTGTGTGTGTGTGAGAGAGAGAGAGAGAGAGATATAGAGTGTGTGGGAAAGAAAGAGTGAATTAGAGAGATTGTGTGTGTGTGTGTGTGTGTGTGTGTGTGTGTGTGTGTGTTAGAGGGGAGAGAGAGAGAGAGATAGAGATAGGGTGTGTGTGTGTGTGTGTGTGTGTGTGTGTGTGTGTGTGTGTGTGTGTGAGAGAGAGAGAGAGAGAGAGAGAGAGAGAAAGAGAGATAGAGAAATAGTGTGTGTGTGTGTGTGTGTGTGTGTGTAAGAGAGAGAGAGAGAAATAGTGTGTGTGTGTGTGTGTGTGTGTGTGTGTGTGTGTGTGTGTGTGTGTGTGTGTGTGTGTACCTGATGCTAATACTGTGTTAATATTAGGTGTTTTTTCTGCCTCTTCATCACTCTCATTAAAGTCATCCAGGTTCCCAACGTCCGCTGGCTTCACACTCATCAAACTCGCCACACTCTGCATGTCCTCATCTCTACACACACACACACACACACACACACACACACACACACACACACACACACACACACACACAATAACATTGCATCATCACCTTTCATAGTTATTAACTTCCTGTGATGTTGGGATTATGCAAGTTCATGTAGCAGTATGATTTATAGAGATGACCTTT
Source organism: Plotosus lineatus (assembly GCA_024760905.1). NCBI lineage: Eukaryota > Metazoa > Chordata > Actinopteri > Siluriformes > Plotosidae > Plotosus > Plotosus lineatus. Next base: position 33,075,311 of record CM045743.1, on the reverse strand, counting down.
GACCCATGACCCGAAAGTGTAGAATGTTAAACTTACGTAGCTTTTCCTTCTTTGAGGAAGACACAGGAAAGTGAGAGCTTCAGTGTGGCTTCAATCACCTTCACAGATAATGGCTTCATCTTCAGCGATAAGTCTGTCTGCGTCACCGTCGGACTTGCAAACCTCTTCAGGTTCAGGTCCACTGAAGCCAAAACCTTACGATGACCCTTCACTGTCTCCTGCACACACACACACACACACACACACACACACACACACACACATTTCTTATCAGTGCTTCAATACACACTTCTAATCACTAATTGTGTGTGTGTGTGTGTGTGTGTGTGTGTGTGTGTGTGTGTGTGTGTGTGTGTGTGTGCACCTAAGAGAGAGAGAAAGAGAGTTCAAACTGTACCCATGTAATCATTACCAGTTTCAGCTTTGTGAGTGCACTTTTAAATTTAAATATTTAAATATTGGCAGTGGTAGCCTGGTGGTAAGGTGCTGGATCACTGATCCTAAGGTTGGGGGTTCAAGTCCCACTCTCAACAGGTTGTCATCCCCCCCCCCCCCCCCCCCCCCCCCAGTGCAGCTAACTGGGCTATCAAAGCTGGCCATGTCTCACTGTCTATGGTGTGAGGTTCATGTAAAAGAACCATTGCTGACTTTTGTCCAAAGTAGGCTGCATCGCCGTCAGCATGTTTCTGCCCTGTGATGGCCTGCCGAGCTGTCCAGAGTGTACTCTGCCCTCGCCAGAGGAGGCTGAGATGGGGACCAGCCTAAATTGACCCAAATTAAAATTAAGTGGTTCTGAAAATGAATGAATGAATGAATGAATGAATGGAATTTTAAATAGCTTTGCTGTGATTGGCTGATATCTTTAAATATGAACTCTTTAATCATTTATTTTATAATATGTATATATTTACTATTATATACAAAAATATATCATGTTTACATACGTCTGTGTTCTGTCATATCAATCACACTTTGTGTACTGGCTCTCTCAAGCCATGGGTGAATATAAGTAAAGGGAGGTTTTTGATTACATTTTGATATACAGCGGTACCTCACCTTACGAAATTAATCCGTTACAGAGCTTTTTACGTAACCTGCATTTTTCGTAAGTTGAATCGCATTTTACATGTAAAACGCCTGATTCGTTCCAAGGCTCCCAATACTACCCCCTAAACCCTTTAAAAATTATAAAAGCATACCTTTTAAGATCCCATTCTGCTTCAATATCGTACCGATGGTAGATGGGTTTGGCCAGATTCCTTTGTGATATCACTCGAGCCCGTTTCTTCTTCTCACTCGCACCAGAAATCACACGCGCTTGTGTGTGTGTGTGTGCGCGCGCGAGTGTGTTGACCATGTCTTCTTAGCAGAG
>CM045743.1:33043939-33068939 GCA_024760905.1 Plotosus lineatus | reverse complement strand
AACAACACGAACAGATTCAAACTGCTCTCATGTAACGAACTCTGCGTTATCTTAGTGTAAGGTCAAAGGTCAACATGCCACGATTACAGTGCATTTCTGATTGGAATCAGATATTCCATGCTGACGAGTCGCAGCTAGTCTTGACCTTTGACCTTTGAGAACTAAAATAATCAGTGAGTTCATAGCTTTCTTAAACCCCACACGACTCCAGTTCAATTCAATTAAAAAGTCTCTGAAAAAGTGAAAGACTTACTCTGTGTTCTGAACCTCACATTATCATCTATTATCAACTTCTTTTCAGCTTTCCCCTTTTTCAGGGGTCGCCACAGCCAATCATATGATTCGCATGTTTTGATTTGGCATAGGCTTTTACGTCGGATGCCCTTCCTGACACAACCCTTTAGCAAGGGGCAGAAACACGCTGACGGCTTTGCCGCGACTCTTTACGAAGGTTAGCAATGGTACTTTTACATGAACCTCTCACCATAGACAGCGAGAGACATGGCCGGCCTTTGATAACCAGTTAGCTGCACTGGGTGGGGACAGTGACAACCTTGTGGACATTGGGACTCGAACCCCCAACCTTAGGATCAGCAATCCAGCGCCCTTTACCACCAGGCCACCACCGCCCACATTATCATCTATTATAAACAAATTTTACTATAAAAAACGAGTGCAAGGTGCACTATTGAGTGTGTACTATCGATCTATCTAGTGCTTGAGTCGTAGGACGACCATCGGCGACCCGCCATGAAGGATAACGCCCTGGTTATCTTCTTCATGGAGGTTTTCTTGGCAGGATTAGTGCAGTGGTTTGACATCGCCTTCTGCACGATGCGAACCTACGGCCAATTTAGAACGGCCAATTAACCTACTGTGCATGTCTTTGGATTGTGGGAGGAAACCGGAGCGCCCGGAGGAAACCCACCCAAGCACGGGGAGAACATGCAAACTCCACACAGAAACACCCAGGCCAGGAACCGAACCCAGGCCTTCTTGCTGTGAGGCGGACGTGCTAACCACTACGCCACCGTGCCGCCATTTAGTGTGTACTACAGTACTTTAATCGACTCAGTTGGGTCGTGAGAGTATAATTTAGAAGACACTCTGGTCCCAAAATGTCACTGTTTAAAATAAATGATGACACTCCAAACACACGCGGGGCAGTGGTGGTCTAGTGGTATAGGGCGCTGGATCGCTGATCCAAAGGTTAGGTGTTCGAGTCCCACTCTCCAGAAGGTTGTCACTGTCCCCCCCCTAGTGCAGCTAACTGGGTTATCAAAGGCTGGCCATGTCTCTCACTGTCTATGGTGTGAGGTTCACATAAAAGAACCACCATTGCTGACTTTCGTAAAGAGTCGGCTGCAAAGCCGTCGGTGTGATTCCGCCCTGAGATGGCCTGGTGAGCTGTCCAGGGTGTATTCTGCTCTCGCCTGAAGTTGGCTGGGATGGGCACCAGCCTCCCCACTACCCAAATTAGGATTAAGCAATTACAGAAAATGAACTAAACTGAACTTCAAACACACTACAGAAATAGTGTATACTACGTACAGTGTGTAGTGTGTGTGGTTTGAATAGTCTGTAATGAGCAATTTGAACATTTTCAGAAAAACGAGTGTACACTTCAGGGAAGTTTGAGACCGAGCAACAGAAGGAATAACATGATTCTGTATCACTGCAGGCATTGAAATATTTTCGAGAAATTTGCAACGCAGAGATGAGGATTACTGTATGACGTACACTGATGAAAACAGGACCCGACGCTGTTCTGGGAAACGAGTTAGTCCAGTACACTATCGTGTGATTTTTGACAGAACCTCATCACTCTGATCCTCGAATAATAAACACTGGACTGATGACGTGTTGAGATGAGGCGAAAGTTAAATTCGCGTTCAGTGTGAATTGGGACTCGACCTTATAAAGAACTTCAAAGAGAACTTCAAAGAGTCAAAGGCGGCGGTAATACGGAAGCGGCACGCGACTTCAATCACTTTGATGTAAAAAAAAACGAAAAAAAAGAAAAAAAGGAAACAAAGGAAGTGAAGTGAAGGCGCGCACGACGTGATGGGGTGATACTGAACAAGTTTACACTTAAAAACAAATACATACATAAAAATTACATTCATTTTATTGAATGTAATGCGTTCAGTCCATACACAGGAAACTGCGCTCTAACGGAACACACCCGCTTACACGAACACACCCGCTTACCGCACGCACACACACACACACACACACACACACACACACTAATGTAAAGTAAAACATAACAGTCTCACCATTTCTTTGTACATTCCACAGTGAGCTCTTGGTATGAAGCTACGAACTGGAACCTCGTGGCCTTCTTCCCGACCCTCTGGAGCCTCTTCCACACCGAACTCATCTCCTACCGGACACCGCGCGCGGCGCTTTAACGTTCTCCTGACACCGAGAAATTAAAGTTCATTAAAGTGCAACTGAGTCTCATCTTCTCATCATCACGTCCTGAACTTGCGGCTCAAACACCACACGCAGCTGTCAGAAAAACTCCCAAATGTCACACACACACACACACACACACACACACACACACACACACACCGGAGTGATGATGATGATGATGATGTGGTAAATTAACCCTAAAAGACCCGGACAGTATCTGCGGAAATGAAGTCCTGAGGTCTGCAGTGCGGTGGATGTGAAATGAGGAAATAAATAAACACTGGATGATGGAGCGAGAGCAGAAAGAACAGCTGCACACTGAAGGGTGCTGTCAGGGTTGCCAGATTGTAAATAACCGAGGTTTTGTGGTTCGAGGTTGCCTGGTTGGTTATTTAAAAGTGTTAGTTAAAAGTGAGGGGGTTTTACGGTCCCTATTACTGATCATCTGGATACGGGGCAGTGGTGGTCTCGTGGATAGGGCGCAGGATCGCTGATCCAAAGGTTGGGGGTTCAAGTCCCCACAAGGCTGTCACTGCCCCCCACCCACCCCCAGTGCAGCTAACTGGGTTATCAAAGGCGGGCCATGTCTCTCACTGTCCATGGTGAGAGACATGTAAAAGAACCATTGTTGACTTTCGTAAAGAGTCGGCTGCAAAGCCGTCAGCGTGTTTCTGTCCCTTGCTAAAGGGTTGTGACAGGAAGGGCATCCGACGTAAAATCCTATGCCAAATCAAATGTGCGAATCAGATGATTCGCTGTGGCGACTCCTGAGAAAGAAAAGAAGAAGATTACTGATAATCTATATCCTATACACAGTTGTATAGGTGACGTAGTAAAGGCCACAATACACCCATGTCAGCATGGGGAGTGAACTCTTTCTTTGTGGAAACTCATCTAGAACCTAAAATATTTCCATGGTACACGAATGAAGATGAAGAGTGGTCGGAGGGTGAAAGAGATTATAGGGCAGAGAGAATGTGGGAGGATGAGAAAGAAGAAAAAATTGGAAACATACCGAAATGGTCCAATCTGGCAACCCATGTCAGAAAAAGGCGTGATTCGATATGCAAACGTGAAGTTGAGGCAACATGCAAAACACGCACGCACACGCACACACCCACACACACACACACTTAATCATACCTGTTTTTACTGAAATTTTCCCTTTTAATGAGCCGCTGTTCCCTTCATTACACTGTAGCCCTAATTGTGTGTGTGTGTGTGTGTGTGTGTGTGTGTGTGTGTGTGTGTGTGTGTGTGTGTGTGTGTGTGTGTGTGTTCAAAAACATCTCACATCCACAGAGTCTTAACAGTAATTAATTTTGTTATAAATAAAAAACAGGTTTACCATGTTTCTGTTAAGTGTGTGTGTGTGTGTGTGTGTGTGTGTGTGTGTGTGTGTGTGTGTGTGTGTGTGTGTGTGTGTGTGTGGTAAGTGACGTTACATCACTTCAGATGTCATCGCGGTGATATGAATGTAACACCGATTAACGTTCAAATCTGTAAACACTACTCACAGTATCTTAGTGTGTGTGTGTGTGTGTGTGTGTGTGTGTGTGTGTGTGTGTGTGTGTGTGGGAGATATTGGGGGTTTCCCACTCACAGAGCATTTATTTTAAGAAGTCAGATGGACAGACAGGGACAGCTGAAAGTGCCAGAGTGGACAGCTTGATGAAGGTGTGTGTGTGTGTGTGTGTGTGTGTGTGTTATTGGGGCCTCCTGCAGTTTACTTTATGTTAAAAAACAAAACAAAAAACTGATACGTGGTTTAAAAAGTTTCATATCACACAATACACTCACATCAGTACTGAACTGCAAAATGTAAGAATGAAATGGTAAATATTTATATACACAGAGAATTGAAGAACACTGTTCTTCACCGTGTCTACATATTACTGTCGACATAAAAATCATGTAATAATAAATAAATATTGAGAATGAAATAAAGAACATGAATAGGTTATAAAAAATAAAGGTTTGACAAAGAGTTTTAGAAATACTTTATGTGAATTAAAGCGAATTAACGTGTCTGCTGAACCACGAGCTCACAGGATAAGTAGAGCTGATCATCAGTGGAACACTGAATATGTTGTGCGGACATTTGCTCACAGGACAAATGCTCACAACCTTAAAGAAAAACGGACATTTGCTCACAACATCTTTTTTCTTTGTTCTAATAAATGCATAATACAAAAAGATCACAATGTGGGATAAAAATTCTTTATTCTTATAAATACATAATGCTAAATTAACTCATTATACATTAGGGTTAGGTTTAGGGTTAGGGTTTAGGATTTGGGTTAGGGTTTAGGCTAAGATTTAGGGTTAGGGTTTAAGGTTAGGGCTAGGGTTTCGGGTTAGGGTTTAGGATTTAGGGTTAGGGTTTAAGGTTAGGGCTAGGGTTTAGGGTTAAGGATTTGGGTTAGGGTTTAGGCTAAGATTTAGGGTTTAGGGTTAAGGTTTGTTAGGGTTTAGGGTTAAGGTTAGGGTTTAATGTTAGGGTTAGGGTTTAGGCTTATGCTTAGGGTTAGTGTTACGATTGAACAAAATTTTCTATGTTGTGAGCAAATATCCGTTTTTTCATTAAGGTTGTGAGCAAATGTCCTGGAACCCTGAATATTGTATGAACATTGAACATTATCCCGACACACACACACACACACACACACACACACACAGTACTGGGCCGTAGATTTCTCTGATCAGGAGAAGTCTGTGGTCAGTCTTTGGCCAATCACTTACTGGCACTGTTTTTAGTTCCACCCACTTCTCCTGTCTCTGCTCACATGGTACCATCCAGGAATCAACACCAGTACTCAGACTACCCCTCTTTCTCTCTGGAATTTATGGCTAAACTTCAGAGTAAAATGCCCTAAACATACGTAGGGGTCTCAATCACACTCATATTATCTTTGTTTCATTCCGAATTCGCTTCTTAATTCTCACCGTTTATTTGAGACACACCCAAGAGTCTCCCTACAGAGTGAACAAACATCTCTGAGACATTCATCCGATACAACAAAGATCTAAAGATAACGAACACTATAAGCATCTCTCTCTCTCTCGCTCTGTGTGTGTGTGTGTGTGTGTTATTTTTAGAATTCCATAAACACAGAATTACAGAGAGACTCATGACTCAGACAGTGGCTACAACACATTTTTACCAAATAAGTGCAGGAAGAACTCTGAGATTATACCCAGGTATTTATAAACTTCTTGTACTGATTATATTCTCTCCATGTGTGTTTCAACCCAGATTTGCAGATGTGTGTGTGTGTACTCTCAAACAAAGAAGTTTGCATGTAAGTTTAAGCAAAAAAATTAAACGAAAGTAAATTTCCAGACCGAAGAGAAAATAAATGGTGGTTGCAGCAGGGCGGCCTGGTGGCGCAGTAGTCAGCACATTCACTTCAGAGCAGGAATTGTTCGATTCCCGTGTTTGAGATGTTTTTGTGTGGTTTGCATGTTCTCCCAGTGCTTACATGGGTTTCCTCTGCTTACTCTGATTTCCTCCCACAGCCCAAACATGCACGGTAGGCCGATTGGTTGTTCTAAATCACCTCTAGGTGTAAATATAAATGGGTGTGTGTCGCCTTGCAATGGTCTGGCGAGCTGTTCAGGACTTACTTAGATGGGCACCAGCCTCCCAGCAATCCTAATTAGGATTAAGTGGTTCAGAAAATGAAAGAATGAATGTTACAGCAGTGCAGTTTAGAGTCAGAGTTCTGAATATAATCAATATGTTTATCTGTATGGAAAGAGTGTGTGTGTTTCATGTGGGCATGTAAAATTATAAATGCCTAGTATATGGTGTGTGTGTGTGTCCAGAATGAAAATATCACTGATGTTTCTGATGCTGTAGATTATCAATAAATATGTGCAGCTGCTCCCTGAAACAGATTTTATGTTTCACCTGATTTGTTTTTAAAGTTCCAGAAAAAAGAAACAGTGCAGTATCAAAAATCCATCAGGACCAGTGTATCATGTAATGGACCGGCAGGTGGAAAGCCAGAGTAATGCAAATGAGGCAAACTCTTTCACTGTAGCAGTTTATTCAGGTGGATTCACAGAGGTTGTGCAACGGCTCGTAATGTCTTGGTTGTCAAGGGTTCAATGGGGTCCATCAAATACAGGGATGAGGAGCTCTCCTTTCTTATGTGCACTCTTTCCGCCATTTCAGTGAGCATGTACAAGCAAACCTCGTTTTTCGAACGCTTTAGACGTCAAACAAATCGGTATTTGACCAAAAAACTTGGAATTTTTTTGTCCCAGAAGTCGAACAAAATTTGTAAGCCGAACTCGAAACAAGCGTGAGAAAAGCGCGAGAAAAGTAAAAAAAAAAAAAATGAAACCAAGAGGGTGGGGAAATGCACGCTTTCTGGATGTTGTTGAGCTGTATCACCCTGATAAAGCTAAAACTAGAAGAGCTCATGAGCCACTTCTTTAAGGTTTTGAAAAAAAGGCAGAAATAAGCCAGGTTAGAAATGTTCTTCAAGAAAAGAAAGGAACATCCTGAAGAAGAGTCATCCACGCCAAGGCGAGTAGCAAGAGAAAAAACACCTTTGGCTGATTCACCTAAAGCTGTTATGGAAGAGGATCCTCCTCCTCTCTCCCTCTCCAACATTTACGTATGCCAACTGCTCACAACCACAAAGGTTTTTATCTTTATTGTACTTCTGCTTTAACTGTACTGTGGTTTTTATTTTAGTGTGCTGTATTCAATAATTTTTCACTTCATTTGCGGACCTATGGTACGAGTCACGGCACCGTAAACTTCCGTTCAAAAGATGACGGAAAGGATTAAGACCATTTACATTATTTGTAATGGGAAAAATAGATCCGGAATTCGACCAAATTGCTATTCGAACAGCCTTCTGGAACGAATTGTGGTCAGAAACCGAGGTTTGCTTGCACTTCATAGTCGATGGCCCCCCTCAATAGGTGGGGGTGTCACAGTGACCTGACATCATAATCACTGGTCTGTCTACTGTGTCAATCACCACATTCTATTTATTTTGATTATCATCATCATCTTCTGGAATCACTTATTTGCATTTATTCTTGTTAGAACTTTTTAAAGAATTTTACAAACACTTCGGTATCCGACAACAATTACCTGCATCATCTCTCCTCTCGCTCTCCCCATGTTCAGTTCAGTTCATTTTCTGCAACCGCTTAATCCTAATCAGGGTCGTGGGGAGGCTGGCGCCCATCCCAGCCAACTCCGGGCAAGGGCAGAGTCCACCCTGGACAGCTTGCCAGGCCATCGCAGGGCGGAAACACGCTGATGGTTTTGCAGACTACTCTTGTCGAAAGTCAGCAATGGTTCTTTCACATGACCCTCACACCATAGACAATGAGAGACATGGCTGGTCTTCGATAACCCAGTTAGCTGCGTAGTTGACAGTACTGGGGCGGCAGTGACAACATTGTGGAGAGTGGGACTCGAACCCCTAACCTTTGGATCAGCGATCCAGCGCCCTATACCACTAGACCACCACTGTCCCCTCTCTCCATGTGTTGTTCATAAATATTTAATTTCCTAATTAAAAGTTATATTTATCGTGAACACACCCTGTAGTCTGTCTACGTACTGAGCAAGAAGATCCCTAGAGGTGAGAGATGATCACCCAGTGATTACAACTCAAAGCTAAAATGGTCACATTGGATTTAACAGTCACAGGGAGCTAGAACCAATCCCAGCAGAAATCAGATGAGAGGGGGTGGGGCTACAGATCATCAGTCTAACACAGACAATAACAACCCTTCCCACTCGCATTTTTTAGATATTTAGAGAAAAATGTTTATCAAAATCAATGTCTTTGGACCTTGGGAGGAACCTGGAGTACCCAAAGGAAACCACACGGCACCACTGTTACGCTACCGCTCTTACACTGACGTCCACAGTACTGTCAACAATCTCATACAGCATCATTGAAAAAAGGTAAAGAGATGATTCCATCAATCCTACCATGAGATTTCCAGATGATCCTCAAGCGGGATTAGCATTGTTCTGACAGCCAGGAAACACGACCGCAACCCTCCACTTCAAGCACAGCCGTTTGAGACAGTGAAATGATACTATCGTAACGCCATGCCGTTTATTTCCTTTCAGCAGAAAATGTACTCTGTAGTTTCAAAGTCTGAATTTTATTACAATGAATAACTGCACATGTGAGGACGTGTTACACACCACACTGCACGTTTTATTCCAATAATATACCAGACCACGCCCCCAGGCCAAACCCCAGGAGATGATCCTGGAGTGGGATTAGCGATGTTCTGACAGTGAACCTGCTTGTGTGTGTGTGTGTGTGTGTGTGTGTGTGTGTGTGTTTACAGTTTCAGTGCTGCAGGTGTTTGAGACTCTGCAGTGTGTCTGCGCAGGCACGAATCAAACCACACAACTGTACACTGGACTCAAGCGAGACGGCAGTCTGGAGCTCCTGTGTGGCCCAGCGCAGCTTCTGCAGTACAATGTCCTGCGCATCCATGGCCGCCTGGTGATGTGGAGAAGGAGGTGCAACAGAACCAGAGAGACCACTTGGATTCTGCAGTGGGGTGGAGGCGGGAGCTGGAAGGGGGAGGAGTTGAGGAGCAGTCAGAGGAGGAGCTGGGCCTCTGAGCCCAGATGCTGCTCCCTCACAATGCTCGGGTCTGCTGCTGGGTGGTGCTTCTGGCATGCTGGGTGTGGTTTCGCCAGCATCAGGGGGAAGGTGATTGGCAAGTCGTCGCTCTCGTACCTGAGACAGAGCTGCCTGAGCGTTCAGAGCTGACAGAAACACACACAGGACTGAGTTTAAGATCGAATTCATGTAACAAAACCTCTTTCAGTGTGTCAGGGAGTTGTAATAATCTACTCCTCCCCCTCATCAGCTCCTCCTCTTTTTTTCAAAACATCACTACCGCCACCATTCATGTGATCTGAATGTTATGAGTGAAGAGGGAAAGGCGATGAAGGTGAGGGTGTGTTTACAGCAAGATTGAGATTCATTTTTAAAAAGAGGGGCTTTTCACACACCGGGATTATCCTTATCGATGTCCGAGTCGAGCTCCTGACAGGCCACACAGTAATTTTTCTTCTGTTTATCCTGCAGCAGAATCGTCTACGGAAGACACACACACACACACACACACACACACACACACACGAGTAATGTAACGGTAAACCTGAAGCTGTGATTCATAACTTGTATCAAAGTGACGTCACCGAATGACTGACGGATGACTGACAGCATTCTGCACAAAACCATAAAATTGTTTCAAACCACTAGATGGCGTTTCCGTGCACACAGCCTTGGTTACACTGATACAAACTGAGCACTCTACAATGGAGGTTCCAATTGCTCTTTTATAATGAAAGGTTTATTTATTGGTGACATCATCATCTCAGGGGTCACCATAGCAAAGCATCTCACGTTTGATTTGGCATAGGTTTTTACATCGGATGCCCTTCCTGACACAACACTTTATCAAGGGACAGAAACACGCTGACAGCTATGCAGCTCCTCTTGTCGAAAGTCAGCAATGGTTCTTTTACGTGCCTCACACACCATAGACAGTGGGAGACATGGCTGGCCTTTGTGAACCCAGTTATCTGCACGGAGGAGGAGGGGGGGTGACAACCTTGTGGAGAGTGGGACTCGAACCCCCAACCTTAGGATCAGCGATCCAGCACCTTTTACCACCAGGCCACTACTGACACTTTCTTTCCCAGTGGCATAAGCAACGTTATACTCTATTTGTGCAAACATTAAAATATCGCTAATAATTACCATTGTGGGGCCGGGTGGCGTAGTATTTAGGGTACTGCGCTCATGATCAGGAGGTTGTGTGTTCAAATCCCAGTTAGACCCTCACTGTGCTAAGACCCCTGGGCAGCAGTATAAATGGGCACCAGTAAAAATATACTGGGAAGGTAACCCACAATGGACTAGCATCCCATCCAGGAGGGGTTGAACTCCTAGTTGCTTCACGCTATGGAAACCGGGGATAAACACCGGCCTGATGAGCCACTATGGCTCAGATGTAAAAAGCCCAAAGGATTTTACCTTACCTTAATAATTATCATTACACTTTTACACAAACAGGAGCCATGAGAGTGCTGCGTTATAGCGTTGAGGAATGATCTTTTTTTTTGTGTGTGTGTGTCTCATTTTTTTGTGTGTGTACTGCATCAATCTCATCAGGGAACTTTTGGCTCTGTATTTAACTCAACCACAGTGAGAACACACATGTGAACAGCAAACACAAACACACACAGAGCAGTGGGTTGCCACACATTGTGGTGCCTGGAAAGCAGTTGGGGGTTTAGGTGCCTTGCTTAAGGGTACTTCAGCCATGAAGGTGAAAGTGAAGCTCACCTCCTCTGCTGTCAGACATTTTTCCTGATTTCCCAGGAATCAAACCAGCAACCTTTTGGTCCTAAACTAGTTTCTCAAATCATTAGGCTGTGACTTCCAAAGTTTTCAAGGTTTCATTGTTTGAGAAAGCATCAATTTGCCATTGCTAAACCCCCCCAATTACTGAACAACTTCAACCATTGCACTGTACAGCCTTGTTTGTGCACATGTGTGTGAGTCATGAATTTCAGATTCTAGCACCTCATGGATTCCCACTCTGGTGGTAACATGCACTTTAAGAGAAAAAGGCATGCATATACTCCTAACCATCATACTTGTATATGCTTGTTGAATTTCATTCGAATCTGATCCCCTTGTAATAGAAACATGACACTGTACAGCGCCATACTTTTGCTTGTATGGATAAATTAATCTCTTGAGCACGTCCTGGTTCTTCCCACATCCTGATCACAGATTCATCCCACTGGAGAAGTAGTGTTTAGTCTAAATTGAGTGAGAACTCCTCACCCACTCATAGTCAACACAGGAGCCTGCAGAGAAAAATCGGCTCCCCCTCCTGCACTTCCCTCAGTGAGGATGGGGCAGTAAGCGGACACTTTGAGCAGAGATGTATTTTATTAGGTTACCCACCCCGCATGTGTCGCAGCAGTCGCTCAGCATCTTGTAGCCCTTCAGTAAATAATCTCCCATCAGTTTACTAATTTTATCCTGACGCTCCCTTCGAGCCTGAAACACCTTCATCTCTGCCTCGCTCGGGGGCTCCCACTCAAAATCCTCATCTGAAGGCACACACATACATTTTATTTCATGTTACTGATAAATAAATAAATAAATAAGAAACATACAGTGACGTCACAGTTAGCATGCCGGCTACTTTAATTAAAAACATACTTTAATTACACTAAGCTAATTAACTAATAAGTAACCCTGCAGTATTCATTTAAGAATTATACAGAACTAATACGGTACTGCTCAATAACATATTATGATCAGGTTAAGGTTAAAAGGAGAAAACACTGAATTATAATAGTACATCAACATGAGAAACCAGCTTGAACCCCAGGGAGTTAACTGGTTATTATCTGCTCACGTGTTGCTGCTGAACTAAATTAAGGCTTTGTGGTAAAAATGATGAATAAAACCTGTTCAAGTGTGAGAATGTGAGAATTTATTTCAGATTGTACCTGCGTTCAGCGCCATGCTGCTGTTTCTAACACACACATACACTATACAGCAAGACTAAAACCCCACCCACTTCCGCCTTCTTTTCCTCTTCTTCTTCTTCTACAGAAGAATACATACAGAAAGCGAACACAGCGCCCCCAGCGATCTGTTCGCCGCTTAACACCACTCACTCACTACTTATGAACGTAAACGTCTTCGTGTTGGACGGGTGATCTGTTCAGGGTGTACTGTATGCTACCTTTGCCTACAGTTGAGATAAAGTTGAACGGCTGAGATAGGCTCCAGCCATTCCACTGGGCGGATGAATTAAACTGTTACTTCAACAGGTTTGACCCCCCCTCCCCCTCTGCCCCCCCCTCCCCCTCTCTCTTCACACGTCTCCAGACCAGCAGACACCTCCCCCCTCCCCAGGCCAACTTCACTTGACTGCTACAGCCCGACAGACATGTGTCACTCATTTTATTAATCTAGGATTTTTAAAATATTTTTTTATAGTGTAGATTTTTGGTGCAACCTCATGGGTGCTATCATGAACCTCAATTCTATGCTTCATAATTTTTTATTATTTCCCTCCCTCTGCAGCCCACCCCAGCCCCCCTCTCCCTCACATGAGACCAGGTGAGGAGACAGCTGAGGCGACTAAATCAGAGGAAATCTGAAGGACCAGATGGCATCAGTCCCAGGCTGCTGAGGACCTGCGCAGACCAGCTCTGTAAGGTACTATGCTACCTGTACAACCTGAGCCTCAGCCTGGAGAAGGTTCCCGTCCTGTGGAAGACCTCCTGTGTGGTTCCGGTTCCCAAAACAGCTCAAGCGAAGGAACTGGCCCACTACAGACATGTTGCCCTGACCTCCCACCTTATGAAGACCATGAAAAGGCTCCTCCTCGTACACCTCAGCTCTATGGTGAGCCCCACCCTAGATCCGCTGCAGTTTGCCTACAGGCCCAAGATCGGGGTAGAAGACGCCGTCATCTACCTTCTGTAGCGGGCACTCGCTCACCTGGAGATCGCTGGCAGCGCTGTGAGGGTCATGTTCTTTGACTTCTCCAGCTCCTTTTCAACATTTATACCTCGGACTTCAGCTATAGCACAGACAGCTGCCACCTCCAGAATTTCTCGGACGACTCCACCATCGTGGGCCGTGTGTCAGAGGGGAACGAGCTGGAGTACCGGTCGGTCATCGTTGACTTCGTGGACTGGTGTGAGCGCAACCACTTGTGCTTGAACACCAGGAAGATGAAGGAGATGGTGGTTGACTTCAGAAGAAGCACTCTAACACACACACACACACACACTCACTAGTGAACGTCCAGGGACAGGACATTGAGACAGTGAACAGTTTCAAATACCTGGGCGTTCACCTTAACAATAAACTGGACTGGTCCCACAACACCAACGCCCTGTACAAGAAGGGCCAGAGTCGCCTCCACCTTCTGAGGAGACTCAGGTCCTTCGGAGTATGCAGACCTCTGCTCAGGACTTTTTATGACTCTGTGGTAGCCTCTGCAATCCTCTATGCTGCCATCTGCTGGGCCCCGGGCAGTACAGAGCGGGACAGAAAGAGACTGAACAAGCTGGTCAGGAGGGCCAGCTCTGTCCTCGGCTGCCCACTGGACTCTGTGGAGGAGGTGAGTGAGAGGAGGATGGTAGCAAAGCTCACATCCATCATGGACAACAGCTCTCACCCACTGCACCAGACTGTAGAGAAGCTGAGTAGCTCCTTCAGTGGACGACTGAGACATCCTCAGTGCAGGAAGAAGCGCTACTGCAGGTCGTTCATTCCCACCGCTGTCAGACTGTACAACGCCACTTTGTAACTGTCTGTGAAAATACCGGTTATGTGCAATAAAAACCCCCACGCACTTTAATCAACCACATCTACCCCACTGACTGTGAACCATCAACCCATCTACTCTGCACTCAGATCATGTGCACTTGAATATAGGCCAGTCTACAAAGTCGTTCCCTTCTTTTCTTTTATTGTTTATTAATTTATACTATTTATGTATCTATTTATTTATTTACTTATATAATATATATATATTACTTATATTTTATATATATATATATATATATATATATATATATATATATGTGTGTGTGTGTGTGTGTGTCTATGTTTGTATGTGTATCTATTTTTGCACCCCCTACTGATGGTACCTCAAGAGCCTGTAACAGTGAATTTCTCCATTGTGAGATTAATAAAGCTGTATCTTATCTTATATTATCTTATCTTATCTTATCTTACAGTATAGTTAAAGATATATTTCCTGTCAGACAGCTGGATTTCTGAACTGTATACAACATAAAACAAACCATCAATGATTCCAGAGTAAAACTTTCACAGTTTATTAGGGATAAAAAAAATGTTTGTGACAAACTTTTATTAATTTCAGTTTTATTCAGTTAAACTAAAATCCGGTTAAAAGTAATGATAAATAATTTTATGATTCTAGGGAAGCACTATGCGGACATGTTTTCATACATTTTTCCCTTCTTTTTTTCACGATAACACGTTATTTATGTCTTCCCTTTTAGGATAACATTTTTTGTCTCACATGATGAGTTATTCAAAGCAAGGGATAAAGTTATTTTATCCCGTTTCAGAACTTGATTGAAGTGTAATGCAGTGAATTATACACCTGCTTCTCTGACATGATGTTTTTTCCTATTTTACTTATTTAGCTTATTTGTTTTATTAATCTTCAGATCTTTATTATCTAATAGATACAATTGTTTTTTTTTTTTTGCTTCCAGATCCTGAAAAATGTATAAATCTCACTTGTCAGATGAGGGCTTTTGTATAATTCAGAGGCTGTATCAGAACATTTGTTCAAACATGAACGTGGCATTAATATTTATCAATTTTCCATAAAAACTAAATATTTTAATCAATTCAATATGAAAACCCTTCATTTGTAATAAAAAAGTAGATATGAAGCAGAAACCACGAACAAAAAGTGTTAAAAAGCAAGTACAGTATTTATGAGTATTTATTACTGTATAAATATTTACTGTATTATATTTAAAACGGAACTGTTTATGAGTGTTAAAGGGGAAGCGTTGATGAGTATTAAAGGGGAAGTGTTCAGAAGTGTTAAGGGGAAGAATTGAGTGTTAAAGGAGAGGTGGTAATGAGTGTTAAAGGAGAAGTGTTCATGAGATTTAAAGGGGAAGTATTCATGAGTATTAAAGAAAAGTGTTAATGAGTATTAAAGGGGAATTGTTCAGACGTGTTAAGGGAAGAATTGAGTGTTAAAGGAGAAGTGTTCATGAGATTTAAAGGGGAAGTATTCATGAGTATTAAGGAAAAGTGTTAATTAAATTTAAAGGCTAAGTTCATGAGTGTTAAAGGGGAAGTGTTCATGAGATTTAAAGGGGAAGTATTTATGAGTATTAAAGGGAAAGTGTTAATTAAATTTAAAGGCTAAGCGGTCATGAGTGTTAAAGGGGAAGTGTTCATGAGATTTAAAGGGGCAGTATTCATGAGTATTAAAGGGAAAGTGTTAATTAAATTTAAAGGCTAAGTTCATGAGTGTTAAAGGGGAAGTGTTCATGAGATTTAAAGGGGAAGTATTCATGAGTATTAAAGGGAAAGTGTTAATTAAATTTAAAGGCTAAGCGGTCATGAGTGTTAAAGGGGAAGTGTTCATGAGATTTAAAGGGGAAGTATTCATGAGTATTAAAGGGAAAGTGTTAATTAAATTTAAAAGCTAAGTGTTCAGGAGTGTTAAAGGGGAAGTGTTCATGAGATTTAAATTGTTAATGAATTTTAAAGAGCAAGTGTTCATAAGATTTAAAAGGGAATTGTTAATCAGTTTTTAGGGGAACTGGTAATGAGCACAAAAAAGGAAATGGTAATGAGTGTTAAGGGGAAATCTTAATGTAATTGAAATGGGAAGTGTTAATGAGTGTTAAAGGGGAAGTGTTCATGAGATTTTAAGGAGAAGTATTAATCAGTTTCAAAGTAAAAGTATATAAATTAGTGGAAGGAGAGCAGTGCAGAGCTGTTTTAAGTGTTGAGGGTTTTCTGACTCCACACTGAACTGATCCATTGTACGGTTGTCTCATCCCAATCCTCTGGAAACAGCAGCAGCACAAATGCTATCATGATCAAACTCAATGCCAGCAAGCGCATGTCACTGAGGGGTGGAGCTTCCAACATCCACACATCCACTGCTGCACATACACACACATACACACGGAGAGAGAGAGAGAGAGAGATCTAATATTGAAATTATGCACATGTATATTCAGATCTCAAACATAAAAGAGTACATGTTACATCAGTGAGGGTGGAGTTTATCAAAAACATGTTGTGTTTCAGGTATAAGAGCTTCAGTGAGGATCAGAGTTACTGGTCGAGAGCAATGGCTTGGTGATGACTTTTAAGGAACTTTGCGGTGTATTTAATCAGTTTGTGAAATTACTGATCTTGGTTTTATATTGCAGACCCTGAACATGGGGCAATTTGGCATGTTTACTATGTGGTGTTAAATGTTTATGACAGAGTTGAATATTTATGGTATGGTGTTATTTTAAAGGGTGTGGTGTAATTTTCAAATAAGAAAAAAAAGCATTACTGAAATATCTTACAGTAAACAGCTAACTGCAGGCTATGAGATTGTACAAGAAATGATAACTGTACTGTATGTATGTTGCATTGTGTCTGTACCTGTGCTGGCTGGAACTGTGAGCAGGACTCCGAATGAGATGAAAACAGGGTAAGTGCACACCCGTCCCATGTTCACTAACACATGAAACACTACAACACAAATGTGCACACATACACACACACACACACACACACACACACACACACACACACACACACACACACTGAGTTACTAGAATTGTGTGGGTGTAGAACTGAGTGTATGGGTGTGTACTAATATGTTTGTGTATAGGTGAGTGCAAGGGTTTGTAGATATGTATACAGCATCGGATCAAAAGTTCATGTATTTGCGAAATCGCGTCCATGCATGAATTTTAGAAGCAAACACAAAAAGTCAAATAATAAATCAAAACATTTACCGTCGACAAAACTTTGTGAAATATTAACCATAGACGCACGCGCGTGGTATTCTACTTCCCGAATGATGTCACAGTTTTGGCGTCTGTCAAGTAGGTCAGAGCAGACGAACCAAAACAAACAATGGGT
This sequence comes from Plotosus lineatus, assembly GCA_024760905.1. NCBI lineage: Eukaryota > Metazoa > Chordata > Actinopteri > Siluriformes > Plotosidae > Plotosus > Plotosus lineatus. The sequence continues at coordinate 33,051,807 of CM045743.1, read as the reverse complement.
CACACATCGACCGAGATTGACAGTGCCACGAAACAATTGCTCGTAGACCTAAAACAACAATGCGGAAAGAATTGTGAATTGGTGGAAATATTCCAGTTGCCCGAGTCAACAATTTAATCTATTTTCAAGAAGTTTTCTCAAATGGGAAGTGTGGAGAATTGCGAAGATCGGGGGTACCAAGAAAGATTAGCCGCCGTGGTGAAACTTCGTTATTGCGAACAGTGAGGAAGAATAGACATAAAGTTTTTAATGATATAACCAATATCAACAATGATGGGAAAGACTTGCCTGTACATCCAGTGAAGATTAAGCGGATTTTATACCATAATAAGATTTTCAGACGAGTTGTTCAAAAAACGAATGTGTGTAAAAGAAATAAACCGAAGAAAATGACTGGCATGGCGTCTAAAACGGCACAGATGGACTGTTGATCAACAATGGAAAACTGTTATACTCAGTGATGAATCTCAAGTAGTCATTGGGAAAAATAATGGTGAATTTGTGTGGCGATCAGCAAATGAAGCGTACCGACCCGAGTGCATATTTGTTCTGAACCAGCAGTTGTCTGTTATGGTGTGGGGTTGTATCACTCGGGATGGTGTGAGGACTTTGTGCCAGGTCGATGGTAACATAAGTGCTGTCAAATACATTGACATCCTGGAAAACAATCTGTGTCCAGTTTTCGCCCGTCATTTCACGGACAGACCGTACAGGTTCCAAGATGACCACGCCCCAGTCCATCGGGCTCGTATTGCAGAGGAGTACAAAATTCAAAACAGTATTCATGGCATGCTATGGCCGGCCTAGTCTCCCGATGTCAACATCATAGAAAATATTTGGCTGAAAATAAAGCATTCACTGAAAAACAGAGCTGCGAACATAAAAAAAACACAAGATGAAGTGTTTCATGAAATTCACACCATCTGGACAATTATCACATTGGATTTCATGAGGAATCTATAATCATCCCTTCCAAGACGAATGCTGGCCTGTGTTCGAAGTAAAGGACAGCTGACCAAGTATTGAGGGAGAAATTTTTGTTTTCTGTTATTATTACTCAATTGAAAATGCGAGTCGATTGTTTGTTTACGTCGCCATCTTGGAAAATCATGAATACAGTCGGCCCCCAATTTACGAAGACCCCTTTGTATGAAATCCCCGGATTACGAAAAACATTTTCTTGAGTTTCCGTCAACGAAATACAAAACAACCCCCTCTTACGAAAAGAAATTCAAAATTCAAATGCACCAATCAAAATTTCACGACGCATGAGTTGCTCTCTCATTGGCTGTCTCTCAACATCCCGCCCCGCTGGCCTCCCAGATAGAGACAGAAGGAAGCTTCACGCTTTAGTTTTTAGTTTAGTATTTTAAGTTGTTTAATTCAGTAAATGTTGAATAAATGTGGGTGCATTTGAGCTCATCTGGAATTCTGATCCCTCAAGGAATCAAATTAAAGTTGAGTTTGTCAAGCAGGGAATGCGCTTTGAATGCCACGTCTTGTGGGCTTGGCCCGTAGTGCACGTGCAAGAGAAGGAGATAGAGAGAGAGAGAGAGAGAGAGAGAGAGAGAGAGAGAGAAAGAGGGGGAGAGAGAGAAAAAGAGAGAGAGAGAGAGGGGTGTGTGTTAATAAAATGTTTAATAATGGTTTAATTAATAAATATGTTAATAAAATGGTTTAATATGTTAATAAAATGGTTTAATGGTTTAATAAATAATTTTATTTTACTTTTAACACATATTTCATACCAAACTGATGTACTTTTATCATTTTTAAAGGGTTTATGGGGTTTATCCAGTCCAAGGACTGGAGACTTGGAACGAATTAGGCTTTTAACATGTAAGATGCGACCCCGACTTACGAAATCCCCGCAATACGAAAATGGCTCTGGAACGGATTAATTTCGTAAATCGGGTGCCGACTGTACTTTTGATCCGATGCTGTAGGTGTGTAGGTGAGTGTAGGAGCGTGTAAATAAATGTAGGAGTGTGTAGGTGAGAGAAGGTTTATAGGACAGTTTATGGGTTTATATCTGAGTGTAGGTGTGTGTGTGTGTGTGTGTGTGTGTGTGTGTGTGTGTGTGTGCGGGAGAATGTAGGGGTGTGTAGGTGAGTGTAGGTGACTGCAAGTATATGTAGGAGTGTGCATGTGACTGTAGTGGTGTGTTTAGGTGTATACCGAGCAGCAGTGATGCTGTGGTGCAGAGTGTATTCCAGGGAACAGGTTGAGATGGTGGCCAGAACTCCACATGCATAAAATACAGCAGTATACACACCCATGAGTGCAACACAAGCACACACAGACTCACACAACACAACAATACACTTGCTGGGCCTGGATCCGGTGTTCGTACATGCTTTTTATACAACACCTGCGGAATGAAACATAACCCGGAGATGCACAGTTAATAAAACACAACCATGAACACACACACACACACACACACACACACACACACACAAATACACACACACACACACACACACACACACACACACACACACACACACACACATACATTATACAATGCTGAACAGGAAGCTGATCCAACCCCCAGCGCCACACCATTGATTGATTCACTGTAGAAACCATCAGAATAAGCTAACATCACAATTCCTGTAATAGAGAGAATCACTGCTACCACCTGAGAGAGAGAAAGAAAAAACGAGACAGAAAGAGAGAGAGAGAGAGAGAGAGAGAGAGAGAGAGAAAGAATGAGAGAATAGATGTTTTGCTGTTTTTCCATCTGTAATGTGTGTGTGTGTGTGTGTGTGTGTGTGTGTGTGTGTGTGTGTGTGTATGTGTGTGTGTGTGTGTGTGTATGTATGTGTGCAACGAGACCCTGATGCCCATAAAGCGCTCCTTAAGGCAGATCCAGGTGAGCAGAAAGGTGAAGGCAGAGTTACAGCACATCACGGCACTGCAGTCTGTTACTGATATTCTGCTGAGAGCCCGCAGGAACAGGAACCCCGACACACTCCAGAACATGGAGAATTGAGCAGAGAACCTGAACAACACCCTTGCCGACATCTCCCCATCACCTAGGAACTGCACACACTTCCTACTCACACACACACACACACACACACACACACACACACATACACACACACACACACACATACACATACACATACATAGATGCACACACGCACCTGCACACAAACACACAGATGCCACAGACACCTGGGGGGGCTTTTTTTTTTTTTTTGCGGGGAGTAGATGATAATTTTTGCTGTATGGAGGAGCTACTCGATATGATGAGCCTAAAAGGCATACGATGGGTGAAGAGATTTTTGAAGCCGAGTCAGAGGTAGTAGAAAAGCTTAAATGTGATAAACTCTGTGGAGTAAAAAACGAATGGCACTCTGGCTATGAATGGCGACATGATGGTGTGCGCCAGAGGTGAGACTGTTAGAATCCACTGTATAATCCACCAAGAAGCGCTGTGTGCCAAGACTGTCCAGCCAGACGATGTGATGAACACTGTTGTAAAAAACTGTTAGCATAATTCGAGCTAGAGAACTATACTTCCATTTCAAGCTTTTATATCTGATGTGGATGCTGAATATGGAGACGTACTCTACCACTCTGATGTGCGTTGGCTCAGGTGCGGCTCTGTGCTGCAACGGTTTTGTTTGCTGAGATCAGAAATTGACCAGTTTTTGAAAGAGAACGACCGACCTTCATGAGCTCTTCATCTTCATGAACTCAGTGACCCTCTCTGGCTGGCAGACTTTGCATTTTTAGTTGATAAGTACCCATCATCTGAATACACTAAACACGGCCTACAAGGGGAAAGAAAAGCTGGTGCCACAGGTTTGAACCAGTTTCGACCGGTTCCAACCAGTTTGAACCGGTTCTGACGGTTCCGACTGGTTTGAACCGATTCCAACCGGTATGAACCGATTCTGATCGGTTTCGATTGGTTCCGACCGGTCTGAACCGGTTCCAACCGGTTTGAACTGATTCTGACCGCTTCTGACCGGTTCTGATCGATTTGAACCGGTTTGAACTGGTTCCGACCGGTTCTGACCGTTTCCGACTGGTTTGAACTGGTTGCAACCGGTTTCAACCAAAAAGGGCTGCTGATGTATTCATTTAACCAACATGGTTTTTTCGTAAATGAGACATTCAACCCTTCACCGGACTTTCGTAAAAAAGTATTAAGGTGTCGATTCTTTATGAACCACCCGGAACTCACTGTTGACTTTTCTTTTTTTTCTGACAATGCTGTTGATGGCTTTGTGCAGTAGAAGAGTGATAATAACTGGAAGTGGCTCGAGTGCCGCAAAATCAACTGACTGCTCCTAATGCGCCACTGGTGTTGAAATGCTGTCATTATAAGTCAAAGTCAAATGAATGCAAGCGATTAATCATTCACATCAAACACGAATTCTGTACTAATAAATCTTCGGTGGGCCGAATTAAAAAGACCAACTGGCCGGATGTGGCCCGCTGGCTGTAGTTTGCCCACCCCTGCGTTAGAGGGCCAAGGAATTAGAGGTACGAGGTATTAGAGGTACAAAGCATTCAACAGATGAGGAGTTTGAGTTATGAAACATTAGTGGTACAAAGCATTAAAGGTACGTAGCGTTCAAGGTACAAAGTGTGTGAGGGATGATGGGTCTGAAATGTGAGCGAGACAAGGGGATCACAGTATGGCGTGTTCGAGGTACAAAGCATTAGAGGAACAAACTGTTCGCGGGATGAAGTGTGAGAGGGACGACGGGTGAGAGGGCGCAGGTGTTTGTTTAGGTCCGCGTTAAGATTACAGAATTAGCTTTAAAAATCAGATTAGTGCTAATCAGCTTTAGCGACATTTAGTACAGTATAATTTAAAATGAAATGAAGCAGTTGTTTTTCACTTTAATTTCAATGCAGGTTTATAAACGGCAGCTTTCACCTTTCTTTACTGACTTTATTAATGTCTGACTTATCACAATACTACATCAATACATCCTGATAATATAAACACAGAGGCACTGGAACTGTAGTGCTACAGAGTAATTACACTCACTTCATCACTGATAACTCCTCCCACTCAGTACTTATCACGCTGATAACTCCTCCCACTCAGTACTTATCACTCTGAAAACTCCTATGACGTTTAAACCTTTTATTATTTTTATGTAATCTGTATGTTACTGACCAGAAACGAGCCATGGGCGTGTCCCTGTTGATTTGTGTCAGGAAATATCCGGTGTAATACAGAGGGAACATCAGTAGGTTCCAGATGCTGCAGAACCAAAAGGTGAAAAAAGGAGAATTAAACTGCGTGAGAGTTTTTTTCGCACTGTAAGCCGCACACACCCATGTCATCGCCATGCTGACTGCCAGCACCACGCCTGCCGCTAAACGTAACATGACCCTGAGAAGACAAAGATGCTCCCTTGGCCCAGACTCTTGTAACGACACACACTCTTCACTCCTCAAATCAGCATCTGCACAGACACAAAGAGATCTTTCCAGCAGGAGACAGAGAACAGATCACATAACATACACTTTAAAATTAGTTTCTCTAACTAATCTCATTTCTCTAACTTCTTAATGTGCATAAACATGAAGATAATGAATTTGATTTCTGCAGTCTTGTACAGTATATAAAAATCACATTATCTCACAGGGTCAGTGCATCACATCTCATATAAATATCTGACCTGCTCAAGTAGCTAATTGCTAACGACATGACTTAACATTCTGAAATCATCATCATCATCATCATCATCTTCTTCTTCTGCATCACCACCATCATCACATTATCATCATCTTCTTCATCATTACCATCATCATATTCATCACCATCATTTTCACCATAATCTTTTTCATTATTTCCATCATGATCGTCCTCATCATCATCACATTGTCATCACCTCATCATCATTATCGTCACCATCATCACTCACATCACCACAACCACTGTCAGCATCTTCATCTTCATCATCACCATTATCATTGTCGTCATCACCACCATCACCATTATCATCATCAACGTCATCACTCACATCACCATCATCACTCATATCATCACCACAACCACCATCATCATCTTCATCTTCATCATCATTGCCGTTATCACCACCACCACCATTATCATCATCAATGTCATCACTCACATCACCATCATCACTCACATCACCACAACCACCATCATCATCTTCATCTTCATCATCACCATCATCATTGTCGTCATCACCACCACCATCATTATCATCATCAATGTCATCACTCACATCACTATCATCATCTTCGTCTTCAACATCATCACGATCATCACTGTCGTCATCACCACCATTATCATCATCAACATCACTCACATCACCACAACCACCATCATCATCTTCGTCTTCATCATCACCATCATCATTGTTGTCATCACCACCATTATCATCATCAATGTCATCACTCACATCACCACAGACAACCACCATCATCATCTTCATCTTCATCATCGTCACTATCATCATTGTCATCATCACCACCATTATGATCATCAACATCATCACTCACATCACCATCATCACTCACATCACCACAACCACCATCATCATCACCATCATCATTGTCGTCATCACCACCACCACCATTATCATCATCAATATCATCATCTGGTATTATCATGAAACATAGCCGAGTCGTACCTGAGGTGGAGGCGGTGTACAGTGGGGCAGCTGGAGGTGGGGAACACGGAGAGACCTTTGCTGACAGTTTATTCATCACTTTGTCTTTTTCTCTTTGCACCTCTTTGAAATTTTGATGAACGACTGCTGTAAATGAGAGGAAGCTTGAAGTGACCTGATCCCCTCACTCATGCACAATTCTGCTCCTGCTGTAACGCATTCAGGGGGGGCACGAGTACCCTCTCTCCCTCTATCACCATTCACCTATATATGAACACAGACCAAGAAGTCTGGGTCCCTAAAGGAACCTGAATAGTGAGAACTCTTAAACAAGAGACTCACAATACAGTACACACATTAAAGCTTATTACAGGAACAGGTGGAGACCAAACACAGAAGGTGTGGCTGGGGGCGGAGCTAAATAAGCACTGAAGGAAGAGCTCCATGTGAAGCTGTGCATCCTTTAGAACTTAACACTAACATCATCACAGCTTTACAAGTCTATAATATTAAATACATTTATAATGTTAACGTTGTCAGAGTGTCAAAAACTTTGTAAACAATCTGCAGTTAAAAACCAAATAAAAAGTTTATAAAAAGTTACATATAGAAGGAAAAGGAAACTAGAAGAACCAGGAAGTGACATCATTTAATTGCATCATTTCTGCAGCATCTGCAATTTTTTTAACAGTCAAGCAGGAAAGGTCTGTTACCTGCACAGATTCAAGATTAAAATATTAACATTTCATGTGTGTGTGTGTGTGTGTGTGTGTGTGTGTATGTGTGTGTTCCTATGAGGAAGTTGCATCACTGGAGTTTTATTAAAATTCCCTGAGTGTTAAACACCTTTAAACCTTTTAAACAGCTGATATATGAAACTGAAGGAAATTGATGTGTTTTCACTTCATACACTTCCTCTTTGGGCAGTGATGGCCCGGTGGTAAGGTGCTGGATTACCTATCCTAAGGTTGGGGGTTCGAGTCTCACTGTCAGAGCTGGTCACTGCTGTCCCCCGGTGCAGATAACTGGGTTATCAAAGGCCAGCCATGTCTCTCACTGTCTATGGTGAGAGGCATGTAAAAGAACCACTGACTGCTGACTTTCGTCAAGAGTAGGCTGCATGGCCATCAGTGAGTTTCTGCCCTGTGATAGCCTGGTGTGCTGGCAGCTGAGATGGCCTCCAGCCTCCCTGTAACTCCAATCAGGATTAAGCGGTTCAGAAAATGACTTAGTTTCAGGTGAAGATGA
>CM045743.1:33033939-33038939 GCA_024760905.1 Plotosus lineatus | reverse complement strand
TCACACTGTGAAATCTGCCCTTATTCCTGAACTATACTGTCACTCTGAGAGTACGACACTATAGTAATACGACACTTCTGACAGTATGACTCTGTGATTATACAACACTGTGACATTACAAAACTCTGAGAGTATGACATGATGATTCAAAAACTGTACATCTTTCTCCAGCGATGCCTCCAGCAGCAGAGATTTATCGGAAAGCATGAAGCTCTTACAGAGTTCTGCTTTCTGTCCACTTCCTTTGTTCAATGGTGCATACTGTGACTTACGGATAATCAGACGGCATGTGTCCCTGAAAAAGACACACACACACACACACACACACACACACACACACACACACACACACACACACATGGATTCATTAAAATCACATCTAAATACAGTAACCCATCTTATTGTCCATAATATAAAGATTACCATAAATTAAGTGCAGTATTCCTACATAAACATTCACGTAGCACACCTTAGTGATGATTAAAATACTGCAGGTATATAGGTATTACCATACAACTTAACCAAAAGTATTAACATTTCTAGTCATCATACTCAGTATACTGTACTGATAAGTGCATCATCCATGTAAAACACACACCAATATATTAGCACGGTGCATGGTGCAAACAAATAATTATCTATTTAGCATTTTCTATTAGCATAGCATATTCCATCAGTTTAAGCATGGAGTGTTATACAGATTTTAAGTACAGCAAGCATGAGCATGTATACAACAAACAGTATAAATATAATGTTAATGAACAATTATGTGAATATTTAGTTCAGTCGTGTCGACTGAGCAATATCAGTCATATAACAGAGGTGAATAATTTATTTAGTATATACTACAGAGAAACACAAGAAAAGCAAGCTAAAACAAGAATACAGTGGTACCTTGACTTGCGAGTGTCTTTTATAACGAATTTTCCATAATACGGGCTTCAATCCCGCTAAAGATCTGCCCCATCCAACGAGCAAAATTTTGATTTGCAAGCTCTGCTGGGGAAATGGCTTTTCCAGGCCGATTCGCCTTGTATTATTCTGCGTGTATTCCTCCGTACTCCAAGAATGCCTTGTGCAGTGCTTCTCAATTATTTTCTGTGATGCCCCCTTTGGAAGAAAACAAAAATTTCATGGACCCCCAGTGCCCCGCGGTGCCTCATCCTCCCAGCTGGTGCATCATAACCGTGGACTGGTCAACCCTTGAACCCTTGACAATTTTACCGTGGACCGGGGGGGGGGGGTGGGGTGGGGGGGTGTCATTGTTAGAATAATAATAATAAACAATAATAATGAAATAATAATAATAAACACTCCATGAATGTTATTTTTCAACTGCTGAATTAAAGTTGGTCAGGAAGTAGAGCTTGAACTTTTCTTTAAAAAAAACAAAAAACCCCCAAACAAACACAGGTGATGATGCACCAGCTGGGAGAATGAAGGCTCAGGCTCAGCCTCACCCAAAATCCCCAGTAATGTTTGAAACATGTCCAACACGCTTCTGTTCATGCGCTGTCCCCTTGTTGGTTACATTTTAGCGCTCAAATGACCAACATGTAACCGAGAAAATCTGGTCATTTTTCAAAATAAAATATTTTTCAAAAATAAAGCTTGTTCAGACTCAGCTAATAAATAAAATGGAAGCAACGAATTATTTCTTCTGTGGACCGGTACCAATTGAGCCATGGAACAGTACCGGTCCGCGGCCCAGTGGTTGGGGACTGCTGGTGTCGGGAACACAGTGAGAGCACCACTGCCACCTACTGTAGATGATGTGTAATTACACTTAATTCTCGTACAGTATGGCAAAAAAGCATGTACCCCAGGGTCATACGCAGCCTCCCTGGCATCAAACTATTGCACCTCACCACTTGAGAAGCACTAGCACCACGAGCCTTTCCTCGCTGGCATTCGTAGCGTGCACATTCACAAAATTCTCCTCCCCCTCCTCCTTCTCTGTGATGCACCACCTCATGCCTGCCCAAGTGACATCTTCGCGCCCACATGACATCTTTGCCGCAGTTGATGATTGTTGACTTATTGTTTATTCTTGTTTTATCATTATTTATTATTAATTATTATTAATGTTTTTTTTTACATATTTATCTTTAACATATAAGGTCAAATATATGTGTTTGTGTCAGGTTAGATGAGTCTGGGAGGGGGTTGGAACAGATTCATTGGTTTTCTCTTATTTCCTATGGGAATTTTTGTTTTATCTAAAGAACATTTTGACTTACGAGCTTGCCCTCGGAGTAAGTCAAGGTACTACTGTAAGGTAAAGTCCGTTGGGCTTTTTACACCCGAGCCACAGTAGCTCATTCGGTGCTTATCCCCGGTTTCCATAGCGTGAAGCGATCAGGAGTTCGACTCCTCCTGGATGGGACGCTAGTCCATCGCAGGTTACCTTCCCAGTATATTTTTACTGGTACCCATTTGTACTGCTGGGTGAACAGAGGCACACTTGCGGTTAAGACCTTGCCCAGGGGTCTTAGCACAGTGGGGTCTAACTGGGATTTGAACACACAACCTCCCGATCATGAGCACAGCACCCTAACCACTACTGCCCCACAAGATACCACTGTATTATGGTTTATTTTACCATTTATACCACATAATAATGATGACACACTGTGAGTGATTTTTATTTTGATTCAAGAACTGTCCACTTTTAATAATGGCTTTAAATCTGTGAATATAGGACCAATCAGACTGTGTCTTTTCCTGTCGAATATACTAATTGTTTACTCACTTTTTATCTATTTTCTCATTTGGATCTTCGGCCTGTTTGGCTATATACGCTTTCACCTCGAAGTCCACGCCACAGGGCTGGAAAAGTGGACAACATGAGAGGTCATCATCACTTCTGCACCTGACTCGATATTACCTTTTAATTTAGGTGAATTTACAGCGCTGAGTGAGCATTGCACCTTCTTGCCCTGATCGTCGGGTCCGGGCTGCAGTGTGATGGAACACGGAAGATCGTTTGGGATCTAATATGAAAACAAAAACAAAAACAAAAAAACAGGAAGGAAAAATTTATAACAAATCTTAAAAAACAACAATGTACTGTGAACATGTGAGAGTGAGAGACCACTGAAAGGGTTTTATTTTACTTTATTCACTAACAACATCCTACTGTTGCTACTGCCCCCTAATGGGGGTTCATGTACTTTTATAGAATCGGCTCATGGAATACAGTACAGGGTTGCTGATGATTCCATTTTGTTCTGATGGTTCATATAATTTTCATCACAACACAAATTAACAAATTAACATAAATTTACATCATTGCATCTTTTAAGATGATGTAATATCAAATACTTTTAGATTGGGAATTTCCCTCTGGTATTGGGAATTTCAGTCTGGAATAAAAGTATATATCCATCTATCTTTAAGAGCTTGACAGAAGCCATCAGAGACATTTCTCCAGCACCACTTTCAACTCTCATCATCAACAACAGGAGCCCGGATCAAGACTCTGGGCTTGTTTTCTCTCTCTCTCTCTCTCTCTCTCTCTCTCTCTCTCTCTCTCTCTCTCTCTCTCTCTCTCTCTCTCTTTCGTGTGTGTGTGTGTGTGTGTGTGTGTGTGTGTGTGTGTGTGTGTGTGTGTGTGTGTGAGACGTACGTTGAAGGTAAAGGCGTACGCGTTCTCTCCAGCTTTTTTCAGCAGTGTGTTGTGCATGTCCGTGAGTTGTGGTTTGTGTCCAGCATCAGGAAAAACCTGAATACACTTCATCCAGATGTCCTTCCTGAAAATCAGCCCAATCACATCCAGGTCCTCATTACCGTACCGAAACGCACAGCACAGCTGCACCCACACTGCGTACAAACACACACACACACACACACACACACACAGAGAGAGAGAGAGAGAGAGAGAGAGAGAGAGAGAGAGACAGAGAGACAGAGAGAGAGAGAGATGATATGTCTACTTTTGTGTTATCATGTTTATATTTACTGTATTATAAAGTGACTAATACCTTTTCTGTCACCAAGGTCTTTGGGGTCAATCTTCACCACGCCATCTGCAAGAAACACACACACACACACACACACACACACACACACACACACACACACCAGTCACCACACTGTGTTTTACACTTTATTTAGTTTCAGTTTGATTTGTTTCTTACCAACAGGCTCCACATTGTCCACATTATCAATATAATCCCTCTTCCCCAGGTACAGCGTGAGCTTCTCACACACACACACACACACACACACACACACACACACACACACACACACACACACACACACACACAAAAGTCATCTTTTTGTATGTTTTTTTATGATTAAAAAATGTGCATTATTTTTGAGCATTTTTGAGTCTTTGATGATTATTGAATTATTTTTATAATAAATAAATAAATAAATAAATAAGTTAAGTGATATGAGCCAGAGGAACAACTTACCTGACTATTACCGCTGGTCTTTTTAAAAACCCTGAAACAAAAACGGCAGATGGAATAAAGAAGTTCAAATAGATAGATAGATAGATAGATAGATATAGAAAAATTCAAGCTATGTTTATTGGTATGTGATGTCATTATTATTATTATTATTATTATTATTATTATTATTATAAATCGAATTGTTTTATTAATGTAAAGATACTCACTTGTCCACCATGTTTCCTGGTTTACAGAAAAAGAATCTGTAAAATATTTAACATCTTTAGTGATATGTATTATTCTGTATATAGATATAAACTTCAACCTGATACACAGAGGAGTGAAAAGGTGTGTGTGTGTGTGTGTGTGTGTGTGTGTGTGTGTGTGTGTGTGTGTGTGTGTGTGTGTGTGTGTGTGCGTGAATCTGAATCTGATGTAATGAGATTATAGATTAGAGTTGAAATCCTCTTAAATTCACATCTGTTTTCAATCTTTCATACATTTTTTTTTCTTTCGTTAAATTTGTTTAAATGTTTAATATAATTATTATACTAATTTATTACTGAACCATTTAATTTAATGTCTGAGTTTATTTAAAAC
>CM045743.1:32998939-33023939 GCA_024760905.1 Plotosus lineatus | reverse complement strand
CTCTTTCCTCCATCACTTCCCGCACCTCCACCACCTCTTCCTCCTGTTTTGTCCTCAGGTTTTGATGTGAACTCCAGTCTGAAGTTTTCCTTTGATCTCTCTCTGCCAGGAAAAAGAACCACACGCAAGAACAACTGCACTAAGAAGGTCAGCCTTCCCATCTGTCAATCATAAAAGTGTATGCGTGTTTTGGTGGTGTGTTTGTCAGTTATCTCTTATCTGGGTATAGATTGAGGTGATGCATGAGGCGAGTCATGGTGGTGTGTGTCAAGAAGGAGATGGAGCAGAGAATTCTGAACAGCATAGAAGGTCTAAACACACCCATACACACACACACACACACACACACACACACACACACACACACACACACACACACACACACACACAGCACACACAATTGCACTTTGTCTCATTTGTATCTCACTTGTGTGTGAATGTATTGCAGTCATGTGATGAAGGAACTGATTGATACAGAGAAAGTTTATGTTGAGGAGTTGCTAAGTGTTCTACTGGTGAGACACACAAACACACACACACATACACGCACACACGCGCGCGCACGTGCATGCATGCCAGCAGTATTGAGAAGAGCATACCTGCAGGTTCTCGCATATAACAACACCTCAGCATTGTTGTGTTTCTCCATCTTTCTGTCCCTCTGCATGAACCTCTCAACATCTGGAACGAGAAGGCCACATTCAGAACAGCTGTAGCACTTTCTTTTTAAGAACTGTATACTGCCAAACATATACACACCCTCACACACAAAATCAAATACTGTTCATAAAGATTGTGTTGTGTGTGTGTGTTAGGGTTACAGAGCAGAGATGGATAACCCTGCTCTTTCTCACATCCTGCCATCAGAACTGAAAGAAAAGAAAGAGGTTTTATTTGGAAACCTGCCCGAAATCTACAAATTTCACAGCAGGTATTAACCCACATGCACACACACACACACACACACACACACACACACACACACACACACACACACACACACACACACCAAAATAGCTTGATATCCATGTGTGTGTGTGTGTGTGTGTGTGTGTATGTGTGGGTGGGTGTGTTAGGATATTTGTTCAGGATCTGGAGAGCTGCAGGGACACTCCAGAGAGAGTTGGAGCCCGATTCTTGGAAAGAGTGAGCGGGAGACACTGATCTGATACACATGAACACATTACTGATTAGTTTATATTGTGTGTATAATGTCTGGGTACGGTACTGATATTTATGCAGGGTGGAGTCGTCTTCTTTCGGCTTTTTCCCTTTTACTTGGGAGTCGCCACAGCGAATCATCTGATTCGCACGTTTGATTTGGCAGAGGTTTTTACGTCGGATGCCCTTCCTGTCACAACCCTTTTTAGCAAGGGACAGAAACACGCTGACGACTTTGCAGCTACTCTTTACGAAAGTCAGCAATGGTTCTTTTACATGCCTTTCACCATAGACAGTGAGAGACATGGCCCGCCTTTGATAACCCAGCTAGCTGCACTGGGGGGGACAGTGACAACCCTGTGGGGACTTGAAACCCCAACCTTCGGTTCAGCGATCCTGCGCCCTATCCACTAGACCACCACTGCCCCTAATTAATCATAGTTCAACATGTTCATATAAATAATCTACTAATATATATATATATATATATATATATATATATAATTATGGGGCAGTGGTGGTCTAGTGGTTGGGGCGCCGGCTCACTGATCCAAAGGTTGGGGGATCGAGTCCCGCTCTCCACAGGGTTGTCACTGTCCCCCCCCCCCAGTGCAGTTAGGTTTGGGTTATCAAAGGCTGGCCAGGTCTCTCACTGTCTATGGTGTGAGGCATGTAAAAGAACCATTGCTGACTTTCGACAAGAGTAGCTGCAAAGCTGTCAGCGTGTTTCCGCCCTGCGATGGCCTGGCGAGCTGTCCAGGGTGTACTCTGCCCTCGCCCTGAGTTGGCTGGGTTGGGCACCAGCCTCCTCGCGACCCTAATTAGGATGAAGCGGTTACAGAAAATGAACTGATATGTATTTATTAATATAATTTTATACATGCTATAGCTTATTATCACATGCTGTTTGATTCTCAAATGCTAACTTCATTTTAGGTAATTTTGTATGAAGCTTAAATTTAGTGTTTATAAATTAAAATTCATATATTTCAATTTTCCTGCAGATTGTGTATTCTAAAGAATCAGTAGAGATGTTTTGTTATACACTTAGCACTGCCAATTTGCGAATCATGAAAGGTCGATTGCTTCAATAAATAATACAGCAATTTTTCAGCACTCAACATGAGTTTCTAATTCTAATGTAAACAGTTATTAAATGCTAATGAAGAGAGCATGACAACCTAAACATTTCAAATAGTTCAATGAACTTTCACAATCGTACAACATTTTGGCCCACGCATTCCGGTAGTCAAGCTACGGAAAAGAATTCGGGGTATATTCTGCACAGAAGTATAACACAGTACAATGTACAGACTAATACACAATTACTCTCTCTTTCTGTGTGTGTGTGTGTGTGTGTGTGTGTGTGTGTGTGTGTGTGTTGTGTACTGACCGTTGTGTTTTTCAGATGGAGAATTTTCAAGTGTACAAGCGTTATTGTCAGAATAAACCTCGTTCGGAGGCCATGTGGCGGCAGTGTGCAGATTCTCCATTTTTCCAGGTTCTGATTAACTTACTGCATTTATTACACTCGTACACCACATACACATACGCACACACACACACACGAACTGCATACCTACTGTAAACACTATAATAATATAATCTATTATTTCACTCGGAGTATGAAGGATAAGTTACTCTGCAGTGTGTTGTATGTGTGATATGGTACAAAATGCTGGCTCCACATAATGATGGAGTGAGAGGTGGTGAGAGCGAGAGTGAGAGACTGTGAGAGTGAGTGATGTAGTGTAGGAAACATAGAGACATTGAAAAGATCAGGATGTCGAGAATATCATCCTTATCAGACGTACAGTATAAAAATACTAACATCACGATATATTACTGAGAAATGTTCTTTTATACTCCACCTCCACGTTTCTGAGAACGGCACATACATCACAACCAGTGAACAGCACGAGGGGGTGTTTAAAGGTACTGTTGTCATGAAGAATATGTGGAATATGTGATTTGGGACACAGCCATGGTTTATCTTGTGGATGATGTGGATTTGAGAGTATGCTGGACATCACAGTGCAGGGAGTGAGAGAGAATCTAAAATGTTTCTCCTTCTACAGGAGTGTAAAAGAAAACTGAAGCACAAACTGAATCTGGATTCATATTTACTGAAACCGGTTCAGCGTCTGACCAAATATCAGCTCCTCATAAGGGTACACACACACACACACACACACACACACACACCAGACACTAGACACTAGACACTACTCAATTTCATAACTCATCTTTGAGCGTTATTTAGTGTGTGTGTGTGTGTGTGTGTGTGTGTGTGTGTGTGTGTGTGTAGGAGTTGTTGAAGCACAGTACATCATCACAGTACGTGTGCGAACTCCAGGGGGCGCTAAATGCTATGCTGGACCTCCTCAAATCTTTGAATGACTCAATGCACCAAACTGCCATAACTGGATACGAGGTGATTTATTTGATTTAATATCCTTGTAAGGACAGAATGCAGATTTAGAAAACTAATAGCATTAATCCGAGCGGTGTGTCTGTGTGTGTGTGTGTGTGTGTGCGCGCGCGCGTGCGTGCAGGGGGACCTGTGTGATCTGGGCCGGGTGCTCATGCAGGGTTCGTTCAGTGTTTGGATGAGCCGGAAGTCTTCACGTGTAAAGGATATGGCTAGATTTAAGCCCATGCAGAGACACCTGTTTCTCCATGAGAGGGCGCTGTTGTTCTGTAAAAAACGGGAGGAGAATGGAGACGGCGCCGAACGCAGCGCCTCCTACAGTTATAAACACTGCCTCCGGGTCAGAAGACACAAACACACATTCACTTTCAAGACCCTGAGACTTATATTCTGTTCAGGACCCACTGCTTGTTCAAAAAAGTCCAAGGCATAATCTCTCTCTCTCTCTCTCTCTCTCTCTCACTGTGTATCTCTGTGTGTGTGTGTGTGTGTGTGTGTGTATAGATGAGTGCGGTGGGTATTACAGAGAACATTAAAGGAGACGTGAAGAAGTTTGAGATCTGGTACAGTGGGAGAGAAGAAGTGTATGTCGTACAGGTAAATATTTCTCTACACCCTAATCCCTGCTGTCTGATCTGTATGCCTTAATCCTTCAGTCATAATCCCTATTTATTAATCCCTTCAGTCTTGTTCCTACAAACTCATACGTACACTCTAGTCCCCACTTCAATCCCTACATTCTAATCCCCACTCCCTAATCCCTACACCCTAATCTCTAATCCTTACACCATGCTACCTGATCCATACTCTTTAATCCCAAAACTTTAATCCCAGTTTCTTTCAGTGAAGTGCATTAAGAAACACACCGATACAATCTGTGTGTGTGTGTGTGTGTGTGTGTGTGTGTGTGTGTGTGTGTGTGTATGTGTGTGTGTGTGTGTTTCAGGCTCCAACAGTAGAGGTGAAGTCAGCGTGGCTCAGTGAGATCAGGAAAATCCTCTCAAACCATCAGAAAACTGGTCAAGGTCTCACATACACACATACACACACATACACACACACACCCTCACAATGAAAACATTCTCAACAAATTGAATCTTTCTCAGATGAAGGTCGTGGTGCTGGAGAAGCTCTCTCCCCTCTTCTGATCAACAGGTGAAGCTCAGTCGGTGCAGAAAAACACAAACACATACAAACACCCAAACAACAAAACCCGCCGCCCACACACACACACACACACACACACACACACACACACACACACACACACATATACGCACATTATTCCGTGTCATGAACGTGTGTATGTGTCTAGCATGCATTCCAGATTTGTTCTTTTAAATTCAGAAATATTAGCACCATTCATGGAAAAGAGCATTCGCTGTGGTGACTCCTTATAAAGGGAGAAAGCCGAAATTAAATCTCTCATCATGAAAAAGAGCAACAGTGACATACTGTAATTTTTGGTACACAATAGTCAGTAAATAACGCTTTGCTTTATTTTTGTGTAGAGCAGTCACTTCAGTGGCGTTTTGTAGTTGTTTATCAGCAGACATTGAACAAGAGAAATTGCAATTAGATTTTTGATGAAAGATTGCACGAAGAAAGCCTTTTTAAAATCACTAGGCTATAAAATATCATGAAATTGAGCTGAAAGAAGTGAAGAGGTTTAAGTGAGGTTTTTTCACGTGGACGTCTTCAGAGATAAGAATAAAACACACATTTTCCTCATGTCTGATTAAAAGACCGTACAGGTGTGTGTGTGTGTGTGTGTGTGTGTGTGTGTGTGTGTGTGTGTGTGTGTGTGTGTTTGTGCGTGTGTGTGTGTGTGTGCGTGTGTGTGTGTGTGTGTGTGTGTGTGTGTATATATATGTGTGTTTGTGTGTGTGTGTGTGTGTATGTGTGTGCCATCCCACCTGTACTGCACAGGAAAGCAAAGTGAGGCGCGTTTTGAGACTTCATTTGAAGTAATTTTTAATTAAAATATTCTCAGAATAAGCGAGTTCTTTTAATTATTATGATCATTAAGGAGCAGTAATTTCCAGAGTTTGTATTAAAGAATCAGAATCATTGCTATAGTACACACAGTCACTGAAGGGTGCCAATATTTCTGTAGTTTGGTTTCTAGGTTTGCCTGTGTGTGTAGGTGGGTGTGTTTTTATTTGTTTGTGTGCCATTTGATCTGATTCTCTGATTGGTCAGCATGGAGAGGGCGTCGGCCTGCATGCCCTGGAGCCCCGCCCCCATCGCAAGCTGCTCAGGTTGTTTTGATGTCCCTCCTCACAGTACGGGGGCACCTATGCACTCTGATGAGTCGGGGAGTTCCAGCCCAGTGCTGACGGATCCTGTGATGTGCTCACCTCGACCCCAGAACCGCAACCGCCGCAGTAAGTGTGGGAGGGAATCGGAGTGGGGTGCTGATGGCTATTTGAGGTAATATACCCTGAGCTCAGGAATAATTGAGGACTTTTGAGGCAGTTATGGTGGATTAGGACCACTTTGGGAGTTATTATGGATTATTAATGGACTGGTCTGATGCTGGTGAAGTCAGTATTGCTGTCAAAGTATTAAATAAGGATGTGCGTGTGTGATAATGTGGGTGTAGTAAATAATTCCTGGTGTGTGTTTTAAGGTTGGCCAGGAACCTCAAATTCTGTGGATATCTGTGAGACATTAGAGGACTGGACCACTGATCTGTCCTTCATCTCCGACTCAGATGAGGAAGACGATGACGATGTCTTGCTGGTGAGAAATGTTTGGCGTTAGTTGTGCGCCTGTGCTTGGGACGTGTCCCCTCCACTCCTATGTGAGCTGGTGTGGTGTGTGTGTGTGTGTGTGTGTGTGTGTGTGTGTGTGTGTATGTATGTGTATGTGTATGCAGCATTACAGAAATCACAGGTTTGTTAAATGTTCTTCAGGTTCCTGGGAAATATCGAGCCCTGGTGGATCACCTAAAGTGTGGCAAAGATGAAGTCATCATAAAACATGGTGATGTCATCCACTTACTGCACGAGAACACAGCGGGTCTGTGGTGAGTGTGTTCTTTTATATATATATATATCTATATATAGAAATAAATGAATGACACCGATTTGTAATTAACAATGGTGTGAATTTACCCTGAACATAGGAATGTTAAAAACCTGACTCGTGGAGGGGAGGGGAAACTTCCAGCTGAT
This sequence comes from Plotosus lineatus, assembly GCA_024760905.1. Lineage (NCBI taxonomy): Eukaryota > Metazoa > Chordata > Actinopteri > Siluriformes > Plotosidae > Plotosus > Plotosus lineatus. The sequence goes on along the minus strand of CM045743.1, from coordinate 33,017,168 downwards.
GCCTTGCACAGAATTCTAGGAAACGTGGATAGAAGTCATGTGATCAGACCAGGAGCCGGGTTAACAGTGAGTTACTTTTATTTTAGATTTTTATTATATATATGATGTATAATGTAATTCCATAACAGGAAGGGAGTTTTTGAGTTTTATTTTATTAAGTAAAGAATATGTCAGAGCTTCTGTTGGTTTGATAATGTGTTCCACCATTTTGCTTTTCTGTCACGCGGTATATGAGCCGAATCTCCGTAGAAGAGGAGCCAGTCAGAATGTGCGGTTACTCATTTTCATTGTGTGTGGCTGTAATAAATATACCAGTGATTTTCAGGAGGTCAGGAGGGGCATCACTTATATGTGCTGATTGGTTCATTTCAGCTTCCAGGCGTTAAAATCAATGTTGATAGTCTGTATTAAAGTCATTTAAAGGAGACCTTGCTCATCGTAATCGGAATGCCCCCTTTGGTATAATGAGCAGGTCTGAAGTGCTGACCGCAGAGCCATATGTTCCATTGCTTACACATAAACTTCATCCCGCCATAGCTTTTCATCGATCTCAATCACTTCCTACAACTTACATGACACCATTACTGTTTATAACATGGAATGTGGGCAGTGGTGGTCTAGTGGTATAGGGCGCTGGATCCAAAGGTTGAGGGTTCGAGTCCCACTCTCCGCAAGGTTGTCACTTTCTCCTCCCCCCAGTGCAGCTAACTGGGTTATCTAAGACTGGCCATGTCTCTCACTGTCTATGGTGAGAGGTTCATATAAAAGAACCATTGCTGGGATGGGCGCCAGCCTCACCGTGACCCTAATTAGGATTAAGCGGTGAACTGAACATGGACTGTCAGAACGTCACTTTAGTCCTTCAGTGTAACAACAGAATGTAGATTGAGTAGCTTTACCCAGAATGCACTGCTGGAGTGTGATGCAGGTTCCTGATGAATGAATAAATACAAGCAATAAAAAACTCATTACTTTTAAATCAACACACACCCTAGAGAAGTAATAAATCTCTTCTGCTCTCTCTCTCTCTCTCTCTCTCTCTCTCTCTCTCTCTCTCTCTCTCTTGCTCTCTCTGTTTTTCTCTGTGTGTGTGTGTGTGTGTGTGTGTGTGTGTGTGTGTGTGTGTGTGTGTGTTTGTGTGTGTGCGTGCGTGCGTGCGTTTTCTCACAGGCTCAAGAAATATAAAGCAGAGTGAAGAGCACTGTGCCAAGATCATGTTCCATCAACATTATAATCCAAAACACACACACACACACACACACACACACACACACACACACACAGACACACACACACACCATCCAAACGCAGTAGCGTATTGTATAATGTACATTATAAGAGGTATTCAGAAGGTAATCTAGTCTGAGCTAGATAACCTGGTTAACACAGTGAAATATACACATAGTGCAGAAAGTACAGGAAGTAAAGAATGTGATTTTTGTACTTTCTTCATGGTGGATATTATAAAGCAAAACGTGGACCGCTGTCGTCGCCTACGCCTACTGCATTTTTCTACTCATAGGGACGGGGTGAGAATTGTATTCTAAAGGTAATCACAAAACTCACTGATCAATGTTCTGTTTCCACATGTCAGTGCCATCACTCCCATCAGCCACAGCGTGCAGTCAGCCATGTGCTCTAGCTCTCCCACAGTGTGTGTATCGTAGCACTATCTCATGGATTAGCATGTTTACTATCATGCTAGTTTGTGGTAGACGATTAGAATACTAAATCTAGAGGTTTAGAGACAAATGGATTTAATCAGACTTCTCCCACACTCCCGCTTCAGTTTAAACCCAGCATGATGCTTCAGTTTGTTGTTTTAGCTTAAATTCATGTTTACTACCAGGAAGTGAATGCTTCTCTACAGGAGTTGACAGAATGAACTGTACAGAAACAATCACTGGTTTTAGATCAACGTCGTGCCAAACTGACATGACAACATGTTTTACACAGCATTCTGTTTCAGATCCAGATTTATAATTAAGTATTGTTTTAATAACATTCTGGATTTATTTTCTTTTTACACACACACACACACACACACACACACACACACACACACACACACACACACACACACACAAAGAAGAGTTATGGACTATTTCAGAGCTTTTAGTCTTCCTCATTGATGTGCGCTAAGATAGCCTTGTGAGAATCTTTACTTACTTCGCAGCTCATGCAGTGATGGTGTTTTATATCGGATTTATGAAGCCATAAGTATTGCTGATTAACATGAGACGTCTGAGGAGCTGCAGTAAACACTGATGAGAAAATGAGACTTGTGAAGCGGTCATGCTGAGGAGGACGTGATTAACGTGGAGAAGGTGTGTTTCTTCTACAAAATTTTTTCACTACATGTTGAAGCACAAGACATTAACTAGTATAAAATCTTTTTTGATTGTAAATAATTGTTTATTATCTCTTTGTGCCAAAATGAATGTGTTGATGATTTATTTACATTTTTCAATGTTAAGAAAGGTAGAAACTTCAGCTTCAAACTGTTCACTGAATATAATTAATTATTTATTGGTTTGCTAATGGCTGCTGCTCGATTAACACTGATGGCTTTACGGCTAAATTAATGCTGATTTCACCACCATGCTGTCGTCTGTGGAGTTTGTTTCGACTTTTTTTTTTTCCTTTTGTATGATAACCAAAGCTGTGTCTTAAACACAAAGACTTATTCGTGATCAGAATCTCAAACTGAAAACGAATAAAGGTTTATTTTAAAGTTTAATAAAACATGGAATCAGTTCTTTTCTGCTTCAGGAAACTCTCTGATCAAACGTAAGTACCTGCTCTGATTCCAGTCGTGTTTGTGATCCAAACAATGTACCTGGATACACGTGTGTAGACGCCGTACTTCCCCTTTTTAGCACATCCATCACCCCAGCTGATAATTCCAGTCAGGAACCACGTGTTGTCCAGCTTGGACGCGTGAGGTCCTCCGCTGTCTCCTTGGCACGAGTCCTTGCGCGTATTCAGAAACCCGGCACAGAACATGAAGTTTGTGATTTTATCGCTATCTTTGCATGCAGTGCGATCCACATACGGGACCTCAATCTTCTTCAGAACGTTCGACTCCATCCCACCGTAACGCACCCGACCCCATCCACTCACCAGCGATGGAGATGCTCTCTTCAGCAAGCTCTCCGTGAAGGATTTCGGGCCGAGGCAGATCGGGATGATATAGTCTGTGAAGATGACAGTCGTTTTGAGTTTCAGCAGAGCAATGTCATGACTGTGACTTTTCATATATTTGTAGTTGGGATGTATATGGTGTTCGTCAACTTCATGCTCAATTTCCCTGTTTTCATTCGATCTGACATCATGTTCTCCTGGTAGGAATTCATAAAGAGAGACAGAGGGAGAGATGTAAGTTTCAAGATTGTAGGCAGGCAATCCTCATACTGTGAGAGCTTCTTCCAAAGTCAAAGGTCAATATGGATCCGACAATTACTGAAAAGAAAGGAATCCTAACAATTCATGGATTCTTAGGTTCTACAGGAAATATATCCCAGTAGGAGACCCCAAAGGATCTCTGGGGAGTCAGTTTAACTAAATAAACCAAAATTCTGTAGGGAAAATTAAACAAGTGGACGCATCACAGATTCGAGTTATTTATCTGATCAGGGAGTTAATCACACAACGTCCAGCATCTCTCACAGTGATGATAAATCGCAACCAGAACTTTTTCGCTGCAAAGAAAGCCGATGATCTTGGTGTCCTCTCTGATGGAGGAATCAGAAATGATATAAGTCTCGCTGAGATGAACAGTGGAACTGACGATACAGGAGTCTACAGAAGCTAAAGGTCCACCTCAACACCCTGTACTGTACCATTTAAGGAGTGTTTTAATCAGAGATCAGATCCCAGTGTTTCAGAGATCTCTGTATGCTCTGTTTTACGTTTACAATACAGTGAGTCGTCGACTTATGGCCGCTTTTGGTTCCGGCAGACCGGTCGTAAATCGATCTGGTCGTATGTCCACTTTCCATCCAAATACACTCTTGCCAAACAAAAACAGATGAATAAATCTCACGCATTTAAATCTATACATCTATTTTCAACTCCCATGGACCCACCACCCGTGGGAGGAGTTTTAGGGGTCGGGTGCAGTGTGAGTTGGGTGGCAGCCGAAGACATGGGTTCTGTTGGACCGATCCTCGGCTACTTACTCTGACCCTCAGGACATGGAATGTCACCTCTCTTGCGGGAAAGGAGCCTGATTTGGCGTGAGGTGGAGAGATACCGACTAGATATAGTCGGGCTCACCTCAACGCATAGCTTGGGCTCTGGAACCATCCATCTCGAAAGAGGCTGGACCTTCTTCTATTCTGGAGTTGCTCATGGGGAGAGGCGGCGAGCCAGTGTGGGTATTCTTGTTGCCCCCCCCCGTCTCGGTGCCCAAATGTTGGGGTTCTCCCCGGTTGACGAAAGGGTAGCTTCCCTCCGTCTTCGGGTGGGGAGACGGGCCCTGACTGTTATTTGTGCTTATGCACCAAATGACAGTTCAGAGTACCCACCCTTTTTGGAGTCTTTGGGGGGGGTGTTGGAGAACGCTCCCTCGGGAGACTCGCTCGTTGTCTTGGGAGACTTCAACGCCCATATGGGCAACGATAGTGTGAACTGGAAGGGTGTGATCAGTAGGTACGGCCTCTCCAGTCTGAATCCGAATGGTGTTTCGTTGTTGGACTTCTGTGCTTGTCATAGTTTGTCTATCACAAACACCATGTTCGAACATAAGGGTGTCCATAAGTGCACTTGGCACCAGGACACCCTAGGTCACAGTTCGATGATTGACTTTGTAGTCGTGTCATCGGACTTGCGACCATATGTTCTGGACACTCGGGTGAAGAGAGGAGCTTAGCTGTCTACCAATCACTACCTGGTGGTGAGTTGGCTTCGGTGGTGTGGGAGGTTGCCTTCCAGACCTGGCAGGCCCAAGTGTGTAATCAGGGTCTGCTGGGAACGTTTGGCGGAGTCCCCTGTCCAAGAGGCCTTTAACTCCCACCTCCGGCAGACCTACAACCACGTTCTGGAGGAGGCGGGGGACATGGAATCCGAATGGGCCATGTTTTGTGCCTCCATTGCTGAGGCGGCAGCCCATAGCTGTGGCCGTAAGGTCGTCGGTGCTTGTCGTGGCGGTAATCCCCGAACCCGTTGGTGGACACCTGCGGTGAAGGGGGCCGTCCAGCTGAAGAAGGAGGCCTATTGGGTTTGTTAGCCTGTGGGACTCCTGAGGCAGCAAACGGGTACCGGCAGGCCAAACGTGCTGCAGCCGAGGCTGTCGCAGATGTAAAATCTCGGGCGTGGGAGGAGTTCGGTGAAGGCCTGGAGAGTGATTATCGGTTGGCCTCAAAAAGGTTCTGGGCCACCATCCGACGCCTCAGGAGGGGGAAGCAGTGGAGGACTAAGGTTGTCAAAAAGCTCCTCGGTGGTCGAGCTCCGGGGTTGGACGAGATCCGCCCGGAATATCTCAGGGCTCTGGATGTTGTAGGACTGTCTTGGTTGACACGTCTCTGCAACATCGCGTGGTCATCAGGGGCTGTACCTCTGGATTGGCAAACTGGGGTGGTGGTCCCAATTTTTAAGAAAGGGGACCGGAGGGTGTGTTTCAATTATCAGGGAATTACACTCCTCAGCCTACCTGGGAAAGTCTATGCACGGGTACTAGAGAGGAGGATCCGACCGATAGTCGAACCTCGGATTCAGGAGGAACAATGTGGTTTTCGTCCTGGCCGCAGCACTCTTGATCAACTCTATACACTCCACAGGATTCTGGAGGGGACATGGGAGTTTGCCCAATCTGTCCACATGTGCTTTGTGGATTTAGAGAAGGCTTTCGACCGTGTCCCTTGAACGATCTTGTGGGGCGTGCTCCGAGAGTACGGCGTTCCGGATCCGTTGCTACGAGCTATTTGGTCGTTGTATCACCGGAGCCAGAGTATGGTCCGTATTGGTAACAGCAGATCGTATTCGTTTCCAGTGGGAGTTGGAGTCCGCCAAGGGTGTCCTTTGTCACCGATTCTGTTCATAATTTTTATGGACAGAATTTCTAGGTGCAGTCGAGGCGATGAGGGGTTCTGGTTTGGTGGCCATCGGATATCGTCTCTGCTTTTTGCAGATAATGTTGTCCTTTTGGCTTCATCAAGTCGGGCCCTCCAGCTCTCATTGGAGCGATTCGCAGCCGAGTGCGAAGCAGCCGGGATGAAGATCAGTACCTCCAAGTCCGAGGCCATGGTTCTCAGTCGGACAATGGTGGAATGCACCTTCCGGGTCGGGAATGAGGTCCTGCCCCAAGTGGAGGAGTTTAAGTATCTTGGGGTCTTGTTTACGAGTGAGGGAAGGATGGAGCGAGAGATCGACAGACGGATCGCTGCAGCCTCTGCTGTTAAGCGGTGCCTGTACCGGTCCGTCGTGGTGAAGAAGGTGCTGAGCCGCAAGGCACAGCTCTCAATTTACCAGTCGATCTATGTTCCAACCCTCACCTATAGTCACAAGCTTTGGGTAATGACCAAAAGAACAAGATCACGGATACAAGCGGCTGAAATGAGCTTCCTTCGCCGGGTGGCAGGGTTCTCCCTTAGAGATAAGGTGAGAAGCTCCGCCATCCGGGGAGAGCTCGGAGTAGATCCGCTGCTCCTCCGCATTGAGAGGGGCCAGTTGAGGTGGCTCGGGCATCTGGTCAGAATGCCCCCCCGGACGCCTCCCTGGTGTGGTGTTTCAGGCATGTCCAACCGGGAAGAGACCCCGGGATCAACCTAGAACACGCTGGAGGGACTATGTCTCTCGGCTTGTCTGGGACCGCCTCGGTGTCCCCCCGGGAGAGTTGGAGGAAGTGGCTCGGGAGAGGGACGTCTGGACCTCTTTGCTTAGGTTGCTGCCCCCGCGACCCGACCCTGGACTAAGCAGAAGATGATGATGATGATCTATTTTCAATTCCATTTCACTGTGACGCGAAGCGGAGAACCAATCCTTTCTGTACTCCACTGTGTGGGCGGGTCCGATAGCTTCAAACTCTAATTTTATTGGATTATAACAACAGCCACAGACTATGCGTGTTGTGTTTGAGTTTTGATCAGCTCATTTGCACAAAGCCAAGCATAGCTGGCAAGCAAACACAAATGGACAGACATGGAAAAACTTCAACCCACAGACCAGCTGATTGCCAAAACTTGGGACGCATTTCCTGTCGTATAAACACTGCAGCGTGAGACTCCAATGTAATTAGAGTTTCAAGTTATTGGACCCACCCGCACACAGAAAGGATTTGTTCTCTGCTTCGCGCCACAGTGACGTGGCATTGAAAGTAGATGAATAGATTTGCTCTGAGCAGTTAGAAAGTGAAGCTGCATCATCTCCTGCTTGGCCTTTTAAGATGCTGGCGCTGCCGACAGCGCAAATAACTGTCGTACGCAACACTCGCACCGCACTGCCATGAATCGTGCTTCACCACTTTTGCGGTCGTAAAGTCGATCAGACGTAACTCGCATAGGTCGTAAGTCGACGACTCACTGTATTTGGCAGACATTCTTATCCAGAGCGGCTTACATTTGATATTTTTACACAGCTGAGGGTTAAAGGTCTTGCTCAAGGACCCAACAACAGCACCATGGTTGTACTAGGGCTTGAACCACCAACCTTTGGATCAGCCTTAACCACTGAGACACCACCCTTACATTACCGCAAGGAAAACCTCAACAATGTTTGGGCCAGTCGGTTATACTGATTCTTACCTAATCTGATAGAGAAATTTCCGATGCCTGCTTCCATCAGACAGTGCGCAGCGGTGATGACCCACAACTCACTCATGAGTGACCCACCGCAAAACACCAACTTCGCTTTTTTATGAACCAGCGCCACCTAGTAAGAGCACAGAGAGAGATTAACCTCAGTTTTACACACACACACACACACACACACACACACACACACACACACACACACACCTACCTGCCAGGGAATCTCTCCAGGTATTGCTTTAAGTCCTCCAACAATGCGCTGTTCGCTCCTGGTTTCTTCTGTGACCGAGGGTAATGTGGGGAAAAAATTCCAGTGATTTTCTTTCATGGTTGGCCTGATGGTGGTGCTATTGAGCTCAGACGAATTCGTACTGTTTGAGGCCGTAAAATTCGTGAAATTCTTCGTCTCGTTCTGATTGAGGGCCTGGACGTCGACCGTTTCTTCATCGAATATTGTTCTGAGACTGTTCTCGATGTCCTTCGCCAATCGGCCGCAGGGGAAGCTATCTACTCACATCATACACAGATCCATAAACACCATGTTCAATTTAAACCCGTCATCCATAAATAATTACAGTACTGTATTGCACTGCCATGTAAATCGTCTCTCGTGTTTTCTTCAATAAAGATTAAAATCTGATGCCTGAAAAACTCTCCTTGTTCACATTGAAATAAACACTGGAGATCTTGGGATTTATTATGAAAGCACACTTAATCTTATCTTGTCTCATGGGGAGACTGGACCTTCTCTCAACCGACTCTAGGTGAGGGAAGGGTGCATCCTGAACAGCTCACCAGATCATTGCAGGGCCAACACATACAACCATTCACACTCCAATTTAAGGGCAATTTTTCAATCAGCCAATCAGCCTACTGCGATGTTCTTGGATTGTGTGAAGAAACCGGGAGTGCCTGGAGGAAACGCAGGCGAGGACGAGGAGAAAATGCAAATTCCACCAACAAACACCCAATCCCGGGAAGTGAACCCAGGACCTTCTTGCTGTCAGGCAGACGTGCTAATCACTGCGCCGCCATGCTGCCCTGATAGCACATTTGGGCATACAGCATGTAGTTAGATCTTCCTTTCGCTTTTCCTCAGGGGTCGCCACAGCGAATTTGTGATTTGCATGTTTGATTTGGTGTAGGTTTTTACATCGGATGCCCTTCCTGACACAACCCTTTAGCAAGGGGCAGAACCACGCTGACGGCTTAGCAGCTACTCTTGACGAAAATCAGCAATGGTTCTTTTACATGCCTCTCACCAGAGACAGTGAGAGACATGGCCCGCCTTTCATAACCCAGTTAGCTGCACTGGAGGGACACTGACAACCTTGTGGAGAGTGGGATTCGAACTCCCTACCTTAGGATCAGTGATCCAGCACCATTTACCACCAGACCACCACTATCCTGGGCATATGTAGTTAGATAACATGAGTGTTTTCGTAAATAAATGAACATCTGGGATGGAAGTGATAGTGCAGAAATCTATGCAAGACCTTCAGTATCTAAATGTCTGAGATGATCAGTGATGCCCATAATCATGTGACTTCCTATCGTAACGTTTCCATTATTACAGCATGCATACAAAATAAATAATTTTGTACTTTATTTGTAATAATTCAGGAATCAAAGTTAGAGTAGAACTATCACTGAAAAACAAAATAAAATCATTTGACCTTGCGGTTCACAGCTCGTTTGGTCTGCGGCGAGTGTGTATCCGTCTGCGCAGTCACACACCACACCCTTTATATTCTCAACCACACAGAACTGCATGCAGCCTCCATTATTCACATCACACTGTCTCGCTAGCTCTGCAACACACACACACACACACACGCACACACACACAATAAGTAAATGTGTGTGACCCATCAGGGAGAAGGAGAAAGAGAAAAAGTAAACAATCCTCCGGTCCAGTTTTTCACAAACTTCCATAAAACCACCAAACAGAACAACAGGCACCAACACCAACTCAAACCGGGGGCAGAACCTTAAGTAGAACACAAATGTCAGACAGGACTGAACAATGACATCATCAAAATACTGTACAGTAATATATAGAAATGAGCACAATATCAGATTCCCACTGTGTGGTGGTGCGAGGCGGGGCCTGTCCACCTATTATTCGAAGGCATTAATATTGTTTTCATTTATTAATAATAATGACGTCATGTGAGAGTGCTCACTATATGGAGAAAAGTATTTGGACACCTGACCATTACACCAAAGGGGGAATTGTAATGAGACTGTATTCAAATACATATCCCATACAGTACAGGTATACCTCACTCAACGTCGTTAATTGGTTCCAGGAGAGACGACTTAATTTGAAAAATGACTTAAATCGAATTAGCTTGTCTCTATGCTAGCCTAGGCTAGGCTACGCCAAATTTGCTTGTCTAGACTAAACAGAAAATAGGCATTCCTAGTTCTGTACTTTATTCATGAATGCAATTTTCAGTATGGTTAATAAGAATCTATTTCATTAAACTTTATTTTTATTTATTTATTTATTTTTTTTCTATACTTAACTCGAAACGACTTAAGCCGAGGTATCCCTGTACTTTTAATCTGGAGTTCTCCTGCTGTTGCAAGTGTCACATCTTCCAGTCTTCTAAGAAGGCTTTCATTAATTTATTTTCTAATTAGGGTCATGAGGAGGCTGGTGGCCATTTTAGCCGATTTTGGGCGAAGGCAGAGTACACCCTAGGTAGCTCACCGGGTACAAACATGCTGGTGCAGCCTACTCTTGCCAAAAGTCAGCAATGTTTTTTTTACATGCCTCTCACCATAGACAGTGAGAGACATGGCTGGCCTTTGATAAACCAGTTAGCTGTACGGGGCAAAGAACTCGCTGGACAGGACTGTGTGGCGGTCGAGGTATCTGAGCAGGTGGACGAAAGCCCGAGTCTTTCGCTCCCTTGTGCTCCCTGTCTTGCTCTACTCAAGCGAGACATGGACACTCACGGTTGAGCTTGGACGATGACTGGACTCCTTCGTTACGACTTCCCTTCGCTGCATCTTCGCTGTCCGCTGGTGGGACTTTGTTACCAACCGGAAGGTGCTTGGGGATGCGGGGATGGTAAGAGTAACCTGCTTGATCCGCAACAGACAGCTGCACTACCATGGGGACTTAGCGCGTTTCCCGCCTTCGGACCCAGCACACCAGATCCTGTCTGTTCGGGATACTAGGGGCTGGAGCCGATCACGGGGACGGCCGCGTGTGACGTGGTTGTCGCAGCTGAGGGCTGCCCTGCCGGGGGGTATGGGCCCTGCGCAGGCCTGGTCGATCGCCAGGAGACGGCCGGATGAGTGGAGGCGGCTGGTGGACGCAGCGAAGTGCCGTCCCGGCGCATGCTCTCATACCTGACCTGACCTGACCTGTACTGGGGGGAACCAGTGATAGTCGTGCTTGAACCCCCGACCTTGGGATCAGTACTCCAGCACCTTACCACCAGGCCACCACTGTCCCTAAGAATACTTTGCGAAATATTTCAGAGAATTTCTGCAGGAATTTGTTCTCATCCGTGCCCATTCATTCTGTACATCATCTATGAGGTCATGCACTGTTATTGAACGGGAAGACAATAGGCAATCTCTGTTTGAGTTCAATGGGGTTGGAATCGAGACTCTGTGGGTCTCTCAAGTTCCTTCACACTGAACTCATCAAAGCAGATCTTTATAACCCTTGTTTCGTGCACGGGGGTAAAATCAATTTGGAATAGAAAAGGACTTTCTCTCCAAACTGTTGTTCAAAATGTCTTGGTATGCTGAAGCGTTATGATTGCCCTTCACTGTAGATGGTAAAACAGCCCTGTACCGTTATCATTCCTCCACGAGACCTCACAGCTGGCACACAGCAGTCAGGCAGGTAATGTGTGAGTGTGTGTATCCACCAAACCCAGACTCGCACGTACGACTACCACACAGAGAAGTGCGTGATTCGTCACTTCACAGTCCGTATGCTTTACACTGGACCCGGTGCTGTGAGGCTTGCATACAGCGGCTCAGCCATGAAAACACATTCCATGAAGCTCCCGCTGCTAAGGTTTTGTGCAACATTACCGCTGGCGGAAGTCTGGACCTCTTCATCTTTAGAATTAGGAGCAATGGACCTGATATAAACACCTCAATTCAACAAGAAGCAGATGTGACTGATACTTTTATCCATACGTACTGTACACTGTATGGAACATCAGTGAGGACCCCACGGTGTCCAAGATGATTTTAAGCAGTAGATGGTGTTTACAGATGGTTTATTTATTTATTTAAAAAAAAACTTTCGTGAAGGAGGAATAAAAAACATTTATAAAAGTATAAGAGCGGTTCTTGCCGAGTTCGCAGTTCTTTCCGTTGAAGCCGATGGGACACCAACACACGTAGGAGCTCAAGCCATCTTTACACGTTCCTCCATTCTGACAAGGAGACGACAAACACTGATCTCCATCTCACACACACACACACACACACACACACATGGTTTAAACTCAAATTAATTTTTTCCACTCATTTTCTGTAACCGCTTAATCATAATTCGGGTCACGGGGAGGCTGGCGCCCATCCCAGCGAGGGCAGAGTACACCGTGGACAGCTGGTCAGGCCATCACAGGATTGAAACACGCTGATGGCTTTGCAGATCCTCTTATCGAAAGTCATTTGATAACCCAGTTGGCTGCACTGGGGTGGGGTGGGGGTGTGGGTGGGGTCAGTGACAACCTTGCGGAGAGTGGGACTCGAACCCCCAACCTTAGGATCAGCGATCCAGTGCCCTATACCACTAGGCCACCACTGCCCTGAATTTTTTATTGACATTATTTTACATGTTTACATTAAATATAAATTGTTTTAATACCGTACACATCAGTGTCGCCTCAGAACAAGCGGATTCTGGATTCGTGTCTCACAGTAAACACGGGTTTTCCCCAGAGTTCTACTGAGGGGTTCCTGCCGGGTACTCTGGTTTCCTCCCCCACTTTAAACACATACATATGTGAACATTGTACTCTCAGGTCACTGTCGGAATGAATGTGAGAGACGAGCGTTGTTTGTGTGTACAGTATTAGCGGCGCTCTGGGGCACTATGCAGATATCATAACGCCATGAGCTCGATTTTGTTGATGCTTTCTTGCTCACATTGCCACACGTACAGGTGAGGCTCCACACGTGCACTGGTCCACGTGTACTGATTCTGTGAACATATACAGGTTGCTGTGAACTTAAACATGCTAACATTATCAGAGTTCCACCTTTACAGTCCTTTAGTAACCTGGCGGTTTGCTCAGGGCGTAACTCCGCCCCCTCTCACCTGAACTCAGCTGTGATTGGCTCAAGCTTGCTTGTGTGACCCTGACATTTCAGTCGTACTGATAGTGTATGGATGGATAATTAATCCGAGGTGGAATAAATTAAGACTCACCGATGTAACTGGTCCAGAATTCTCTCTGAAAAAGAAGCAGATTCTTAAATCTTTCAACAGCTTCCCACTGACATCACATCATTCTTAATAAAACACTTTCATCATGATTATGTTCACTTACTGTATTCTCCATGTTTTCAAAAACTTCACGCGCTTCCTCAAAGCTGCATTTTTCCTCCAGACACTCTCTCTCCAGATCTCCTTTCATCAACTCCTCAAACACACCTTTATTCTCACGCTTCTCTCTCGATAACACTGACTGAGCTGTCTGCCTCGACACAAACACTGTCACTGACACACACACACACACACACACAGACACACACAGGAAAACAGAGACAAACACACACACACACACACACACACACACACACACACACACACACACACACACACACAGACATGGAAAAACAGACACACACAGACAGGGAGACACAAACACACTCACACAGAGGAAAACAGAGACAGGGAAACACACACACACAGAAAAACACACACACACACACACACAGAGGAAAACACAGACAGGGAGACACAAACACACACACAGAAAAACACACACACACACAGAGGAAAACAGATAGGGAGACAAACACACACACACACAGGAAAACAGACAGACAGGCAGACAGACACTCAAACACACACAGGAAAACAGAGACCGGGAAACACAAACACACACACACAGAAGAAAACAGATAGGGAGACAAACACACACACACAGGAAAACAGACAGACAGACAGACACTCACACCCACACAGAGGAAAACAGACAGGGACACACACAGGAAAACAGACAGACACACACACACACACACACACACACACACACACACAGAGGAAAACAGAGACAGGGACACACACACACAGGAAAACAGAGACAGGGACACACACACACAGACAGGGAGAAACACACACACACACACACACACAGACAGGGAGAAACACACACACACACACACATAGACAGGGACACACACACACACACACACACACACAGGAAAACAGAGTCAGGGACGGACACACACACACACAAAGAGAGAGAGAGAGAGAAAGAGAGAGCGAGACAGAGAGAGCGAGACAGAGAGAGAGAGAGAGAGAGAGCGACACAGAGAGAGAGAGAGAGAGAGAGAGAGAGAGAGAGAGAGAGAGAGATTGTTTATTATAAATTATTTTTTTGTAGTTTAGGTGTTTTGTGTTTGATATATTTATTAAATCTGAAGATGTTGATTTGGAATCTCAGCCTGTGAGAAATTTAAAAGTTTGTTTTTGTCTCAAATCTGTAAAGCACAGAAATAAAACAAAGAAAATATATCTGTTTGCTCATTAACCCCCATTTACAGTAACATATCAAAAAATATAAAAATTAAATAAGGTTTTTGTTATATTAAAGAAAGTGATTCAGTTCAATTTGATTTCTACAGATTTCAATCATATTTAATATACAGAATTAATTTCCTGTTTTCATCACTTCTGCTTTACTAATGACTTTAATAATAATAATAAAAGATAATAGAAATATATAACAGAACAGTGTGGATTGTTTAATATTCCACTACGTACCTGATGATATCAGATAGAAATTTGACAATAAAATATAAATTCCATAAATGAAAGTAAGAAGAGACGTTTTTTCCATTTTTTTCCTTTTAAAACGTGTCGCTTCCAGTCAAACTGTTATTCAAATAGTCCAAAGTTCAACAAACACACACACACACACACACACACACACACACACACACACACACACACAGCACTATTAACCCTCTGTCGCGTTCTCAAGCAGTGGTATGAATATGCTATTGCAGTCGATGGGTGGTGGTGGGTGGATGGATTACCATATATGGAGATTTGAGGGAATTTATTTTTCAGATTGATAAGTGTCTATGTAGAGATTAGTGATCAAGGCCGTGCAGGGTTGTCATGTGGGTGTGTCCTAATTGACACAATTAACTCATCTGCAATAAAATTGTTCCTGATTCATTCATCTTCTGAATCACTTGATCCTAATTAGGGTCACGGGAGGCTGGCACCCATCTCAGCCGACTCCAGGGTACACTCTGGACAGCTCACCAGGCCAACACATACTCACACATGGGCTGATTTGGAACAGCCAATGAACCGTGCATGTTTTTGGCCTGTGTGAGGAAACCCATGCAAGCACAGGGAGAACATGCGAACTCCACACAGAAACGCCCGAATTCTGGAATCAAACCCAGGACCTTCTTCTTGTGATCAGGATGTGCTAACCACTATGCCACCGTCCCGCCGCTCCTGAGTCAGTTGTGGTGTTTTTACTTCAGTGTACAGTGTTGTGTGCCTGCGTTCGCAGGTATGCATCCTTTTCCTTTTCCTTTTAGCTTTTTTTTTCTTACTTTCTTTCACCTTTTTCTGTTGTACTTATTATTTTATTGTTCTCGCTGCCCTCTCAATATTCTGGTTGAGAGAGTTTTTGTACTTTTTATCATTGCAAAACTTTTACTTCCATTGAGAGTTGGGAAAACAGTGCACCAGCTACATGCACGCTTTGTTTACTCCAGGGATCAGCTGATCTTCCTGATGCCACCCACGGACTTACCAGTTGAAATCTGGAGAAAATCACGCCTTGGATGCAGAGGTGGAGGCCATAAGAGGAGCTGGAGGGAGGCAGTGAGACAGTGGAGACTTACATAGAAGAGAAGGTACGAGCTGTGTCTCCTATCTATTACAATGGATAACTTGAGGTCACTGGCGAATAAGATGAACAAGCTAACAGCGCTAGCCTGGAGTAGTCAGCGGTAGTATCGACAGTATAACTTCATGTGCTTTGTTGAGATATAACAGCATCAGGATATTCATTCATTTTCTGAACTGCTTAATCCAAACTACAGTGGGGCCGGTGGCGTAGTGGTTAAGGTGCTGCGCTCATGATCGGGAGGTTGTGAGTTCGCATCCCACTGAGACCCTCACTGTGCTAAGACCACTAGGCAAGGTCTCAACCACAAGTGTGCCTCTGTTCACCCAGCAGTATAAATGGGTACCGGTAAAATATACTGGGAAGGTAACCTGCGATGGACTAGCGTCCCATCCAGGAGGAGTTGAACTCCTGGTCGCGTCACGCTACGAAAACCGGGGATAAGCACCGGCCTGATGAGCCACGAGGCTCGGGTGTAAAAACCCAACAGACTTTACCTTAATCCAAATTACGGTCTCGGGGAGACTGATGCCCATCTCAGACGACTCTGGGCAGAGTATACCCTAGAGAGCTCGCCAGGCCACCGAAGGGCAGAAACATGCTGACGGGTATGCAGCTACTCTTGACGAAAGTCAGCAATGCCTCTCACCATAGACAGTGAGACATATGGCCGGCCATTGATAACCCAGTTAGCTGCACTGAGGGAACAGTGACGACCCACTAAGAGTGGGGCTTGGACCCCTAACCTTGGGATCAGTGATCCAGTACCTTCCTTCCAGGACACCACTGCCCCCATCAGGATATTCTGAATTACAAAGTATCTATCACCAGCTTTCACACTGTCCGGGACCACAGCGACTGTACCGTGAGCAGTAAGTGGAAAGGACGGGCCTTTCCATTCTATTCAATAACCTGCGGTAATAACCCCGCCCACACAACTATCAAAGAGCGGAGTTGTAGATCTGACATTGAACCGCGTGCCGTTGGACTTAGAATTTTCCCATGTCATCTCATTCCTCTTTCTGCCAACCCCTCAGCTGCACGTGACACTGTTAATGCTGCCATTACCCAGTTCAAGACTCAGCACCCGAGTGCTTTCATTGCGATCTCGGGTGAATTCAATGTCACCATGGACAATACATTACCAAACTTTATACAGTACATGGACTGTCCCACCAGAGAGGAGAGAAGTTTAGACCTGCTGTATACAAATATTAAGGATGCCTACAGTTACTCCACCCCCCCCCCCCCCACCCCATTGGAGAGATCAGGCCACAACTTAATTTATGTTTCTCCATGCTATGTATCTGTTGTGCAGAGACAGCCAGTGAGGACAAGGACTATTAGGAGGCCTTGGAGGAACTACAGGACTGTTTTGAAGTGACAGACTGGCAAGCATTCAATGAGCCTCAAGGTGAAGACATTGATGGGCTCACTGAGTGCATTTCACGCAACATAACGTTCTGTAGCGACACCAGTGTTTCAACTAAGACAACGCATTGTTACCCAAATAGCAAGCTGTAGGGGACTGAAGACATCAAAGTCATCCTTAACGACAAGAAGAGGGCGTTGAGGGCTACCAACAGAGAGCAGGTGAGAACAATCCAAAGTTTAATAAGAATCAAAGTCACAGAGGCCAAGAACAATTACAGGAGAAAGCTGGAATGGAAACCACAACACAGCAACATGAGAGAGGTTTGGAGTTGTATGAAGACCATCACTGGTTTCAGGCCATTGATCAGCAATGGAGCTGAGGGTGGTGAGGACAGGGCCAATGAGCTAAATATGTTTTTAACAGATTCCACACTTGTGGCTACTACTCAGTACTCTTCAACTCATCAGGAGCAAGCCTGACTTCTCATGTAGACCCTTGAGAGACTAATACTGGATCAACTCCATCCCATGGTTAGACCACATATTGTCTAAGCCTTCAGTTTGCTTACCAGCCTTCATCTACCTGCTCAACCTTGTCTACACCCACCTAGACCAGCCAGCGAGCACTGTGAGGCTCATGTTTTTTTATTCATCAGGCTGACCCTTCTGGGTGAGAAACTGACATTGATGCAGGTGGAATCCTGTTTTGTGTCCTCGATTGTGGACTACATGACCGGAAGATCACAGCATGTGTCCCTGTAGCACTGCATGTCGGACACGGTGGTCAGCAACACCGACGCACCACAAGAGACCGTCACTCCACTTTCCTCTTCACCCGCTACACAATGGACCTCAGATATTGGTCAGAGACCTGCCATCTACAGAAGTATTCTGATGACTCTACTGTAGTTGGATGTATCAGTGGAGGTGAGGAATTATATGACGCCTATGTGAAGCCGAGCTATCAGCAAGAAGCCCTCAAAGTCCCACCGTTGAAAAAAAAAGACGTGCTGAAGT
>CM045743.1:32948939-32993939 GCA_024760905.1 Plotosus lineatus | reverse complement strand
TACAGCCGCAGCGATCGCCAGCTCCCTCATCAGGCAGAAGAGGCAGGCGAGGGAGAGAGAGCGCGAGCGGGAGAGAGAGAAAGAAAAGGAGAAGGAGAGAGCAAAGGCGGCTCGCTGCAGTCCAACTAGGAGCACAGGAACCTGCGAGAAACCCAGCCGACTGAACCTCTTCTCACGGGTCAAACTCTT
Source organism: Plotosus lineatus (assembly GCA_024760905.1). Lineage (NCBI taxonomy): Eukaryota > Metazoa > Chordata > Actinopteri > Siluriformes > Plotosidae > Plotosus > Plotosus lineatus. The sequence continues at coordinate 32,993,750 of CM045743.1, read as the reverse complement.
CGGTTCCAAGAAGAGGAAAAGGAGAAGGCCAGGTCTGTTGACATCTAATTATTTACCCAATTTACCTATCATCATTATCACCATCATCATCGTTTTTTTCTTCATCTGATCTCATGAATGTTGTTTTCCTGATTGAGATTAAACTCCATCACAGTCTTCTACACTCTGGATCATCATTTGACAAACTCAAGAAAAGATCATCACCACCTACATCATCACAATCATCATCATCATCATCATCATCATCATCATCATCATCATCATCACCATCATCATCATCACTATCATTATCACCATCATCACCAACTTCACATCATCATCACCAACACCACCACCATCATCATCATCATCATCATCATCATCATCATCATCATCATCATCATACCTGTCCCAATACTAACCTGTAAACCCATTACCAAACCCCTGTAGCCCCAACCACAGTAAATCCCACCCCATTACCCATGTCTTCACTTCTGAATGAGAATGGATCCTGGGTCAGATGTTAACAGCAGAGCTATTTGAAGTGTATTGATCAGTCACACCCACAAAAGCATCATAAATTAGCACCCCAAGTGGTATGGACCCTGTGGGATCCCCACGTGCCTCACCACACCCGTACAGCGAGTCCATTACTGATGACGATGATAATGATGATGAAACGAATCAGGAACTAAAGTGCTGCTTGAACTTCTGTTTACACTGCTGCACTTCTCTCAGCATGAATTATCCTCAAGTTTGTAGTAATGAACTTTGTTTCTTTCTTTTCTTTTTTTTAAAGCCCAACGCACAGTAGTAAAGAGTTAGTCATTATTTCCTTTCTCTCACACACCAGGAAGAAAACAAACAAGTAAATGTAAACAAATGAATGTGCATTTAGAATGCAATTATTAAAATAACTCAAATGCAGACACATTAACCACAACTACACACAAACTAAAAAAAGGTTAAAATAGTGAGGCACCGCCGCTATCACTCGCCTGAATCTTTCTGTTTCCTCGCTTCTTAATGAGTTTGTACAGAGGTGGCGTGGTGGCATAGTGATTACCACATTAAGCTTCACAGCAAGAAGGTTCTGAGTTCGAGTCCTGTGAAGCCGTTTCTGTGTGGAGTTTGTATGTTTTCCCTGTGCTTGTGTGGGTTTCTTCAGGGTACTCTGGTTTCCTTCCACAGTCCAAAGACATGTACAGTAGGCAAAGTGGCTGTTTCAATTTGCCCCTAGGTATGAGTGTGAGTGAGAATGGTTTTGTGTGTGTGTGTTGGCCTTGTGATGGCCTGGCAAGCTGCCCTTGCGTAGGCTCAGCTGAAATGGACTTAAGCCTCCTCGCAACCCAAGTAAGAGCAAGCAAATTTGGCGAATGAGTGAGTAAACATATTGTAGTGAGTAAGTGAGTGAGTGAATGAATGTGTGAGTAAGTGAATGAATTAGTGGTGATGAGTGAGTGAGTGAGTAAGTGAGTCACTTAGTGGGTGAATGAGTGAGTGAGTGCGTGAAATAGTGAATGAGTGTGTGAATGACTGAGTGAGTGAATGGGTAAATAAGTAAGTCAGTGAGTGAGCGAATGGGTGCATAAGTGAATGACTGAGTGAGTAAGTGAATGACTGAGTGAATGGGTAAGTGAGTTGGTGAGGGAGTAAATGAATGGGTGAGTGAGTACAGTATATGAATCACTGAGTGTGTGAATAAGTAAATAAATGAATGACTGAGTGAGTGAATGGGTTAATGGATGAGTGAATTGGTGAATGAGTGAGAAAGTGAACGCCTGAGTGAATAAATGGGTGAATGAGTGTGTGAGTAAATGAGTGAATGGGTGAGTGAGTGAATGACAGTGAATGAATGGACGAATGAGTAACTGAATGACTGAGTGAGGGAATGGGTAAATGGGTGAATGAATGGGTGAATGAGTGCATGAAGAAATGAGTAAATGGGTGAGTGAGTAAGTGTATAACTGACTGAGTGAATGATTGAGTGAGTGAATGGGTGAACGAGTAAGTGAATGACTGAGTGAGTGAATAGGTGAGTGAGTCATTGAATGGGTGAGTGAGTAAGTGAATAACTGAATGGGTGAGTGAGTGAATGAGTGTGGTAGTAAGTGAATGACTGAGTGAATGAGTGGGTGGTTGAGTAAAGGAATGACTGAGTGAATGAATGGGCGAATGAGTGAGTGAGTGAATGTGTGCATGAGTAAGTGAATAACTGGTTGAGTGAATGAATAAATGAGTGAGTAAGTGAATGGCATTAGGTGAATGGGTGAATGAATGAATGTTTATGTGAGTGAATTGGTGAATGGCTGAATGAGTGAGTTAGTGAGTGAGTGAGAAAGTGAATGACAGTGACTAAATGGGTGAATGAGTGAGTGAATGGGTCAGTGGGTGAATGAGTGAATGAGTGAGTGAGTAAATGAATGGCAGTGATTGATAAAGTGAATGACTGAGTAGATGAATGCGTGAATGGGTGAGTGAGAAAGTGAATGACTGAGTGAATGGGTGAATGAGTAAGTGAGAAAGTGAATGACTGAATGAGGGAATGGGTGAGTGAGTGAATGAGTAAGTCAAAAACTGACTGAGTGAATGGGTGAGTGAGTGACTGAGTGTGTGAATAAATGAGTAAGTGAATGACTGAGTGAGTAAATGGGTGAATAAGTGAATGAGTGAGTGAGTAAATGAATGGGTGAACAAATGTGTGAATGAATGAGTAAGTGAATGAGTGAGTAAGTGAGTGAATGAGAAAATTAATGACTGAGTGAGTGAATGTGTGACTGAATAAAAGACTGAATGAGTGAGTGAGTGAATGAGTGAGGGAGTGAGAAAGTGAATGAGTGAATGAACATGTTAATGAACGAGTGAGTGAATTGGTGAATGAGCGAGTGAGTGAGTGAATGGGTAAATGACTGAGTGAGTTAATGAGTGAGTGAGTGAGTGAGTAAATGACTGCGTGAGTGAATGGGTCAATGAGTCAGTGAGTGAATAAGTTATTGACTAAGTGAGTAAATTGGGGAATGAGTAAGTGAATGACTGAGTGAGTGAATGAGTGAGTGGGTGAATGGGTGAATGAACGTGTGAATGAATGCGTGAGTGAATTGGTGAATGACTGATTGAATGGGTTATGGAGTGAGTGGGAGAGAAAGTGAATGACTGAGTGAATTAATGGGTGAATGGGTGAGTGAGTGAGTGAATGAGTGAGTAAGTGAGTGAATGAGTAAATTAATGACTGAGTGAGTGAATGTGTGAGTGAATAAAAGACTGACTGACTGACTGAGTGAATGAGTGAGTGAATTGTTGAATGACTAAGTGAATGGGTTAAGGAGTGAGTGAGTGAGTGAATGGGTAAATGACGGAGTGAGTTAATGAGTGAGTGAGTGAGTGAGTAAATGACTGCGTGAGTGAATGGGTGAATGAGTGAGTAAATGAATGACTGACTGAGTGCATGGGTGTGTGAGTAAGTGAATCAATCAGTGAGTAAATAAATGACTGAGTGATTGAATGGATGAATGAGTAAGCGAGTGAATAAGTTATTGACTAAGTGAGTGAATTGAGGAATGTATGAGTGAATGACTGAATGAGTAAGTAAATGGGTGAATGGGTGAATGAGTGAGTGAGTGAATGGGTGAGTTACTGAGTTTTCCAGTAAACAGTCCTTTGTGCTTAAATATCCGAATGCATGTCACACTGATCGGATAAATTAACACTGTGTTTAATTCTGTGACCTTCACAGAACCTCAGCTTAAAGGAATCGTCACAAAACTCTGCAGCCGTCAGGGATTTCACCTGCAGCTTCAAGCAGACGGAACCATTGACGGCACAAAGGAGGAGGACAGCAGTTATGGTGCGTATGTGAGTTGAGTTAAAGAAACATGAAACACTTGATCACTTCAATAAAAAAAAAAAAATTAAAAAACTCCTGCAGGACAACACGATGGCATAGAGGTTAGCACATCCGCCTCACAGCAAGAAGGTCATGGGTTCGATTTCCAGTTTGGGCGTTTCTGTGTGGAGTTTGCATGTTCTCCCCGTGTTTGTGTGGGTTTCCTCCCACAGTCCAAAAACATGCACAGAAGGTTAACTGGCTGTTCCAAATCGCCCGTAAGTGTGAGTATGAATGGTTGGGTGAGTGTTCGCCGCGTGAAGGCCTGGCGAGCTGTCCAGGGTGTACCCTCGTCTGCACTCGGCAGAGATGGGCGCCAGCCTCTCTGCGACCCTAATTAGGATTATGCGGTTCAGAAAATGAATGAAAAATCTTGCATTCCGGAAAATCATGAAACCTGCTTCATAATCTCCCCCTTTCACTCTGCACCTCATTGTCTTCACCCCACAGCTGTCTTTAATCTCATCCCAGTGGGTTTGCGCGTGGTGGCCATCCAGAGTGTTCAGACGAAGCTCTACCTGGCCATGAATAATGAGGGCTACCTGTACACCTCTGTAAGTACTGCCCACAACCACATCACACACTATCAGCTCTCGGCTGACTCACTTATCTCTCACACACACACACACACACACACACACACATATTTATTGTGCACTTCTTTCTTTATCCTGTTGTTTGCTGATTTTACAGTTAAATCCATGTCTGGCTATTGATTTGCATTTGATTGAATTTCATGTCTAAAGTAATTATAATAAATTTAATGTATGTGAATTGAATCTAGAATTGAATTTTTTTAGATATATACGTAGATGGTGATTGTCATCTCCAGATCCCCAGAGTGGCTTGGACGGATGGATTAGTGTGTGTTCTGACCGAGCTCGCTGTGATTAAACGTGTTCTAACATGATGAATGATTTAGCGCACAGCTAATAATTGTTTGTTTGTTTGTGACGTTTATTAAAACCTGTTTCTACTCCAGGTTTCAGATTCCACAAAATCTGAATTCCATTCCACACACTAGAGCAGTATGGCGTCCATGTTTACACGCAAAGCCTGGCTTTGTGTATCAGTTCTAATCTGAAATATGTGTTACTGATGTTCAGATTCGGATCGTTGTTTGAACATCAGGAGAATAGGAACCGCGTTAGTGTTTAAGTCTAATGATATTGATTTTTTTTTCCCTCTGTGTTTGTCTCTCAGGAACATTTTACCCCGGAGTGTAAGTTTAAGGAGTCCGTGTTTGAGAATTATTATGTGACGTACTCGTCCATGTTATACCGGCAGCAGCATTCGGGCCGGGCCTGGTATCTCGGCCTCAATAAAGAGGGACGTGTGATGAAGGGGAACCGTGTCAAAAAGACCAAACCGGCTGCTCACTTCATCCCCAAACCCCTCAAAGGTCTGTGACATCTTTACAGTTCCTCCATTCTGATACACCTCCATGTCCAGTCTGATCTCTGTCTAATCTCTTTAACCTTTTCATCTATGAACATGACCTGAGTGTGTCCATGTGCTGTGTGAGACAGAACACACCTCTATATATTGTGCACCCCTGATCATCTCACCCAATGTGGTTCTTCTATCGACACAGAGATATATATAGAACTTTCATGTCACTGGAACTTTGAGTCCCCATCACTATTCTAGCATGACAGTGTCCCTGTGTACACAGCACAGCTCTCTGTGAAGACATGGTGTGCGAAGGGTGGGAGAAAGTGAAAGACTCGAGTGACCTGATGTTCACACCCATGAACACTACTGAACCACAAACCTCCTCATTAATATTCACTGAGGTGAAGGAATAGAAATCCCTGCACCCATGCCAAAAAAATTCCCACAGTCATGCCCTAAATCCATAAAGTCACATCCACATCCCCAGAGCCACACTCTGAAATCCCCAAGCTACAGCCTCAAATGGGGCCAGTGGTGTAGCGGTAGGGTGCTGGGCTCATGATCAGGGGGTTGTATGTTCAAATCCCAGTTATACCCTCACTGGGCTGAGACCCCTGGGCAAGGTCTCAACCACAAGTGTGCCTCTGTTCACCCAGCAGTATCAATGGGTACCAGTAAAATTATACTGGGAAGGTAACCTGCGATGGACTAGCGTCCCATCCAGGAGCAGTTGAACTCCTAGTCGCTTCCCGCTATGGAAACCGGGGATAAGCACCGGCCGGATGAGCCACTATGGCTCGGGTGTAAAAACCCCAAAGGACAGCTTCTAACGCCCAGAGCCACACCCAAAATCCCCAGAGTCACACGCTCAAATCCCCACAGCCGTACACCATATCCACTTAACTACACCTTTAAATCTTCAGAGCCACACCCTCAAATCCCCAGAGTCACACCCTCAAATCCATACAGCTGTACACCATATCCACTTAACTACACCTTTAAATCTCCAGAGCTACACCCAAATTCCCCAGAGTCACACCCTCAAATCCATACAGCCGTACACCATATCCACTTAACTACACCTTTAAATCTTCAGAGCCACACCCTTAAATCCCCAGAGTCACACCCTCAAATCCCTACAGCTGTACACCATATCCACTTAACTACACCTTTAAATCTCCAGAGCTACACCCAAATTCCCCAGAGTCACACCCTCAAATCCCCACAGCCGTACACCATATCCACTTAACTACACCTTTAAATCTTCAGAGCCACACCCTTAAATCCCCAGAGTCACACCCTCAAATCCCTACAGCTGTACACCATATCCACTTAACTACACCTTTAAATCTTCAGAGCCACACCAAAAATCCCCAGAGTCACACCCTCAAATCCCCACAGCCACCATATCTACTTAACTACACCTTTAAATCTTCAGAGCCACACCCAAAATCCCCAGAGTCACACCCTCAAATCCCCACTGCCATACACCATATCCACTTAACTACACCTTTAAATCTTCAGAGCCACACCCTCAAATCCCCAGAGTCACACCCTCAAATCCCCACAGCCACCATATCTACTTAACTACACCTTTAAATCTTCAGAGCCACACCCTCAAATCCCCAGAGTCAGACCCTCAAATCCCCACAGTCGTACACCATATCCACTTAACTACACCGTTAAATTATCAGAGCCACACCCACAAAATCCCAAAGTCACACCCTCAAATCCCCACAGCCGTACCCCATATCCACTTAACTACACCGTTAAATCTTCAGAGCCACACCCTCAAATCCGCAGAGTCACACCCTCAAATCTCCACAGACGTACACCATATCCACTTAACTACACCTTTAAATCTTCAGAGCCACACCCAAAATCCCCAGAGTCACACCCTCAAATCCCCACTGCCATACAACATATCCACTTAACTACACCTTTAAATCTTCAGAGCCACACCCTCAAATCCGCACAAACATGCCCCAAATCTTTAGACCCATGCCCATATCTCCAGATCTACACTCTCAAATCTCATGGTCACACTCTCAAATGCCATTGCCACACCCTCAAATCCCGGGAGCCACATACTCAATTTCATAGCCACACCCTTAAATTCTGAGATTTACTCAATAACTACATATCAATGGAAATGTTTTTGAAAGGGGACTCAGTATTAAGCTGTTGAGATACATTAATTAGACCAGTGTACATGTAATAAGTTTGTGTGTGTGTTTAGTTGCCATGTACAGAGAACCCTCGCTCCATGACATGACTGAATTCTCGCGAAGTGGAAGTGGAACTCCAACGAAGAGCCGCAGTGCATCGGCCATGCTGAACGGAGGGAAGATAGCAAGTCAATCGACGTAACAAGGGAACCTAACAAGGTGGCAAAACAGACCTGCACAAGAAACATACACGTTTACAAAGTTTTTGGATAATGATCACTGTGATGACATCACAAGTGCAAAACCGGACGAATCCAAGCCATTGGACTTATGGAAGCCATTGGAGTTCTGCTTCATCTTCACACTCGTAGCCTGAACAGACCGCTGCTTCTTTTCTTCTTCTTCTTCTTCTTCTTCTTCTAAACTGTGTTTTTGGACAAAATTCACTATACGTGCTTATAATTCTGCTAAAGTAGCTGCTGATCTCATGCACGTTGCACTGAGACGGAGACGGAGAACATGTCGGCCGCGTCCGGCCTTCTGTAGCACATCTTCACTGTTAAACACACTGATGGAGTTCCGTCTCCTCACAGAGAGTCTCGTTCACAAGGAAGTAAGGTTTTATGTACCAAAGACGTGTGTCTTCATCATGAAGGAGAGTGATTGAGAATCAAACAGGAATCTGGTATTGTTTTGCGAATGTGTCGTCATCCATCTTTCCCTTCCATATGTCTCCTTCTGTGTGTGTGTGTGTGTGTGTGTGTGTGTGTGTGTGTGTGTATATCCTGCATCATATTGTACCAAACTATAAGTACACTCAAGCTTTACAGTGTAGCTGTATAGATAGATATACACACTCATACACACCTGGTTTAATTACTGCCTGCTGAGAAAGCGTACGAGCACAGTGACGTAACTCAGAAACCTAAAATGTTTACACTTTTATCACAACTCCCTTACACTGGAAACAGCAATGCCTTTTGGGTATTTTCAGCTCTGAATTCCAAACTGATGATGACGCGATCCTTCATCCTGCACTCATCTCATCAGTAACAAAGTGAAGGCCTTAAGATGGTGTCCCAGGGGATTCCACTGCAGGGACGTGAACGAGGGAAGGTGTTTAACACGGACGCGTTACTCTCTACATCGATTCAACGTCTTCCTTTAATTCCTGCTTTCATTGGTTTCAGTAGTGAATGAGTGTCAGATGCATCTTGGGATCAATTTCTGTTTAAATGAGTTATAAAGAAATTCATTGCTTTGACAGGGCTAAATTAATTCTTCAATTATATTTTATGAAGGTTGTTATTAATTCAGTTGAGTTTTGAGAGTATTTGTGTTGCATGGGACACACTGTGGGGGGAAGTGCATGTTTTATAGCTCTGTGTGTGAGTGAGTGTGTGTGTGTGTGTGTGTGTGTGTGTGTGTGTGTGTGTGTGTGTGTGTGATAATGACTGAATAAACTGACGGCAGATGATTGGAACACCGCACTGAATTAGTACTTTGTGGAAAGTGGCGTTTATGCGACACAACGCTCCTCAGTGATGTTTACGACGCTTCAGAACCGTGTGGAGAGATGGCGCAAGGTTCGCAGCCTTTTAATGAAACGTGTATTAAACTTTCTTCACCTGTTCTCAAGATGAGAGTGTCTTATTCAGCTATACTGTGATCTGAGCTATAGTGTTAGGGGGATTTTTACCGGCATTGCATGATATTAGAAACATGTAATGTAAAATCAATCAATAAATACATGTTGCTTTAACTCGCTGGTGTGTGACATGTGTGTGTTTCATCCCATGAGCATTGAGAGTGTGTGTCCAAACTGGCTATTGACTTTAAATCCCTGAAAACACTATTATTATTATTATTATTATTATTATTATTATTATTATATTGTTTATTGGGTCTGTGTAAGGTCCTTATAAATATAGAATTTTTATGTACAGTCGGCCGTCTACTTATGAAAACCTCTGAATACAAAAAATCCAGGTTACGAAAAACATTTTCCTAAATTTTCGTCCTCTGTATACAAAACAACCTCTTCTTACGAAAAGCACCAAACGCCCCATTCAAAAATTCAAACACGCCATTCAAACATTAAACGCACCATTCAAACATTCAAACAATGCGCAAGTTGCTGTCTCATTGGCTGTCTCCCAACATCCCGCCCCGCTGGCCTCCCATTGGCCAGGAGGGAGCTGAACTGTACCTATTCCTGTACCCATACTTCCTGTTTGTCACACGTGTGAAGGACAGTTGAACAGATCTGTTGGCTCGTGAGTTTTTTGAGAGTGATTATTGCAGCGTTATATTTCATTATCCATCATGGACCCCAAGAAAGTGATTCCCGGTGACACCGAAAAGAAGAAGCGGGCTCCGTTATCAATCGAAGTGAAGCAGGAGATGATAAAAAAATACAAAAGTGGGACGCGGTTGAGCGAAATCGCAAAGGTGTATGGCCAAAACCCCTCTACAATCGGGACGCTATTGAAGCAGAAGGAAGCATTAAAAGCGGAGATACAGTGACGGAGGCGATTATTTCGGAAAAAGCGACCGTCATATTTAAGGACCTCGTGAAGGAGGGTGACGGTTCTTCAGACCAGCATCCCCCGGACTTTAAAGCATCGCATGGGTGGTTCGAGCGATTTAAAAAAGGTAAATAATTTTCTTTTACTTTTAACACATATTTCATACAAAATTGGTGTACTTTTATCATTATTAAAGGGTTTATGGGGTAGTCTTGGGAGCCTTGGAACAAATCACGCGTTTTACATGTAAAATGCACCGCTGCTTACGTAAACTTCAGGTTACGAAAAAGGCACTGGAATGGATTAATTTCGTAAGTAGAGAGCCAACTGTATTTGTTTTATAGCAGTTTGTGTGTTGTTGATTTGAGCCTTTTTTCCTATTTGTAACTTGACTCTTTGAACAACCACACAAGAATTCCTATGTGTGTAAAAGTACCGATGACTATTAAAAATGCTGAATCCTAGATGATGTCAGAGCCGCTACTCGGCCTGTTAGAGACGTATGAGATGATGAACGTGATGGCTTTGGTGTGGGGATGAGAAAGTGGCAGAACCAAACCAACAGAGCAAAAAACCTTTTGCTTTCAGAAGAGATGAATAGGGGCATCAATCAAATGTCATTGAACAGCATTATGGGTAATGTAGGAAACTGAACCACAATGAAAATACACCAATGAAAAAAAAAAAAGTTAAATTATAAAAACTCTTGAACTCTCCAATGTACAATATTTTTAAATTAATAAATATCTGTAAACATTTAAACCATTGGAGATGTTTTATTATTTTATGCAGTCTCTCTGCATGGTCCGAAATGGGTTTCTCGCTGAGGGTTCAGTATGCAAGTGAGGAGTTTAGGGCACTGCAGTGTAACTTCATCAACTTTCTCATCACGTCTGTGAATAATGAGGTCAGAGAAAACCAAGCATCCCTTTTATTTATTCTCAGATACATTCTAAACAAGGCCTCATTTAAATTTAAATATTGAATTTGATTGCACACTTACTGAATAAAAATATATCAAACATTTTCTTTCCACCTCAACAGAAGGACCATTAGTAATTCATTAAATATTTATTTATTCTACTTTATTTATTTCTACATACAAGCGGGTGAAGAGCAATGCAACAACCTTTGGGAGATTCAGTATACGTATACCTCATGGAAACAAACGTAAGCAAACTAGAATGAGACTTTATTGTTTTATTTTTCAATTTTAAAGTGCGATAAAGATGATACTTGACCAAGTGATGGTGTCTAGTTGTAAGTTGCCATCATTTTGATAGAGGCCTTACAGTATCTATTATCCATTTTAGAATTACAAGACAGTGTTGAGGCCAGCGATGTTGTATGGTTTAGAAACAGTGGCGCTGAGGAAAAGACAGGAGGTAGAGCTGGAGGTAGCAGAGATGAAAATGTTGAGGTTCTCTTTGGGAGTAACGAGGATGGATAGGATCAGGAATGAGCACATCAGAGGGACAGCACATGTAAGACGTTTTGGAGACAAAGTCAGAGAGGCTAGATTGAGATGGTTTGGACATGTACAGAGGCGGGATAGTGAGTATATTGGTAATAGGATGCTGAGGCTGGAACTACCAGGCAGAAGGCCCAGAGGAAGACCAAAGAGACGATTCATGGATGTGGTGAAGGAGGACATGAAGGTCGTTGGTGTAAGAGAAGAAGATGCAAAGGATAGGGTGAGATGGAGGCAGATGATTCGCTGTGGCGACCCCTGAAGGGAAAAGCCGAAAGGAAAAGAAGAAGAAGAAGAAGAGGGATCCCTTGTTACCTCATGCTTCAATTCATGCGGCTTCGGTGCATCGCGGTTTTTGTTTAAAAAATATTAATTGAATTAAAATATAAGGAAATTAAGGAGGAATAGGTGGAAAAGTTAAGGAAAATTCTGCAAAACAAGGCCAATTGTGCAAAAAAAAAAAAAACCCCAAACAAAAACAAAAAACAACCCAAAACCCCCCAACAAAACTACTTACATTTTTATGAGGTGTGCATCTGTGTGCATGCACGTCTGTATGTGTGTGTATTTATATCTTATTTACATCTTATGCATTATTTTTGAATGTTTAATTGTTATTATTAGCATTTATGGCGGCATGGTGGCGTAGTGGTTAGCACGTCTGCCTCACAGCAAGAAGGCCTGGGTTTGATTCCCAGCCTGGGCGTTTCTGTGCGGAGTTTGCATGTTCTCCCTGTGCTTGCGTAGGTTTCATTTGGGTACTCCAGTTTCCTCCCACAGGCCAAAAACATGCACAATAGGCTAATTGGATATTCTAAATTGCCCGTAGGTTCACATCGTGCAGAAGGCAATGGCAAACCACTGCACTATCCTTGCCAAGAAAACCTCCATGATGATAATCAAGGTGTTATCCTTCATGGCAGGGCACCAAGAGTCGACCTACGACTCGGAAGGGACCAGGCCATTGGCATTTATAGTGTTGAATATATATTTATTGATATTATATACATGTACGTATACGTCAGTCGGGGGGGGTGGGGTGGGGGGGGGTGTTGATCTTACTTTGTGGGATTCAACTGCCGAAAGTGAGGGATCCCTGTATTATAGAATTAAACTTTCTGTAGGATGTGTGTGTGTGTGTGTGTTCCTTTCGGCTTTTTACCCTTTTACTCGGGAGTCGCCACAGCGAATCATCTGATTCGCACGTTTGATTTGGCAGAGGTTTTTACGTCGGATGCCCTTCCTGTCACAACCCTTTTTAGCAAGGGACAGAAACACGCTGACGACTTTGCAGCTACTCTTTACGAAAGTCAGCAATGGTTCTTTTACATGCCTCTCACCATAGACAGTGAGAGACATGGCCCACCTTTGATAACCCAGTTAGCTGCACTGGGGGTCAGTTAGCTGCACTGGGGGAATTAAACTTTCTGTAGGATATGGTGCATTATTTGGATCTCAGAAGGTAATAAATATGGAGGTGTAAAATCTGAATATTCTCCATATCAAATTTCATTTCATGATTTCCTTTGAACCCTGAGATAGTGGACCAATCAGTTCAAACGAGCACAGTGTTGACTTTCTAATAATAGATTTAAAAGTTTATTATTGGATTATTCTCCAATGAGCTAACTCTATATGCTAATAACAAATGTTAGTGCAGGCTAAAAATAATTACAGACATTAGCTACTGCATGACCACTTCAGCGCCATGACAGAATGACGGTATATTTCTCATGCATTTCATCAGTTGATTTTAATGTCTTTTAATTACTAACACCCAATACCACACACATACACACACACACACACACACACATATACACACCAACTGTTAATATTTCAGTAGTTGTGATAAATAATGCAGGACTCATCTTAAAAATACATTTTTTCAGACTGGATTATCCTCCACACTGAGCTGCAGATTAGCATTGATTAACATTTACCCTCAGGTATTCTCCAATAACTGCCGCTAAACACACAAACGCACACATGTACAAGCAACTGTACGTAAAGATAACATCAGTGATCATTTTTCTTTTATTAGTCACAGCATTTCGGCTAATGCCACTGGTACCTCGCTGCCTAACCATCAGGCTCATGCTGCATCGCTACATCTGTGCAGGGATAAAAACAGAACTGATATTTATTCTGGTCTCAATCTGGACCTCAAACTTGTTTTCTCTCCCACTTAGATTCTCTCACTGGTTTCACTGAGGTCCGTTGTTTATGCTAGCTGCTCCTCTTAGCATATTTGCATTTCCAGTCCATAGAGCAGCATGTACACACAGTGATTGGTAGTTGTGTGTGGTGAGACCTGGATGTGCTGAAGATATTCAGTGTGACTGGAGGAGTCCTCCAGCACCCGAGTCTCATATTTATTAAAAAAAAATAATAATAAATCAGATTTAAATTGCATTGTTATATAACATTACACCTCAGAACTGTACATGATGACAAAAGAAGCAGATGGATGTTTGAACAGGGTTTTAAACACGACTCTGCATATTTATACCAACAGAACCATGTAATGTCCTACAGACCCTGAGAGGGGTGACGAGGAACCAAGTGTTTCATTACAGTCCGTGAGAATAGGAGTGTTTAGGAGAGAGAGAGAGAGAGAGAGAGAGAGAGAGAGTGTAGTATAAGTGAGAGGGAGGTGTGAAGTCGTGAGGGACTGATTAGCATCCATCTGCTGCTCCAGATCTGATTTTTCAGATGCAGGCAAGATAAATCACAGACAAAGCTTAGACAAGAGAACCATCACCCAAACAGAATTCAGATCTCTTACAATATCTTCATCAGTGTTGCTTTGTTACATTATAATGCTTCCGACACTAATACAGTGGTAGCTCGTCTAACAAGTGTCTCCTATCACGATTTTTCCATGATGCCAGCTTCAAACCCACCAAAAATCTGCTCCATCCAATGAGAAAAAAAATTCACTTTACAAGTTCTCCTCAAAATGACTTTTCCAGGCCGATTAGCCTCACATTCTTCCACGCTCCCGAGAACGCCTTGTGCGGTGCTTCTCATTTATTTTCTGTGACGCCCCCTCTAGGAAGAAAAAAAAACAACATTTCACCCCACCCCCACCCCCCCGCACCCCAAGCGGGACTATAAATAGTGTTTACTGTACTTCATATTGGTTGCTTGGTGTTTTTTCCCCTCGACACCACAGCACGACAGTGAGAGCGCCACTGCCAACTACTGTAGTGGATGTGCAATTACACTTAATTCTAGCACAGTATGGCAAAAAAGCATGTTCCCCAGGGTCATAACCCCCACCCCACATCACACTGCGATCCCCAAGGGGGGCACGCCCAACAATTTGAGAAGGCACTGGCCTTCTGCGAGCTGACCTTTCCTCGATGGCATCCATAGCATGCACACGCACAAAATTCTCCTCCTCCTCCTCCTCTAGTATGCATCACCTCCTGCCTGCCCACGTAACATCTTTGCCGCCGTCGATGATTGGGTTAGTTGACTTATTTATTCTTGTTTTATGATTTATTATTAATGTTAATATCTGTGTATTATTATGAAATATTTGTTGTTTCATGTCAATTATACGTGTTTGGGGCAGGTTATGAGTTTGGGAGGGGGTTGGAATGGATTAATTGGTTTGCTGTTGTTTATTTTGGGAATAATTGTTTCATCTAATGAACTTTTCGGTTTACGATCTCGCCCTCAGAATGGATTAAATTCATTATCATAGTACATCACTATTCAGAATGTAACCCCACCCTCACATGAGGTCTGCTGGGATTGGCTCCAGCTGCCCCTCAACTTTGGTGGATAACCAACAAATAATGGGTGGTCTATCAAATTCAAAAGGACTAAAATATATTATTCTGTCTGATGAAGCTGAAGTACCATCTTAAGTTTTTCCGGTTGCTATGGTGACCCCCTCCCCTCACTGTATAGTCATTGGCGAAAGTTTTGGTAGTGATGCAAATTGTATGTTTTCGCAAATTTTGTAGCTTGGTTTTGTGAGGCTCCCCCAACACACGTTTTTATGGTATGCCCAGGAACAATTACACACATTTATATGGTTTAGACTTTTATTTGCAAATATTGTACATCTATTTTTTGCTGAGAGTCATTATTTACAGTGTTGACTCTCCTTCTTCAAAACAGCAATTCGCTTTGGCAAGCTGGATATCAGATTCTGGACTACATCCCGACTTAGTTCGGCCCATTCTTACCATATCAGTGCTCGATGTTGCCCAGTGGCTTCTGCTTGTTCACCTGTTTTTAAGGATGGACCAAAGGTTCACGATTGGATAGAGATCTGGGGAGTTTCCTGGCCATGGATCCAAAACATCATATTTTACGATGCACTGCAGTGTAAAAAACTTTAGAGTGTCTGGTGTACAAAACCCCTGCAGATTAACCCACAAATTCATCCCAGGAAAGGGTTAAATGAGATTAACTTTATTTCTTTAATTTATACATTTTTCTCTTTTTTTTTTTTTTACATGTAATGTTAAGCCATGTTCATTAACAGACACGTTCACAACGTCCGTTTCTAGAAACCATTCTTTAAATCTTCGGAAGGAACGATGAGAGGAACCAGACTGAAATGGATCCCATACAGCAGTAGATTATAAAATCAGCACAGTGAAGTGAAGAAACGTAAAGACACACAAAACCGAAGGTGTTTACAGGATATTCGGCGTAAAGCCTCATGGTTTACCACAATACTCACATCATTAGAATTAAAATCAAACATCCCCTAAACCAAGAGGAAGAACAGCCCTGGAGGAAACCCATAAAAGCTTCCACAGTATGAGATCACTGTGTACATGTGAGTGAGTGAGTGAGTGCTGCCCCCTGCTGGCACTTCACTGTAAACGCCTCCTGTACACAATCTTCTGCATTTCAATAAAAGACAGTAAGGTACATACTGTACAAGTATGTGTAAAATACAGAAAAAAAAAACATCACAACACCTTTCAGTGAAGCTCTGACTGAGCTGTGCTCCATCTCTGAGATCTCTACATTTTATAACATTGCACTTATTTTTAAATGTTTCATTCAATCTTCTGTTCTGGCTAAACAGGAATAGATCCAATTTTAAAGAATGTGCTGTTTAATAATTTATATCACCTGGAGGGATTTTTGCTATTTTAGTTCCTTATTTAATGAAACCCAGTTCCTTATTAATTCACCTTTTTCTGAGCTCCAGAATAAGTATCACCATCCATCATGGATACTTTATTCTCAGGAACTCGTTACAAGAGCCCCAAAATGAGGCTGAAGACTATTAAATAAACTCTTAATAAATGACCACCGAGCTACTCTACCCAGGGGGCAGAGCTAGTTCTGTCACTTATCCTTTCAGTCTTATAGCCCTTTAAATCAGGATTCCCATGACATGTTATGCCCAAGGTCTTGGCTGTTGTGGGTGTGGTGCATTGCTGACGTGGTGTTGTGTGGGCATGGCGCATTATGGGTGTGGTATCGTGTGGGAATGGCGTACTGTGGTTGTAGTAGTGTGGGCACGGCAAGATCAATATCAGTAGAAATCTTTGCTGTTCGGAGAAGTCTGCACACCTGCATAAAATTTAAAGGTTATATATGTAAAGTAGCAGTTAGCGGTTAGCATTAATTAACAGTACAGTATGTTTGGTCCTGCTTTATATCTCCTGTTAGTTTATTTTAGGTTTTTTTTATGCTCATTAGAGAAACATTTTCATTGCTGTTCAGTCCACTACCTCATTTTGGAGGATGATAAGATGGAGCTGCAGGTGGTTGGTGCACTAGTGGTGTTAGCATGTAGCTTTGAGGTAAACTCCAGGAAGGAGATGTTTCTGGTCGACTCACAATCACTGATGAAGACCGAACTGCTTCCTCAGGAGAGAAATGCGGCACCATGTACTAATTTCATATAATTAAAAAAAAAAAAAAAGAAAGAAAGAAAGTGGTATTATAAAGTGTTATCCTACAAGTAACACCCATTTAAGCTTCATCATGTGCCATAGAAAAGAGCAGCATGATGGGTAACAGGCTAATTAGCAGCTAATATACAGTATTGTGCACAGGTATGAATTTATACACACAGCCAATCTGTTTAAAAGCACAAGCAGCCTGCTGTCATGTGACTCATGCTTACTGTTGTGTGTGTGTGTGTGTGTGTGTGTGTGTGTGTGTGGGGGGTTTAAACTCACACTTGTTTGGCTTGGAGAACACACACTCCTGGACCATGACGTAGACCATGTTGGATTAGTCAGATAATCTGAAATTAGACATGAACACACACACACACACACACACACACACACACACACCATTCTGAATTCGAAAATCTTGTGTGCATACTGGAACGAACAGAACACGAGGAGGATCTCCGTAAAATTTAGTTTCTAATTTTAACTGTGTGATTAAGATATTTCTGAATCCATATTTTATCAGATATTACGACAATAAAGTAGAGTAAGAAACAGGGAAATCTTTACTGCAGTTTAAGTCGTTAACCGTTTCACCAAGATGTCTCAAGGATTCAGAGGAATAAAAATCCAAATTTTATATCTAAAATACGAATATCTGTACACCCATTTGTTGTGCTGCTTAATTCTACACCCACAACAGCTCACCAGACTATCACATGGCAACACACAACAATTCAACTCACACCTAGGGGCAATCAGGAACAGCCAATGAGCCTAATGTGCCTGGATTTGGATTGTGGGAGGAAACCAGAATGCCCACAAAAACACAGCACATGCAAACGCAACACAAAGTTCCCAAGCCCAGGAAATTGTACCCAGGCAGATGTGCTAACCACCACCGTGCTGCCATATTATATTATATATATATATATATATATATATATATATATATATATATATATATATATATCTGTCTGTCTTCCTTTTGGCTTTTTCCCCCTTTTATTCGGGAGTCACCACAGCGAATCATCTGATTCGCACGTTTGATTTGGCAGAGGTTTTCACATTGGAACACAAATATATTATCTCATCTCATCTTCTTCCGCTTAGTCCGGGTCGGGTCGCGGGGGCAGCAACCTTAGCAAAGAGGTCCAGACATCCCTCTCCCGAGCCACTTCCTCCAACTCTCCCGGGGGGACACCGAGGCGGTCCCAGACAAGCCGAGAGACATAGTCCCTCCAGCGTGTTCTAGGTCGACCCCGGGGTCTCTTCCCGGTTGGACATGCCCGAAACACCACACCAGGGAGGCGTCCGGGGGGCATTCTAACCAGATGCCCGAGCCACCTCAACTGGCCCCTCTCAATGCGGAGGAGCAGCGGATCTACTCGAGCTCTCCCGGATGGCGGAGCTTCTCACCCTATCTCTAAGGGAGAACCCGCCACCCGGCGAAGAAAGCTCATTTCAGCCGCTTGTATCCGTGATCTTGTTCTTTCGGTCATTACCCAAAGCTCGTGACCATAGGTGAGGGTTGGAACGTAGATCGACTGGTAAATTGAGAGCTTCGCCTTGCGGCTCAGCTCCTTTTTCACCACAACGGACCGGTACAGGCGCCGCTTAACAGCAGAGGCTGCAGCGATCCGTCTGTCGATCTCTCGCTCCATCCTTCCCTCACTCGTAAACAAGACCCCAAGATACTTAAACTCCTCCACTTGGGGCAGGACCTCATTCCCGACCCGGAAGGTGCATTCCACCATTGTCCGACTGAGAACCATGGCCTCGGACTTGGAGGTACTGATCTTCATCCCGGCTGCTTCGCACTCAGCCGCGAATCGCTCCAATGAGAGCTGGAGGGCCCGACTTGATGAAGCCAAAAGGACATCATCCGCAAAAAGCAGAGACGATATCCGATGGCCACCGAACCAGAACCCCTCATCGCCTCGACTGCGCCTAGAAATTCTGTCCATAAAAATTATGAACAGAATCGGTGACAAAGGACAGCCTTGGCGGACTCCAACTCCCACCGGAAACGAATCCGAGCTGCTGTTACCAATACGGACCAAACTCTGGCTCCGGTGATACAGCGACCGAATAGCTCGTAGCAACGGATCCGGAACGCCGTACTCTCGGAGCACGCCCCACAAGATCGTTCGAGGGACACGGTCGAAAGCCTTCTCCAAATCCACAAAGCACATGTGGACAGATTGGGCAAACTCCCATGCCCCCTCCAGAATCCTGTGGAGCGTATAGAGTTGGTCAAGAGTGCTGCGGCCAGGACGAAAACCACATTGATCCTCCTGAATCCGAGGTTCGACTATCGGTCGGATCCTCCTCTCTAGTACCCCTGCATAGACTTTCCCAGGTAGGCTGAGGGGTGTAATTCCCCGATAATTGGAACACACCCTCCGGTCCCCCTTCTTAAAAATTGGGACCACCACCCCAGTTTGCCAATCCAGAGGTACAGCCCCCGATGACCACGCGATGTTGCAGAGACGTGTCAACCAAGACAGTCCTACAACATCCAGAGTCCTGAGGTATTCCGGGCGGATCTCGCCCAACCCCGGAGCTCGACCACCGAGGAGCTTTTTGACAACCTCAGTGACCTCCACTCCAGTGATGGGCGGACCCTCACCCGAACCCCCAGGGTCTTCCTCTTCCACGGAGGGCGTGTTGGTGGGATTGAGAAGGTCCTCAAAGTATTCCCTCCACCTCTCAACAACATCCCCAGTCAAGGTAAGCAGCTCCCCACCTCCACCGTAAACAGTGTTTGTGAAGAACTGCTTCCCCCTCCTGAGGCGTCGGATGGTGGCCCAGAACCTTTTTGAGGCCAACCGATAATCACTCTCCAGGCCCACACCGAACTCCTCCCACGCTCGAGATTTTGCATCTGCGACAGCCTCGGCTGCAGCACGTTTGGCCTGCCGGTACCCGTTTGCTGCCTCAGGAGTCCCACAGGCTAATAAAACCCGATAGGCCTCCTTCTTCAGCTGGACGGCCCCCTTCACCGCAGGTGTCCACCACCGGGTTCGGGGATTACCGCCACGACAAGCACCGACGACCTATATATATATATATATTTTATACACACACACACACACACACACACACATACACTCACACACACGGCGCATCCCCTCATCATCATATGTTCCCTCTTGACTGTTTAGCATCCTTAGGGCGCTCTTCTTTCAAAGAAGTCTTTCCTTTATCATCATCCTTCAAATGTCCAGAAACTTTTCCATCTTATTCCGGAGTCTACCTTGTCTTTCCCCAAAAAGTACTTTCTTTTGCATGGCATTATTTTCCATTTTACATATACTGTATGTGTCAGGAATTTTAGATGTTGTTTGACACAGAAGTGGTGAATCGATAGCGTGTTAGTAATTCTAAGCAGTTGCTGATTTGATATCTCAAAACCAGTCAACTGGCTCATTCATCACAGGGGTCTTTCATTTGATGATGGAAAGCAGTATTTATTTATAACCTCCTCGTATCATCTTGCTTTGAACCTCATGCCAAACTACGTCCACTTTTTTGCCCCTCTGTCATTTTCCCGGGGTGTATGCTAGAAACAATCACGATCTTATGCAGAAGTCCGGACTGTAGTTCTGGTTCGAAAGTTGAATGCAATGCATTTATCCATCAAGTTACGTCCCCACTGCACTTAGACATTCCTCTCGCCCAATCTGCTACAGGCCCATAAAACTCAGACACCCCACCGCCACCCCCTGCTCCAATCACAGAAACGCTCCGGCCCAATCTCAACCATAACCCATTATGCTTGAAAACACTGCTAGAGTTAGGGCTGGTTGTAGAATTCGTTCAGGTTAGGATAGGGTTAGGTTCGGTTAGAGGACTGGTTTGGGGGAAGGTTAGGTTTAGGATGATTGTAGAATTAGATTAGTTAATTGTCTGTAACCTCTTATGGGGCAGTGGTGGTCTGGTGGTATAGGGCGCTGGATTGCTGATCCTAAGGTTGGGGGTTCGAGTCCCAATCTCTACAGGATTGTCACGGTCATGTCACCCCCCCCCCCCCCCCCCCCCCAGTGCAGCTAACTGGGTTATCAAAGGCGGGTCATGTCTCTCACTGTCTCTGGTGTGAGGCATGTAAAAGAACCATTACTGACTTTCGTAAAGAGTAGCTGCAAAGCCGTCAGCGTGTTTCTGTCTCTTGCTAAAAGGTTGTGTCAGGAAGGGCATCCGACATGAAAACCTCCGCCAAATCAAACGTGCGAATCATCCGCTTTGGCGACCCCTGAAAAAGGGGAAAAAGCTGAAAGGAAATCTCATTTTCTGTAACCGCTTAATCCTAATTAGAGTCGCGGCGGAGGCTGGCGCCCATCCTGGCTGACTTCGGTCAAGGGCAGAGTACACCCTGGACAGCTCGCCAGGCCTTCGCAGAGCGGAAACACGCTGCTACTCTTGTCGAAAGTCAGCAATGGTTCTTTTACATGAACCTCACACCATCGACAGTGAGAAACATGGCCGGCCTTTGATAACCCAGTCAGCTGAGCACTTTGCAGTTGTTGCGAGTGGAGCTTGAACCCCGAACCTTAGGATCAGTGATCCAGCGCCCTATACAACTAGACCATCAGCACCCTGAATTAGATTAGCACTAGTGTAAACTCAGTTTAGTTCACAGATGAATGAATTTAGACTCCACACACTGAGATGACACACATATTACATGATTACATCAAACCTGTTCTTGCAACAGTAGACAAGGGTGAATTGTTCCTTTTTTTTTTTTTTTTTTTTTTTTTAAAAAAACTTATTTTGACTGGATTAATTCTCCCTCATATGCATGTGAATTATGGGATATTGGGCTGTTTGGGAAGTGTAGGAACTGCACATTGATGTTCAGGTCACTTTTGATGACGTAACTGTATAATGATTATTCGGATACATGGTGTACTGGGTGTAGTGTACAAGCAGGATGAAAGTATTCGGACACAGCTCCACACCCATCCTGAAGAGGGAACGAGAGACAAACACTCACCAGTTTGATGTGATGGGAGTCTCTCTCGGTGTTTGAGGCTCAGGTCTTTGGGACTGCTGTTTTTACTCAGTGCTCGGAAGAAGTGTTCATCCACCACCGTGTTAATGTCTCCTTCATAATAAGTGACGATCACACTTCGAGAAGACGCCGAGGTGTGTTTCTGCTCCTTTCTGTTCTCCATGTTCATCTCTCACCCCACACACACACACACACACACACAACACAACACAACACAACACACACACACACCAGCCTGAAATCAAATGAATCGTTTTGGAATCTATTATGAATTTACCCCAGGGATCAATAAAGGATTGTCATCTTTACTCCCACACACAGTGACGCTTAATTTATTTATTCTCAAAGGATATAAATATTATGTCCTGCAGTTTCAGGATTTAATGAACTTCAGCCAGAGAACTCACCAAGTCCGGGAGCGCGCGCGCGTTTAATCCGCACTGATGTCCATAATGAATCACTTCAGTGAATCGACTCCTTTGATCCAAGTTAAGAGTTCCGGTTCCACCGCAGTGTTGCGTGTGTGACTGCGGTGAACGAGCCCGGTGATCACGACCGACCAACCAACCTTCAGACCCGCGATGCCACCGATCACTGCACGTGTTTGAGACGCGTAAACAAAGAGGCGCGCGTCTGATCTGGGGACTGTTGTTGACGGAAGCGAGCGCAGCCGGGAATTTTTTTTTTTTTTTTTTTTTTTTAATAAATGAAACAGCTGTTGATTATTTTTTAACGATCCGTACGAGCGCAACAAACACTCAGACACACCCAGAGCACGCGTTTAAAAAAAAAAAAAAAAAAAAAAAAAAAGGATAGACCGGTTTAACCTGAATCACCGCTGGAGGAGAAAAGGTGTTTGTTTGTTTTTTGTATTTTGCAAATTGTATTTACACTTTTTTTTTATTTGAGGCCACGACAAAACTATTTATATTTATTTTCAGTAATTTGTATTGTAGTGTAACACATATTTGAATTGTAATCAAGTGATACCTGGTGTCGTGACGTCACCGACCCTTTGTGAAGGGGCGGGGCCAGGTGCAGAACAGGGTGTGAGTTGATACTAACCCGACTATGAATGGTATGTCAATAAATATGGATTTTCCCGAGGAGCTGAACCTGACAAGAATCAACTGTAAAGATAAAAATAGTTTTGCGAGGTCTTTAAATTCTTTATGTAAAAAAAAATAAATAAAATAAATAAATAACCGAGAGGAAAGATAAGAGACGGGAAGAACTCAGGAGAGAAAAAAAGACCCAAGAATAAATAATAAAGTTCGGGGTAGTGACGTGGAGATGAGTGAGAGATTGCGGTTTATAAGAGTGATGTTTGATGAGAGTGAGATGTGGGGGATTTTTGAGAGAGGTGTGTGTGGGATCGTTGCGGGTTTGTTGGGTTGGTGTTGGATGTTGATTGTGTAGGTGTGGAGCTGAGACGCATTCCTCTTCTCCTGGTATGTAAAAACACAACAACACACCCCTGTGTGTCACAGTCTCCAAAACTCGAAAAACAGTCATTGCCTTCGCCTTCGTGTTTCTATGGTGACCAAACGTCCCTCTGTGACCACCTACAAGCTGACGATTGGTTATCTGCTGTTATGACGTCATCAGATGCAAGTGTGAATATTGTCTCGTCACACACCAACACGTTCAACTAATTTCACACTTAGCAATTTATAACACGAAGCCATCAACTGTGATGACAGGAGTGCTTTCTCTCTCTCACACACACACACACACACACACACACACACACACACAGACAGACAGACATGATTTTATTTTCATTATAAACTGTTTACACACAAAAGCCATTTTATTAACAGCCATCAGTGATTTACACTGTACATCTCGCTCTCTCGCTCACTCACTCACTCACACACACACACACACACACACACACACACACACACACACACACACACACTTAAGAAGCCTCATCGTCACTGCCAGCCAAACTGCTATCAGTGGAGTCCATGTTCTCTTCCTCCTTTTCCTTCTTCTCTTCTCTTTCCTCAGTCTTTTCTAGTTCTTTCTCTTTTTCCTCTTCATGTCCTGTTTGTGTCGTTTCTTCTCCTTTTTGTGTGTTTTCTCCTTTTTGTGTGTTTTCTCCCAGAAAAGTGGACCATCCTTTTAACCTCTCCTCCCTCTCTCTCACTGTCTCATCCACCTAAGAGACAAAGAGATAAAACGACAGAGTGGAAAAAAGAAGAGACATAGATAGAGAGAGGGGGTGGGGGGAAAAGAGAGAAACAAAAAAGGGCTGTAAACACAGGTAGTTCTGATAAGTAGAGGATGTTCCTACTTGATTCATTTCCCCAGCTTCACACTGACACTAACCAAACACCTCAACTCTATACTATATAAGTCAGATCACTGTGTGTGTGTGTGGGAGAGAGAGAGAGAGAGAGAGAGAGAGACCTGGTAGTCAGTGACTCCGTCCCACAATTGTACTGAAAGTTGTTTCCCTCCGAACCACCGTGCGTTTAGTGCAGTCACACACATATCTGCCTCCTCCGGCTCCTTAAATGCTACAGAAGCCACTCCATCAGGGTGTCTCTAAAACACACACACACACACACACACACACACACACACATGTAAACAGGATTCTTGAACAGAACCAGGGCTCAGTAGGTGGAACAACACTCACATCAAATATGATGACCTTCTTCACCTCCCCGAATTTCTCACACTCTGACCGCAGGTCATCTCGATACTCATTCAACACCAGTGGATCCTCCTAAAAACACCATCACAGTGCGCACACACAGCAACAGTGTTAATTTTAGCCCACAGTGCCCCCTGGTGACTGATGATATTACTGCCCATAAACGCAGACAGTAAAATATCACGTTGATTAAAATAAGTTTGAATGGGTGACGTCAAGAAATCGTCTCAAGGTCACCATGTAGAGGTCCACCGGATTCTTACAGAGATAAACTCAGCAAAGAACCCAGAATCCGATAAAGATCCATTTTTCTGTTCAAATTTTTGCACCCGTGGTGTTGGTTGGTGTGTGTTACTTCGCCGATCTGACTGGTAGTATTCTGAATAATTTCACAGTTCAGTTTATTGTTGCGGACATGTTTGTGCATGAGTGTGTAGTGATAAGTGATAGTGTGAACACACACAGCACAGGATGAGTTCTACCTCAAAATCTGTGGGGTGGAACATGTTCTGGATGATCACCACTCGCTCGTGTCTTTTACGCACTTCTCCTTTTTTCTCAGGTCTCCAGTCCAGCTGCCTGCAAACACCATCACATCCATCAGGAACACACACACATACATTTACAGAGGAATAAAACACATAAAACATGTAATAAACAAATAAATAAATGACTAGAGTACTTCTGTTGCTGCTGCATTTTTTTGCGATATTCTTTGCTCTTTTTTTTCTTTTTGCTGACATCGTATTGGCCTTTCAGCTCAAAGCGAGCTGCTTCAACGTGCAGCCGGTAACCTCTGACCTCATACTCGTCCAATAAACGCTCAGCCAAAGCGACCGACTCTCTCTAAACACAAACACACACACACGCACAAATCAACACAGACATGAATACAGTGTTTACGTGAATCAGGTGTGTGCACGTTTCACAGTCACTGACCTTCAGGTAACAGCAGAGTCCGTCCCCTTTCTGATTCCCCTCATGGTCTTTATATAATTTAATTTTATACTCCTCCGTCATCGGGTCTCTCATGATTATTCCACATTTAGACATCACCTCTACAAACTCATCCGGAGTGATATCAGGAGGGAGACCTACCACACACACACACACACACACTGAAGCATGTAAATAGGAAAATATACAGTAAACTGTATATATCAACACTTTATAGACAAACACTTACCTGATACATAAACATTTGTGTTTTTTTCTTTCTCTATATCAAACCAGCCTGTAAAGGTGACAGATGAGATGCAGTGGATTACTCAACGTTTTAAATTAATGCATTATATATTTTTATTGGTTAATTAATTTTAACTGGGTGGGGTGGAAAGGGGTGGGGAGAAAGGCGGAGTCATATTTCATATGCAGAGTTAGTCAGCCAATCAACCGATTTCATTTATGTGCATTTCAATAGTGTGTAATTAAAATTTTTTAATAAAAAACACCTGGCTCTGCTTTCCTCTTCTCTCCTTTCTTCTTTTCCTCTGGAGCTGTTCCTGAGTCCGTCACTTTCTCCTTCTGCTTCTCTTCTTCCTCTTTCTCCCCCTGTTCTTTTATCTCTTTCTTCTCTTCCTCAGCCTGAGGTTCTCCGGTTGCTGCTGAACTTCCATCTTCAGTGAAACCATAATTTGCCTGATATGCAGCAATGAAGTCCTCCGTTATCTGCACACCCAACAGCCACAGAAACTTTTTCATGGTTCTGATCTCTAAACTAGTTTTGTATACGTTAACTCATCCTGAAGAATGGATACAATAAACATAGATATATAAACATAGATGCTAAAAAAAAAAAATTATAAATACATTTTTAGAAAGAAATAGATGAACAAAATAGTCAATATTTTAAAATTCTCTTAAAACAAGAGTAACAACATAGTTCAACAAACTTTTGGAAACCAGGCCTTCTTATCATGGTCCCAGTCGTAGACGGTCCCGTCCTCAGGGTCGGTGTATGTGTACGGATCATCTGCACTACCCCGGTTCTGACCATACAGTTCTTGCAGCCGGAGCTGCTCATGAAATTCCTGATTTTTGTCCGAGTCTCCGCTCATCTGATCATCAAGAGAAAAAAGGGAAAAAAAATTGTTGATTCGACAGATCGACTCTGGTCTGGTCAGAACTCGAACAACCATAAAGTCGGCTGTGATTCAGTATATTTATTCCAGTTCATATTCTTAGAATATGATTACGTTCCATTTATTAAACCCCTGATTGTATAACTCATAGTACAGAATAGAAAAACTGCTGGGAATATCGATGATATTACAGTAGGCCCTCGATATTCGCGGGGGTTCAGTTCCGAGCTCTCCCGCGAATCGGGATAATCCGCGAGTTCTGTACCCGGAAATAAAACCCCATGTAACATGTCACATGCGCAAATGAGCAGCTGTAAGTAAAATACTATGTATCTATTACGTTAAAAGATGCTTCTTAAACACATTCGACAGACATTCTACCAGGCAGAAGGCCTAGAGGAAGACCAAAGAGACGATTCATGGACATGGTGAAAGAGGACATGAAGGCAGTTGGTGTAAGAGAAGAAGATGCAGAGGATAGGGTGAGATGGAGGCTGTGGCGACCCCTGAAGGAAAAAGCCGAAAGGAAAAGAAGAAGAAGAAGAAGAAACACATTCTACAGACAGTCTTACTCATTAATTCAGTATTAATGTAGTAAAATATAGTAATGATTAAGAAAAACTTTTCAATTTTTACTCTTATTATCATTGATGATAAAATATAAACATTATACAGCATATACTGTTGCAAAGCACTCGTTTTAAAGTCTTTTTCAATTATTATTCCAGTACGCAGTGTTCATTTTTGCTCAAGAAAGTAAGGAGTCCCAGGGACTCGCAGATTGGGAAAGTATGGGTCCAAATGTAACAGTAATGAGTCCTGCCAAATGACGTAAAAGATTTGCCCCAAAATGCATAAACTTCAAATAAATCATTACCAACACAAAGTACATTTTATAAGATTAAGTTTATTAAGTTCACAGATAAAACATACTTAAAAACACTGAGGTCATACATGATATATAAAAATGAAAAAAATAATTACATAAACATAAAAATAAAATCATACTCTTTTTATAATCACATATTCATACTCATGAAAAAAAATGAAAGAAAACAATGCTGACAGTCACTGAATTCTTGATCTAATATTTATATGTTGTCGTGATATATTCTTCTGTGCTTGGCATTTTTCCACATCTTGAGTGCTTTGTGCAGGTCCACCTTTTCTGCAAGCAGAACCTTCATGAGCTTGTCCTGCATGCTGACACTGAGCCTATTCCGCTTCTTGATCAAGATTTTGTTCTGTACTGAAAATACCTGCTCGCATCCTGCTGTATGGATAGCAGATGTCATTGCCAACTGGGCATGGTAAAGCAGGTTGGGGAAGTCCTCCTTGTGGTATGTGGCGATCATCTGCCAACGAGAGGTCATGCTGTTTCAAGGATATTGCTGAGCATTTACCACTTTCTTCAGCAGGGACCATTCTTTTTTGCACGCAGAAGGAATAAACTTGGGAGCGGATGTAGTTTTGTGATATGAATCATCATCTTCAGTTGAATCATCTTCTTGTTCAGTGAGAAGAAATTACTAAGTGTACGCTGATTTTAAATCGACTTTGAAGACTTTTTCGGAGGCATGTTTCGAGGCTCTTAGACTTTTAACGTTGTTTACTTTCTGCAGCTGATAGGAAATGAACGAAATCTCGTGAGCACGAGAGGCAATATCTCGCACTACGAGAGGTAAACAAATACGTGCGGGGCCACGCCCACAAGACGTGAATTCAAAGCGCATTCCCCACTTGACAAACTCAACTTGAATTTGATTCCTTGAGGGATTGGAATTCCATATGAACTCAAATGCGCCCACATTTATTAAACAATTACTGAATTAAAACAACTTAAAAAACTAAAGCATTATTCTCTCTTTTTCTCTCTCTCTCTTTCACTCTCTCACTCTCTATCTCTCTCTGTCTCGCTCTTGCACGTGTGCTGCGGGCCACACCCACAAGACGTGAATTCAAAGCGCATTCCCTGCTTGACCATTTACTGAATTAAACAAAATGGCGGCCTTGTCAAAGCATCGTTCGATTTCGGAAAGTTTTTGGCAGATTTATTTGTTTTGGGGCAATATTACATCAATTGATGAAAATGATTAATGAGTCCGGCGGACGCACATTTGTTTGCTACTATGCATCCCAACGGATTTTCATGCGTCAGTGACGCAAAGACGCACGCAAACGAGAACACTGAGTACGGTACCGAAGTTAATTCTGAGAATGTTTGTGCGTGAGATTTTATGTTCTGTAGCATGTTTAACAAATGATACCAAAAGGATAAACTTTATTATGATTCATGTCCTTTTACATTGAACTTGGAGTGACGTCATGGAATGACGTCTTCAAGATGGCGCTGCCTAGAGGACAATGTCGCGGGGTTCTCAGAGTCAAATTGTTTCTTTGTTTGTTTTAATTTGTTTTATTTGTTTGTTCGTGTTTTGCACTATGCTCGTCTATGATCGGTCGACCCTACTACAGCTATGAGCAGCTTCAGCTTCGGGCAACTAAGCGCGCAACAACTTCTATCTTGAGCTTATATGCTATGGCAGCTCAATGCTAGCGGTTAGCTAGGGTTACCGACGAAGCCCAGGTGGAGTTCTCAGAGGCTTGGTTAGCCCTTCCGACCATAAAACTTGAAAATGTTCATTCCCTGAGAAACAAGATGGACGAGCTTCATGCTCAGATTGCAGGGCAGAGGGATCTACAGGCCTGTGTTTCTGTGAAACATGGCCCGAGGAGACTACACCTGATGAGGCGATTGCTCCAGCCGGTTACACTAGCATATTAGCTCTGCTAGCCGCATCCCAGCTTACAAGCCCAGTTGAGCGTGCTTAGTTCTACACGCCCGAAGATACTCCGATCTTATAGCTGTAGTAGAGTCAACCGGTCGTAGACGAGCATAGAGCAAAACATGAACAAACAAAACAACAAATAAAACAAATTAAAACAAAGAAACAATTTGACTCTGAGAACTCCATGACGTCGCCCTCTGGGCAGCGCCATCTTGGAGACGTCACTCCAACTTCAATGTAAAAGGACATGAAGAGTACTGTAATAAAGTTTATCCTTTTGGTATCGTTTGTTAAACATGCTCCAGAACACAAAATCTCACGCATAAACATGAACTTGTGTACTGTACTGGAATAATAATTGAAATAGATTTTAATACAACAGTTCAGAAAAAAACGTCGTTTCTCAGGAGAAAGTCTTATTTCTTCAGAAGAGACATCCAGCGTTTTCTATCGCTTAGCCAGAGAAGACGCACAGCGTTTGAGTGGCATCATAGAGCTTAACTGGTAATTAAAACACACACAAAAGAAGAGGCTCATTGACAACTTGTGCGCGAATGAGGAAAAAGGGGTGGAACATCAGCTCAACCAATCAGGAGAAAGGAGGACAGCCATTGGCTGAATTTGAATCACATGCCGGTTGCTCAGCAGTCAGCGAATACTCAAACCGTGGGTGCAAAACCGCAAATAGTCAAGGGCATACTGTATTACTATTATTATAAGTATGTCAGTAAAAATTTAGCAATAGGAATTTTCATTTGAGAAAAATATAGATTTTCATTTCATGATCATAAATATATTTAAATAATGGAGACATTCTCACTCATTACAAAGATACTGCATTTGGTGGGGAGGGGCAATGAATTCAGGGAATTCTGTGACTTCTGACCAGCCCTGCTGCCAGACTTAGCAATGAAGAGACGTGCTCCTAGCTTTTGCTGAACTGCTTAATCGTAATTAGGGTTGCAGGGAGGCTGGTGCCCATCTTAGCCGACTCTGGGAGAGGGTACACCCTGGACAGCTCACCAGGCCATCACAGGGCCAAAACTCACACAACCATTCATATTTCACACACACCTATGGGCGATTTGGAACAGCCAATGACCCTACTGTGTATGTTTATGGACTGTGGGAGGAACCGGAATACTTGCAGGAAACCCACGCAAACATGGGGAGAACGCGCAAACCCCCTACAGAAACGCCAGACCTGGGATTCGAACACAAAACCTTCTTGTTGTGAGGCCACCGACCACCTGAATGGTGACTGTTTGAAAGAAATCAATCTGATCAAAAAAACTCCAAAAACTTCAACGGTGTTGGAGTCAATCATTTCTCATAATTTTCCAACAAGCCTGTACGCTATGCAACATAACGCTACTTTCACATGTGATTCGGTGCATTTGTTATAGAAGTCACTTATAAAGCCGTTATAACTAAAAGACACAGGGTCACCTACTTCCCACCACAATTCATAAGTTGAACTTTCCTCTGCTATATAGCTCAGCCACCATGTTTTTCCCACTGTTTGAAGACCCAGAAGATTTGATGCTAATGGTCATCAGATGACTTGAGTATGGGAAAAGGAATTTCAACTGATTTGCATAGAACTAAAGAATGACCAAAAACTTGCTATTCACCAACCCAGTCAGACCAAACAGGTAACAGATTTTCCATGGAAAACAGATTCAATTCATTTCTGCAACCACTTAATTCTAATTAGGGTCACGAGGAGGCTGGCGCCCATCCAAGCCGACTCCGGGAGAGGGCAGAGTACATCCTGGACGGCTCGCCAGGGCGGAAACACACTGACGGCTTTGCAGCGAGTCTTGTCGAAAGTCAGCAATGGTTCTTTTACATGAACCTCACACCACAGACAGTAAGAGACATGGCCGGCCTTTGATAACCCAGTTAGCTGCACTGGGGGGACAGTGACAACCTTGTGGAGAGTGGGACTTGAACCCCCAACCTTAAGATCAGCGATACATTGTCCTTTATCACCAGGCCAACACTGCTGGAAAATGGGTTCAGAGCTCAAACAGTACTTTCAGCAGCATCTAATATACCTAACAATAAGGGTGCATTATGGGATATTCTGTAACATCCAATGAACTCTTCATCTCTCAGTCAAAGTGTCCCATCAGCGTGTCACATGACACAGGACAAGATCGTCTTATAAACCAAGAGGAACAGATGATGAATGATTTTTTCATGTAAAAGAGGACAAGGTTTACGTGTACTGAGGAAACATTAGAAAGAACTGAGCTTCCTGATACGAACTTCACTTGAATTCTCAGACCAAAAGGTCTAATATTAAAATCTTTAAATGTACAACCATTTACATGTTCTAAAACAAAAGAGTAAAAAACATTTTCCTCTTTGATCTCCAAAGATATGCTTTTTATTTTATATGCACATGACAAAACCGTTCGTTATTATGTGGTAATAAGGTGTTACTGTCCAAGATCTGAGCCATTACACAGGCGTTGAAGCTAAGCTAAGCTAACACATTGAACTGCACATTAAAAATAACGATAATAAAATACGATATGTTTATCTGCACAATATTTATTAACACATAAACTATAACAACCCAAAATAAACATACAGTTAGACAAATAAACCTTGGATGCTTACCTCCAAGCGCCCAAAATCTGTTCGGTTTAAGTACTTCCGGTTGATCCGCCAGCTTGAATCGTTCTGAGAGAAACTGTGCTCTGTTTCTAAAGTTCCGGGTTAGTGATGAAGGTCGCGAAGGGAAATAAATACAGTAACCGAATAATTATTTTTGTAATATCTATAACAGAATATTTAATTTAAAATTAGATGTTGGTTAAAATTTCACTAATAAATGAACCTTACAAAATCCAGAATCTAATTTCTATTAAGAGACAAAATAATGTTGGAGTGAATAGAATTGTCTTTCACCATGTTACTAATACCAGTGACAAATGCAGCTGTGAGGGGGGGCACAATCAAGTGCCTCACGCCGGTTCCAAGCCCGGATAAATGCAGAGGGTTGCGACAGGAAGGGCATCCGACATAAAACTTTATACAAAATGCAAACCCTAAAGACAAATTTCATACCGGATCGGTCGAGGCCCGGGTTAAGTGCTGTTAACCAACAGGGTGCTGGTGGAAATTGGACTACTGTTGGTCGAAGAAGGAGAGGTCGAAGAAGGAGAGGCGGGAGGCGTGTCCGTAGGTAGAGAGAGATGAGGAAAGGCATGAGTCTAGGACTGAGAGTAGGGACTTGAATGTTGGAACTATAACAGGAAAAGGTAGAGAGCTGGCTGACATGATGCAGAGGAGGAAGGCGGACATACTGTGTGTTCAGGAGACCATGTGGAAAGGTAGCAAGGCTAGAAGCTTAGGAGCAGGGTTTAAGCTGTTTTTTCATGGTGTGGATGGGAAGAGAAATGGAGTAGGAGTCATCTTGAAGGAGGGGTTTGTCAGGAATGTTCTAGAAGTGAAAAGTGTCAGACAGAGTGATGAGTCTCAAGTTAGAAATTGAAGGTGATGTTCAATGTTGTTAGTGCTTATGCCCCACAGACAGGATGTGAGCTAGAAGAGAAGGAGAGATTCTGGAGTGAGTTAGATGAAGTGATGCAGAGTACCCCCAGAGGTGAAAGAGTGGTCATTGGTGCAGACTTCAATGGACATGTTGGTGCAGGCAACAGAGGGGACGAGGAACTGATGGGCAGGTTTGGTATCCAGGACAGGAACACAGAAGGACAGATGTTGATAGATTTTGCAAAAAGGATGGAAATGGCTGTGGTAAATACTTTCTTCCAGAAGAGACAGGAGCATAGGGTGACTTATGAAAGCGGAGGTAAGAGCACACAGGTAGACTACATCTTGTGTAGGCAATGTAATTTGAAGGAAGTCAGTGACTGCAAAGTAGTAGTGGGTGAGAGTGTTGCCAAACAGCATAGGATGGTGGTGTGCAGGATGATACTGATGGTAAGAAAAGTGAACAAGGCAAAGGTAGAGCGGAAGACAAAGTGGTGGAAGCTGAAAAAGGAAGTGTTGTGTTGTCTTCAAGGAGGAGTTGAAACAGGCTTTGGGTGGTCAGGAAGTGCTTCCAGATGACTGGACAACTACAGCTAATGTGATCAGGGAGACAGGTAGGAGAGTACTTGGCTTGGCCTCTGGAAGGACAGTAGATAAGGAGACTTGGTGGTGGAATGAGGAAGTGCAGGAGTGTGTACAAAAGAAGAGGTTAGCTAAGAAGAAATGGGACATAGAGAGGACCGAAGAGAGTAAACAGGAGTAGAGCGAGACACAGTGTAAGGCGAAGGTAGCGGTGTCAAAGGCCAAACAGACAGCGTATGATGACTTGTATACTAGGTTGGACAGTAAGGAGGGAGAAAATGATTTATACATGTTGGCACAGCAGAGAAATAGAGATAGGAAGGATGTGCAGCAAGTTAGAGTGATTAAGAACAGGGTGGGAAATGTATTGACTGATGACAAAAGTGTGCTGCGAAGATGGAAAGAGTACTTTGAAGAGCTGATGAATGAGGAAAATGAGAGAGAAAAAAAGATTAGAAGAGGTGACTGCTGAGGACCAGGAAGTAGCAAAGATTAGTAAGGGTGAAGTGAGGAGGGCATTGAAGAGGATGAAGAATGGAAAGGCAGTTGGCCCTGATGACATACCGGTGGAGGTATGGAAGTGTCTAGGAGAGGTAGCAGTAGATTTTCTGACAAGAACATTGAACAAGGTCTTAGAGAGTGAGAGGATGCCGGAGGAATGGAGAAGTGTGCTGGTGCCCATTTTTAAGAACAAGGGAGATGTGCAGAGTTGTGGCAACTACAGAGGAATAAAGTTGATGAGTCATATGATGAAGTTATGGGAAAGAATAGTGGAAACTAAACTACGGGCAGAGGTCAGCATTTGTGAACAACAGTTTGGTTTCATGCCAAGAAAGAGCACCACAGATGCAGTGTTTGCTTTGAGGATGTTAATAGAGAAGTACAGAAAAGGTCAGACGGAGCTGCATTGTGCCTTTGTGGATCTGGAGAAAGCATATGACAGGGTGCCGAGAGAGGAACTGTGTTATTGCATGAGGAAGTCTGGAGTGGCAGAGAAGTATGTTAGAGTGGTGCAGGACATGCATGAGAGATGTAAGACAGTTTTGAGGTGTGCTGTCGGTCTGACAGAAGAGTTCAAGGTGGAGGTGGGACTGCATCAGCTCTGAGCCCCTTCTTGTTTGCTATGGTGATGGACAGGCGGACAGACGAGGTTAGACAAGATTCCCCATGGACTATGATGTTTGCAGATGACATTGTGATCTGCAGTGAGAGCAGAGAAGAAGTGCAGGAAAATCTAGAGAGGTGGAGGTATGCCCTGGAAAGGACGGAAATGAAGGTTAGCCTCAGAAAATCAGAATACATGTGTTTGAATGAAAAGGACCCAAGAGGAACGGTGAGGTTACAGGGAGCAGAGATAAGGAAGGTGGAGGATTTTAAGTACTTAGGCTCAACAATCCAGAGCAATGGAGAGTGTGGAAAAGAGGTGAAGAAGCGTGTGCAGGCAGGTTGGAATGGATGGAGAAAAGTGTCCGGTGTGATAGGAAGGTGTATAGGAAAGAATGAAAGGAAAAGTGTACAAGACGGTGTTGAGGCCAGCGATGTTGTATGGTTTAGAAACAGTGGCCCTGGTGAAAAGACAGGAGGTGGAGCTGGAGGAAGCAGAGATGAAAATGTTGAGGTTCTCTTTGGGAGTAACGAGGATAGATAGGATCAGGAATGAGCACATCAGAGGGACAGCACATGGAAGACGTTTTGAAGACAAAGTCAGAGAGGCTAGATTGAGATGGTTCGGACATGTACAGAGGAGGGATAGTGAGTATATTGGTAGTAGGATGCTGAGGTTGGAACTGCCAGGTGGAAGGCCGAGAGGAAGACCAAAGAGAAGATTTATAGATGTGGTGATGGAGGACATGAAGGTAGTTGGAGTAAGAGAAGAAGATACAGATGATAGGGTGAGATGGAGGCGGATGGTTTGCTGTGGTGACCCCTGAAGGGAAAAGCCGAAAGGAAAAGAAGAAGAAAAAGACTAGTACCAGTGACAAACAGCCCATTCGTGTGTGTGTGTGTGTGTGTGTGTGTGTGTGTGTGTGTGTGTGTGTGTGTGTGTGTGTGTGTGTGTGTGTGTGTATGTGTGTTAGAGAGAGAAAATTGATTGACAGAAAAGTGAAAACAAATGTTTTAAAAAGTTTTTTTTTAATTAATTGAAGGATACAACACACAAATTACATCATATAACTTCTGAGAAGACATTTAAAAGACTGGATTCTCACATCAAAGAAAAAAAATCATCAGTCTTATATTAATCACTTCACAATCCATTATCCCAGATTTTTTGGGAATGACCGGGGATCTTCCATGTCACATTTACATGAGTCAAGACTTATAATGAGACTTATAACAATACTTATAATAATCCATGGTAACAAAATTGGACTTTGTCTGGTTTGTTTCTTTTCTGTTCAAAATAATAATTGTGCCAATTAAGCCTATTCTGTGGAAGAATCAGCAGAAGCTTTAAAATTCTTCAGTAATGATTCTGTGATTAGCATATTAGCTCTACAAGGGTACTGTTTATCTTTTCTGGCAAAAAAAAGTTGCAGAAACAGGAGTTGAAATATTTTAATCATCTTTTTTTTTTTTTTTTTGCTTTGCAGATTTGATTATCACATGTTATAATTTGTTTATGACAGTGAAACCACTTGAAAAATCATTTTGTGTAAATCCAACAATAATCACAAAAACCACAATAAAATCACACAGGAAGTGAACACTAGTTAAAGTAAACATCGACATCAGAGCCCTCATTAGGGAGCCAGTTCAGGGAGTGTGTGGTGTCAGGTCTATTCTCGGAGAGTGGAGTGCGTACTTGCAGCATGAAGGTCTGTTGGTATACCATGCCTGTATACACACACACACACACACACACACACACACACACACACACACACACACACACCAGCGTTTATTGCAATGTGACAAACATTTCTCATGCAGAGCAGTGTGGATTAGTCCTGTGTGTGTGTGTGTGTGTGTGTGTGTGTGTGTGTGTGTGTGTGTGTGTGTGTGTGTGTGTGTGTGTGTGTGTGTGTGTGTGTGTGTGTGTGTGTGTGTGTTACCCAGGTCAGGTCTCTTCACAGATGTGTGGTATTCGATGCGGTGTGATGAAGCAGACGAGCTTTGAGTTGAGTTGGATTTATTGGATCTGACTGAGGCAACTGCAGGTAAGTTAAACATCGGAGTGTGTTTGGGCCTGTTAACAATGGGAGTAGTGTGACTCCAGTCTGTGAATGAGAGTAACACACACACACACACACACACACACACACACACACTTTGAATTCTTATTTATCCTCTAATCAGTGAAACAAAAACTCAATGGGTTTTATAAGTGGTGTTATGATCTTGCTCTCTCAGCTGATTGGTTGGTGTTTTGTACCTGAGTACTCCTGCAGTCTGAAGCATCCGAAGCAGAGCTGTACTCTCCATTGTTTACGTACGTTCTCCTTCATCAAGCATTGAAACACAAAAATAAAAAATCCTGAAGAACACAAACACGTCATCTTGTCAACAGTTACAATAT
The DNA here is from genome assembly GCA_024760905.1 of Plotosus lineatus. Classification (NCBI taxonomy): domain Eukaryota; kingdom Metazoa; phylum Chordata; class Actinopteri; order Siluriformes; family Plotosidae; genus Plotosus; species Plotosus lineatus. The sequence continues at coordinate 32,956,274 of CM045743.1, read as the reverse complement.
TAGCTACCATTACATCATTCACACACACACACACACACACAGACATTTGCATGTGCATACACACACACACACACACACACACACACACACACACACACACACACACACACACACACACTCCTGTAACTAAGCTCTCCCACTGTCTGGTGACACACTCAGCAGTTCTAGAGCGTAGCTTTATGCAACTCCACCTTTTACTAAACTCCACCCCCCGCGTAACCTCACCTTGGAGGCTATTGAGGATGGAGAAGATGTAGAGCAGCGGGACCTTGGCGTCTCCCCAGGCGAGGAAAGCAGCGCTCCAGGTGAGTCCGAGCAGTAGAGTGAGACTGGTGACACCTCGCAATTCCTTCATCACACTGCTCTGCTCACTCACATGTGCTCTCCTCACCTGCAGCAGAACCATGAGGAACACAGACCCATTCACAAGTAGGATCGCACCGACCACACCCACTACACACACGTAGAACACCACGTTGTCTGACACCCAACAGCTGCATGAAAAATAAGAGAGGGAGAAATTTCAATGAAGGAGAGAGTTCAGTGTGGGTGAGAGAGAGTGAGAAGGAGGTGTGTGTGTGTGTGTGTGTGTGTGTGTGTGTGTGTGTGTGTGTGTGTGAGAGAGAGAGAGAGAGAGAGAAAGAGAGAGAGAATGTAAGTTCAGAAAGGAGAATTCAGATAAAGAGAATGAGGAATTACTAAACTTCATCTTCTTCTGGTTAATCCAGGATCCCAGTTTGATGAAGGCAAAAGGACAACGTCATCCGCATGAAGCAGAGACGAGATCCAATGGCCACCAAACCAGAATCTCTCAAAGCCTTGGCTACGCCTAAAAATTCTATCCATAGATATTATAAAGAGAACTAATGATAAAAGAAAGCTTTGGCAGAGTCCAACCACCGCTAGAAAAAAATTGACAATTTGTTACCAATAAAGACCAAGCTTAGGCTTCGGCAATCCAGAGACCAAATGGCCCATAACAAAAGGTCTGGCATACAATACTGTATTCCCAGGGCACATCCCACAAGATAGCCTGAGGGACTCAGTCAAAAGCCTTCTCTAAATTCACAAAACACATGTGAACAGGTTGGGCAGACTCCCATGCCCCTTCCAGGATCCTGTCGAGTGTGTAGAGCTGTCCAAGCGTGCTGTGGCGAATGGCGAAATTACGAAACTGTGTTAAATTATGTTCAATTTGTGTATTAACTGTAAAAGTACTGTACTCACAAAGTTTCTGAGTTCTTGAGGGGCAGAGGTCCGTAAGAGTTGGGTGTCACCACTAACACCAAACAGCAGATCAGCAGAGGAACACCTGCAGTTTAAATACGAGTTGTCAAGTGTGCACTACTGAGGGAATCACTACCACACTTACACTGATCAGGTCATTATTATTAATATCGTTCTTCTTCTTATTATTACTATTCATATGATTATTAATATTATTAATATTGTCATTATTGTTGGTGTATTTAATAAATGCATTAATTCTGTAATAATAATAATGATGATCATGATGACGCTGGAGGACACATATCGCACCCCAGCCGATGGAACAGAATTTGAGGATGTATGAAGGCACATATGCGTTGAAAACTTTCACAAGAGCGAAGTACATGTTCACTGCCTCCAGGAGCATCCAGATGAACGATGCCAACAGGAAGTAGTGCTGGATGGTTGCCACAGCGATACAGAGGGCGTGCAGCCCGAAGGAGGAGAGCCACGAGTTAACAAGGAAAATCAGGTTGAGGCCGAGCAGAGCAATGGAGAGGTTCAGCAGGATCTGAGATGGGTAGTCACACCTCAACTTCCTATGTGTGTTAAGAGAGGGTGTAAGTATGTGTTTGTGCATGTGTGTGTGTGTGTGTGCGTGTGTGTGTGTGTGTGTGTGTGTGTGTGTGTGTCTCACTCCAGCAGTGCATAGGTCAGCACCGTCACACCAAGAAAGAAAGACGAGACTCCACATCCTGTGTATGTGATGAAGGTGAGTATTTTCTCATTTTTCTTATCAATGGGAGTCCTGGATACATCCTAAAACACACACACACACACACACACACACAAATCCCATCAGGACTGTTTATAATGAGTGCCGAGATGCGTGTATGACTGTTTCATTACCATCAGCACACCAAAGTGTGTGAGATGATCACACATACAGGTTGTGTATTCAGGAGTAGTGTTGTGTCTCCAACATCCACTCTGACTCCACCCTCCGAAGCCCCCTAACACACACACACACACACACACACACACACACACACACACACACACATCATGTTATTAGCATGTATAAGTTCAGTTCAGTTCATTTTCTGTCACCGCTTCATCCTAATTAGGGTCGCGGGGAGGCTGGTGCCCATCCCAGCCAACTCAGGGTGCGGGCAGAGTACACCCTGGACAGCTCACCAGGCCATCGCAGGGCGGAAACACGCTGACGGCTTTGCAGCCTACTCTTGTCGAAAGTCAGCAATGGTTCTTTTACATGAACCTCACACCATAGACAGTGAGAGACATGGCCCGCCTTTGATAACCCAGTTAGCTGCACTGGGAGGGACAGTGACAACCTTGTGGAGAGTGTGACTCGAACCCCCAACCTTTGGATCAGCGATCCGGCGCCTTATACCATTAGACCACCACTGCCCCCTGCATGTATAAGTTAAATAATAAATATGAATGATTTTCATCAGGCTTTTGTATGCAGCTGAATTATCCAAAGATAAGTTTAGATAAAGACAGAAATGAGTCAACATGTGTGCACATCAACACACTTCTACTGTACTTCTGTAACAATTAGACTTAACATCAACATGATGATGGGCGACATGGTGGCGTAATGGTTACTGCGTGTGTCTGCCTCTCAGCGAGAAGGTCCTGGGATCAAGTCCTGGGCTTGGTGAGGTGTTTTTGTGTGAAGTTTGCATGTTCTCCCTGAGTTTGCGTGGGTTTCTTCTGGGTACTCTGTTCTCCTCCATAGTCCAAAAGTCATGCATATTTGGATAGTTGTCTGTTTAAAATTGCCCCCAGGTTTGAGAGTAAATGGTGGACATTTACCTTACAATTGCCTGCAATGGACTGTGCAAGGTGTTCAGGGTGAACCTTCACCCAGATTTTGACTGAGATAGGCGCCAGCCTCCCCAAGTCCATAGTAAGATGAAGCGGTTTGGCAAATGAACGAATGCATGAATAATGGTGATGATGATGTTGATGATGACGACCCACCATTCTTTCTGTAGTTCCAGTACACACACTGCGCGTCTCTCCCGAGCTGTGGACACACAGTTGTTTGAGTGGTAATAATGGATAAATGTGGTAACGAATAGTAAATAAAGCAGAATATAAACACTCACTAGGTTTGTGTTCAGGTGGTGCAGCATGACTACAACCGGAATATTCAGATCTCTGATAGGCTGTTCTGCATTAATCACATTTGCCGCTATGACAAACGTGTTCAACACCTTCCCTTTCTCATGAGTCTAAAGGAACAAAGAGAAGGAGGGGACAGAAGTGGTGAGGTAATAATTGGAATGATCATGTTGATGGGTGTGGTTACAAAGAATTCGCTGAAGTTAGGGGGCGTGGTCACAATGAGTATGATGAAGGTTACTCGGTGGTACCTGAAAGAGTGTGGGAACACCATAAAACTGGAACTGGAATTGAAGATTGGAGTTTTGGGGAATACTGGCATGGACAGATGGAGGGAGAGAAATGAAGGCCACAGTACCCTCAGCTGGGTTTTGATTAATATATACCTACACACACACACACACACACACACACACACACACACACACACACACACACACACACACACACACACACACACACACACAATATTGTGTTAGAGCTGGAGGTAGCAGAGATGAAAATGTTGAGGTTCTCTCTGGGAGTAACGAGGATGGATAGGATCAGAAATGAGTATATCAGAGGGACAGTCCACGTAAGATGTTTTGGAGACAAAGTCAGAGAGGCCAGATTGAGATGGTTTGGACATGTACAGAGGAGGAATAGTGAGTATATTGGCAGTAGGATGCTGAGGTTGGAACTACCAGGCAGAAGGCCTCGAGGAAGACCAAAGAAGAGATTTATGGATGTGGTGAAGGAAGACATGAAGGTCGTTGGAGTCAGAAAAGAAGATGCGGAGGACAGGGTGAGGTGGCGGCGGATGATTTGCTGTGGCGACCCCTGAAGGGAGCAGCCGAAAGTAAAAGAAGAAGAAGAAGTGTGTGTGTGTGTGTGTGTGTGTGTGTGTGTGTGTGTGTGTGTGTGTGTGTGTGTACGTACTCCTGGATGTGGGTTGTTGGTCATCGCTGTAACCCCAAATGTCAGATTGTAGGAATTCTCTGTATCAATGTTGACCACAGACAGAGCTAGCGCTGTAGCCACAATGCTAACAGAGCCATTATTCAGCTCAGACATCCTGTTTCCCACCTTCTCTGTGATGTACAGTATACTGACACACACACACACACACACACACACACACACACACACACACACACACACACACACACACACACACACACACACACACACACATTGAGAGACTCATGTTTGTCTGTTGGTTTAAGGTGATGATTTGTTCTTATGTAAGTTGCAGTGTGTCTCACTAGTTAGTGAAGGGATGAAGGTCACTCTGTGACTTAAGGATTCCGGATGTGATGTTGATGACGACCTGTGCGAGTTCAAAGGACATGACGCTGACATTCAGCACAGCCTCCAGTGTGTTCAGCACTAACCACAGCTCTTGCTTGTTTACCTTCTCGTTCTCTAGCATTATGTCCTTGATTATATTTAACACGTCCAGTGCCGTGTCTGCGAAGAGGAACATCACCGACTGTGTTTCAATAACACTCCGTGCACTTTGTACAACAAAATTACTCAGTACACTACATTATACACAACACTCATACACTCTACACTACAATCATATACTATACCAGACATGGGCAAACTACGGCCTGCGGGCCATATATGGCTCATTAGGCTTTTTAATACAGCCCATTGAATTTGTCCAGTTAAAAATAAAAATAAAAATTCTACATCAATCATTCATTTCAACTCATGCCTGTATGTCTGATATGCCAAGAAGCTGTTGCGGTTTTCAAACAGTACAATATCGGCCATCACTTTGCCACGAAGCATGCAAACTGTACTAGCAAGCAGTCAACGCAAGAACGGGCGGATACTGCACAGAGGCTGGTGGCTTATTTACAGACTCAGCAGAACTGTTTTCACCGACAAACTGCAATTCAACAGTCAAGTACCGAGGCAAGTGTTTTGCTGGCAGACAAATTAGTAAGTCTTTTCTGCTGCATATGGAAAGTTTGAAAGTGCGTCTTTTAATTCAGTGCATTTACTCGCAGAAACTGAAAAGAAAATGAGCAGAGCATAAATGATTGAGATTGAGTATTTCATTGGGTGCTAATATGTTTTGAATGTTGAAAGTGATGTCATTCATCTTTTTTCAATAAATGTTGATTTCTTTAACTTTGCGCCTCTGATTGAAACGTATTAAAAACAGATGCAATCTCCAGATTTGATAGATCACAGCGTGTGTGCGCTATTTTAATCTGTTTACATTTTCTTCTCTCAAATAGTGTGTAAATGCCACATATTGCATATTCCTTGAAACAAACATAACTACCCGGATGGGCCTATTTTGCACATTTCAAATTATTTGAAATTATAAATTATTATTATTATCATCATTTTATTTTGATTACTTTTATTATTATTATTATTATTATTATTATTATTGTTATTATTATTATTATTATTATTATTATTATTATTATTATTATTATTGTTATTATTATATTGTTTACTGGGTCTGTGTAAGGTCCTTTTAAATATAGAATTTTTATGTACAGTGGTACCTCACCGTACGAAAGTCTCACCAAACAAAAAAATTCAGGTTATGAAAAGCATTTTCCGAAAATTTTTGTCTCAGGATACGAAACAAGTTCACGTTATGAAAGCGCCATCTTAAAAATTCAAACGCGCCATTCAAACATTCAAACAATGCACAAGCTGCCCTTCCATCAATGACGTTCAAACATCCCGCCCCGCTGGCCTCCCATTGGCGAACAACTGAGTTGTCGTTCATGTCGCCTTCACTCAAGCGCCATCTTCGACAGGTCCACCTCACGCCAGCTTGGACAGGGATCCCATTGCCTCGGAGGAATGATGCAGCTACCTTCCATTGCCTATTATAGAGCTGAATCCACCATGATGCTTTTACTGTTGTTTTATGCTTTATTTCTTGACTCAAGCTTTTAACCTTACATAAACATTTGTAAGATTATAACTCTGCTGAGAAGACATGGTCAACGCGCACGCATACACACACACACACACACACACACACACACACACACACACACACACACACACACACACACACACACACACACACACACACACATGTGTGATTTCCAGTGCGAGTGAGAAGAAGAAATGGGCTCGAGTGATATCAGAAAGGAATATGGCCAAACCTGTCTACCATCAGATATTGAAGCAGAAGGAGGTCTTAAAAGGTATGCTTTTATAATTTTTAAAGGGTTTAGGGGGTAGTATTGGGAGCTTTGGAATGAATCACGCGTTTTACATGTAAAATGCGGTTCAACTTACGAAAAATGTAGGTTACGAAAAAAGCTCTGGAACGGATTAATTTCATATGGTGAGGTACCGCTGTATTTATTTTATAGCCATTTGTTGTGTGTTGTTGATTTGAGCATTCTTTTCTGTTTGTAACTTGACTCCTTGAACAACTGCACAAGAATTCCTATGTGTGTAAAAGCACAAATGGCTATTAAAAATCCTGAATCCTGAAAGTTGCGGTCCTCAGTGCACACTGTTCGTAAATCGGGTTGTTCATTTATTTGCGTGTAATTACTGTGCGATGAGGTTTTCACACTACATGCAACACTTTAGTATATCTGGCCCAAACACACTATAGAAACGCTCCTGGCCCGGCCCCTTTGTCATATTTTAGTGTCCCGTGAGTCAAACAGTTTTCCCACCCCAACACTATACTATGAGCTTAACTAGCTCTTAATTAATGTACTCAAACAATACTGTACAGTAGTTTAAATAATATAATCCAGTGTTCCTTGAGCATATACTGTAATATAAATGGTTCCCCGAGGGGAAGTTGGTGTTTTGAGTGAACAGGTTGAAATACCCACCGTTACTGACTGTGATCTGCACAAGATCAGAGAGTGTGTTTACTACAGTGGGACATTCCTGCAGGTTCGGTGCAAACCATACTGCACGATTAGTTACTGCACACAGCAAGCTTTACACACACACACACACACACACACACACACACAC
>CM045743.1:32918939-32946439 GCA_024760905.1 Plotosus lineatus | reverse complement strand
CGTTAGTGTGCGGAGACTCTGTACCAGGTGTACCAGGTGTGGTGGGCGTGTCTGTCACTGTGGTGCTGGTTTGTGGTGTTGAATGAGGAATCGTATGTGAGTCTGTTCAACACACATTTCTGATACAATGACAGAACTGAATGGCTGTGTGTGGAATCTGTGAATTTCATCTACATCACAGTGTGTGTTCTTAATATAAACTCTTACACTTCACACAAATTCTGCATAATTTGTCTTATACGTATGTTCCCATCATGCAAGAAAGATTGGGCTCGATTTTCAGGTTCGGGGGTTGGGGGCTGGGGTGAGGGGTGGACTTTGTATGTTCTTCCCATGCTTGTGTGGGTGTACTCTGGGTACTCTGGTCTCTTCTTATGCACAGTAAGCAGATTGCCCCTCGGTGGGAGCTTTAGTGTGCATGTGTTGCTCTGTGATGGTCTGGCGAGTTGTTCAGGATGTATTCTGCCATCGCCCAAAGTCGACTGAGATGGTCTCCACCCTTCACATGAAAATAAATGAATGAATGACTTTATCTTATAATAAATATTCTGGGGCAGTGGTAGTCTAGTTGGTAGAGTACAGGTTTACTGATCCCAAGGTCAGGGGTTGAAGCCCCACTATCAACAGGTTGTCAGTGCCGTGCGGCTAACTGGGTTATCGAAAGCAAGCCATGGCTCTGACTGTCTATGGTGAGAGGCATGCAAAATAACCGTTGCTGACTTTGGTAAAGAGTAGGCTGCATAGCCATCAGTTTCTGTCCTGCGATGGCCAGGTGAGCTGTCCAGGGTATACTCTGCTCTTGCCCAGAATCGACTGAGATAGGCACCAACCTCCCCGCGACCCTAATTAGAATTAAGCAATTCAGAAAATGAATGAATAAATATTCTGTAATTCCGTCCTGCATTTCCAGGTGAAAACTCCTACTACACGTTGACTCACACCAGGTACACACACACACACACCGAAAACCACACCAGATACACACACACACTGGGAATCACACCGGGTACACACAGTGAGAATCACACTGGGTACACACTCAGAGGTTTTTATAATGTGCCTTATTCATAAATTTCACTTCACTGCAACATGTGAACACACTTATGAGCCTGTGTGTGTGTGTGTGTGTGTGTGTGTGTGTGTGTGTGTGTGTGTGTGTGTGTGTGTGTGTGTGTGTGTGTGTGTGTAACTCACCTGTAGGGTAAATATGGATTTGATCTTCGTGTGTAATCAGGTCGTAATCGTATGATGTGTATCCCTGTCTGAGGATCTCTGTGACCTGTTTCTGGATTGTTCCCACATCCTCACATGGAATTACGTTCAGATGAGCCAACACCATGAACCTGTGCAATAAAACATTGAAACATCAGACCTTATTGTTCCATTTGAAACCTGAGCACTGTGGATCTCTCTCTCTCTCTCTCTCTCTCTCTCTCTCTCTCTCTCTCTCTCTCTCTCTCTCTGTGTGTGTGTGTGTGTGTGTGTGTGTGTGTGTGTGTGTGTGTGTGTGTGTGTATGTGTGCCAGAGATGTTACCGCTTTACATCTGCATTGACCTTCTGATTTACTGTAACCTGTAAATGATGAAAATGATACTTTTAAGATTTCAGGCGCGACAGCATCCACAGTTTCAGGAGGTCAGCAAGTGGGTTTACTCACCGTCATGCTACTCGAGTAGATCTGAGCACAACTGAACAAAACAGATCAACAACAACAACAATAATAATTATTATTATTATGATTATAATTTGAGGGCAGTGGTGGCCTGGTGGTAAGGTGCTGGATGACCAATCCTGAGTTTGGGGGTTCAAGCCCCACTGTCAACAGTTGTCACTGCTGCCCCCCCAGTGCAGCTAACTGAGTTATCAAAGGCCAGTCTGTCTATGGTCTATGGTGTGAGGCATGTAACAGAACCATTGCTGACCTTCGACAAGAGTAGCTGCATAGCCATCAGTGTGTTTCTGCCCTGCAATGGCCTGCCCTCGCCCAGAGTTGGCTGAGATGGGCACCAGCCCCCCTCCCCCTAATTAGGATTACGCAGTTCAGAAAATGAATGAATGAATGAATGAATAATAATGTGGCAGCACTACAACACAGTAGTTATCACATCCACTTTACAGCAAGGAGATCCTGGGTTCAATTCCTGGACAGTTAATATGTTCTCCCTGTGCTTGTGTGGGCTCCTCCAGGTACTGTGGTTTTGTGGTTTCCCCGTGGGGTGAGTGTGAGTGTATGTGTGTTGGCCTTGCAATAGTCTAGTGAGTTGTACAGGATGTACTCCTCCCTCACCCAAAGACGGCTGAGATGGGCCCCAGCCTACCCACAACTCTTATTATGATTACGCGGCTTAGAAAATGAATGAATGAATAACATTAATACTACCCGTACTCCTACTACTACTATTACTACTATTACTACTGCTACTACTACTACTACTACTAATAATAATAATAATAATGCTGTCATAATAACCATTTCAGGGACAATCTGTATCCTTAAAAATCAGTTTAATACAAACACAGGGTAGAGAATGAGAGAATATTTTAGATTACATGTTAAATAAATGGGTGTGTAGATTTTCTCACCTATTTGGTTTAAATGCAACAACTGAATGCAGGTAAAAATTGTCAGGTAGAATCGTCCTCATCTGAGACACAAGAGAATAGAGAAACACAACTCCACACACTTGATATTAATCAATAAGACACACATCAGATTGTAAAACTGTTAACCCCAAGCACTTACCCAGCAGTGTACAATGTCTCGAGCCTCATAGGCAGTAGAGATGGTTTTGTTTCTACTGAGGATGTGAATCAGAATTTCAACCTGATACAGAGACCACACTGAGACAGGAGGTTTATACACACACACACACACACACACACACACACATTCTGTAAGTAGAGAAATATGGATCAGGAGTTACAATTGTTTTTTTTTTTCTTTTAATTTGTAGTAAGTAGTAATAAGTAGTAGTAAGTAATTTCATAAAAATATTTTTAAAAATTCATGTGGAAGAGGGAGATATCTAGCCTAGTTGTTGTGTGTATTCTATGATGCCATGAATGTAATAAAAAATAAAATAGGATATTTAATGTGTGTGTGTGTGTGTGTGTGTGTGTGTGTGTGTGTGTGTGTGTGTGTGTGTGTGTGTGTGTGTGTGTGTGTGTGTGTGTGTGTGTTTACCACAGTCCACTGTCGGGTCTCTTACAGGTGTGCAGTGAGGCTGTATGAGCCACACACTTCCGTGCCACTTGATGATACCGCTATCGGTGCAAGTGTTGGTGGCGATCTCGTTCACGCCGCGCGCTCTGTCCCACACCCTGAACATTGAGACATTGCCCTGCAGGTTGGTGCCGCTCTCCACCAGCATGCGGTCATCTATGTAATAATGTGCTGCCCCGAGTGTCAGTGATCCTCTGCCTACGATCCCGCATGTGCGGCTGTCTCGGCCCGGTTCCCTCGCGTCCTTCCTGAGCTCCGATTCACTGCCGTTGATGACAAGTGAGAGCCGACCAGTCGAGCACGACCACGTGATGCACACGGAGTGCCAATGTTCCACGGTCAGCGTGTTGTCCGTCACCCAGCTCCTTCCGAACAGCCGCACCTGCAGCTGCCGCGCTTGCCCCCCGAAGCCGAGCTCGACGTGACTGCGGTTTGGGTGCAGATAGGTGAAGGCGTTCCACACTTTGCTGTTGACACTTCTCTTCACATTCATACACACTGTGAACTCGGACAGAGATGGGAAGGACGCTTTCAGTTCCCAGAACTGGCATCGCGGGTGCAGGAGGACCGCGCTCTTCCCCCACAGACTCTCCGACACTGCAGACACAACATTCACCCACTCAATCATTCATATTCTCAACCGTTCAATCCCTCCAGGGAAGCTGCAGGAGCCTTCCTCAGCCAACACTGCGAGAAAGCAAGGTGCAGTACTCCCAGAAAGGCTTTCAAGACCTTCTTCTTCTTTTCCTATCGGCTGTTCCCTTCAGGAGTCGCCACAGCGAATCATCTGCCTCCATCTCACCCTATCCTCTGCATCTTCTTCTCTTACACCAACTGCCTTCATGTCCTGCTTTACCACGTCCATTGATCGTCTTTTTGGTCTTCCTCTAGGCCTTCTGCCTGGTAGTTCCAACCTCAGCATCCTACTACCAATATACTCACTATCCCTCCTCTGTACATGTCCAAACCATCTCAATCTAGCCTCTCGGACTTTGTCTCCAAAACGTCTTACATGTGCTGTCCCTCTGATGTTCTCATTCCTGATCCTATCTATCCTTGTTACTCCCAAAGAGAACCTCAACATTTTCATCGATGCTACCTCCAGCTCCGCCTCCTGTCTTTTCACCAGGGCCACTGTTTCTAAACCATACAACATCGCTGGCCTCAACACCGTCTTGTACACTTTTCCTTTCATTCTTGCCGATACCCTCCTATCACACATCACACCGGACACTTTTCTCTAACCATTCCAACCTGCCTGCACACGCTTCTTCACCTCTTTTCCACACTCTCCATTGCTCTGGATTGTTGAGCCTAAGTACTTAAAATCCTCCACCTTCCTCATCTCTGCTCCCTGTAACCTCACCGTTCCTCTTGGGTCCTTGTCATTCATACACATGTATTCTGATTTTCTGAGCCTAACCTTCATTCCCCTTCTTTCCAGGGCATACCTCCACCTCTCTAGATTTTCCTGCACTTGTTCTCTGCTCTCACTGCAGATCACAATGTCATCTGCAAACATCATAGTCCATGGGGAATCTTGTCGAACCTCGTCTGTCCGCCTGTCCATCACCATAGCAAACAAAAAGGGGCTCAGAGCTGACCCTTGATGCAGTCCCACCTCCACCTTGAACTCCTCTGTCACACCGACAGCACACCTCACCACTGTCTTACATCTCTCATACATGTCCTGCACCACTCTAACATACTTCTCTGCCACTCCAGACTTCCTCATGCAATACCACAGTTCCTCTCTCGGCACCCTGTCATATGCTTTTTCCAGATCCACAAAGGCACAATGCAGCTCCTTCTGACCTTCTCTGTACTTCTCTATTAACATCCTCAAGGCAATCACTGCATCTGTGGTGTTCTTTCTTGGCATGAAAACAAACTGTTGTTCACAAATGCTGACCTCTGCCCTTAGTCTAGCTTCCACTATTCTTTCCCATAACTTCATCGTATGGCTCATCAACTTTATCCCTCTGTAGTTGCCACAACTCTGCATGTCTCCTTGTTCTTAAAAATGGGCACCAGCACACTACTCCATTTCTATTGCATCCTGCCTCTCACTCTTTAAGACCTTGCTGAATGTTCTTGCCAGGAAATCTACCACTACCTCTCCTAGACACTTCCATACCTCCACCGGTATGTCATCAGGACCAACTGCCTTTCCATTCTTCATCCTCTTCAATGCCCTCCTCACTTCACCCTTACTCAACAGTCACCTCTTCTCTTTTTTCTCTCTCATTTTCCTAATTCATCAGCTCTTAAAAGTACTCTTTCCATCTTCCCAGCACACTTCTGTCATCAGTCAATACATTTCCCACCCTGTTCTTAATCACTCTAACTTGCTGCACGTCCTTCCCATCTCTATTTCTCTTCTGTGCCAACCTGTATAAATCATTTTCTCCCTCTTTACTTTCCAACCGAGCATACAAGTCATCATACGCCCTCTGTTAAGCCTTTGACACCACTACAATCGCCTTACACTGTGTCTCCCTGTACTCCTGTTTACTCTCTTCAGTCCTCTCAATGTCCCACTTCTTCTTAGCTAACCTCTTCTTTTGTACACACTCCTGCACTTCCTCATTCCACCACCAAGTTTCCTTATCTCACCAAGTATTCTCCTACCTGTCTCCCTGATCACATTAGCTGTAGTTGTCCAGTCATCTGGAAGCAATTCCTGACCACCCAAAGCCATTTTCAACTCCTCCTTGAAGACAACACGACACCCTTCTTTTTTCAGCTTCCACCACTTTGTCTTCTGCTCTGCCTTTGCCTTCTTCACCTTCCTCACCATCAGCATCATCCTGCACACCACCATCCTATACTGTTTAGCAACACTCTCACCCACTACTACTTACTACATAAGTCAGCCTATGCTCCTGTTTCTTCTGGAAGAAAGTATTTACCACAGCCATTTCCATCCTTTTTGCAAAATCTACCAACATCTGTCCTTCTGCGTTCCTGTCTTGGATACCAAACCTGCCCATCACTTCCTCGTCCCCTCTGTTTCCTCCACCAACATGTCCATTGAAGTCTGCCCCAATGACCACTCTTTCACCTCTGGGGTTACTCTGTATCACTTCATCTAACTCACTCCAGAATCTCTCCTTCTCTTCTCGCTCACATCCTGTCTGTGGGGCATAAGCACTAACAACATTGAACATCATGCCTTCAATTTCTATCTTGAGACCCATCACTCTGACACTCTTTTCACTTCTAGAACATTCCTGACAAACTCCTCCTTCAAGATGACTCCTATTCCATTTCTCTTCCCATCCACACCATGAAAAAACAGCTTAAACCCTGCTCCTAAGCTTCTAGTCTTGTTACCTTTCCACATGGCCTCCTGAACACACAGTATGTCCACCTTCCTCCTCTGCATCATGTCAGCCAGCTCTCTACCTTTTCCTGTCATAGTTCCAACATTCAAATTTTCTACTCTCAGTCCTAGACCCATGCTTTTCCTCTTCTATCCCTGCCTACGGACACGCCTCCCGCCTCTCCTTCTTCGACGTCTTCGACCAACAGTTGTCCAATTTCCACCAGCACCCTGATAGCGGTCGTTGTTAACCCGGGCCTTGACTGATCCGGTATGAAATGTTCTGTTGTGACTCGCATATTTTATTTGGTATTTGTTTTACGCCGGCTGCCCTTTCTGATGCAACCCTCTGCTTTTATCCGGGCTTGGGACCGGCGTGAGGGAGAGACATTGGCTTGTGCCCCTCCCTCACGGCTGCATTAAAAAGGCTTTCAAGACCATTGTCGGGCAACACCTCGGGTTCATTTGTAACAATCACTTAGCCTACTGCATACACTATAATAATAATAATAATAATAATAATAATAATAATAATAATAATAATAACATGGCAGGGTGGCATGGTGGTTGTGCGTCTGTGTTCAGCAAGAAGGTTTTGGGTTCGATTCCCGGACTCGGGGATTTCTGGGTGGAGTTTGCCTGCCCACCCCTTGCTTGCGTGGGGTTCCTCCAGGTACTCCAGTTTCTTCTCCTAGCTCAAAAACATGAACAATAGGCGAACTGGCTGATCCAAATCAAACCAAGTGTGTTAGCCCTGCCATGGCCTTTCGAGCTGTTCAGGTTACACTCCACGCTTGCCCAAATGCTGAGATGGATGCCAGCGTCCCGAGACCCTCACTCGGATTCGACAGCTTAGAAAATGAATGAATGGATGACTTAATGAAATTTATAATAAGTAAATAAATACATAAATAAATAAATACCAAAGCATTAAGCAAGAAGAGATGTGATTTTATAAAGCCTCACTTGGCAGGGAAATTAAAATTAACACCCTCGTGTCACACTCAGTGTAATTCTGATAGATATGTAAAGCCATAAGAAGACATGCTCATGTGTCAAACAAATATAACAATGATCTACCAGAATCCATCGCACGTGTGACGTGCAGGAACACAATGATGAAACCAAGACCAGCACCAAACATGACGTCTGAAGCAAAGAAAACACACACACACACACACACACACACACACACACACACACGATAATTAAACCTGTCATGAGTAAAAGCTTCAGATTTATGAGACGTTCGTGAGTCTATTCTTCATAAAGAACTATAACTATATACTGAGAACTTCCTTAATCTGTGCAACATCTGGCACATACACTGAGTGTACAGGACTTTAATTTAAACATCTTCAGTTAGAACACAAAGTAGCACATCTGTATTAAAATCAAATCTAAAGCTAGAAGTAGATTACAGTCAGTGGCTATTTTCTTATCATAAACATTAAAAAAAAACCTATACAACAGTGTGAATGTATTATTTATGTACTTATGAATATAATATAAATGCACTATACATTAACATTTATTTCTTATGCAACTATAAACATTATATATATATATATATATATATATATATATATATATATATATATATATATATATATAATAGACATTTTACTCAGATTTAAATTCTGACAAAAATTTTTTTGAACTAAACTGATTTCTGAAAGTTTTTAATTGCGCAGCTGATTTCACTCCATCATTCTGTCATCATCAGTCCACAACTACAACCTTAATCATCAAATATCCTCAGAGCTTCATTAATAATAATAATAATAATAATAATAATAATAATAATAATAATAATCACATATCTCACACACTGTGATTGCTCACCGATGGGAGAATCCACTCCTACTCTGGTTTTCTCTCTCTCTCTCTCTCTCGCTCTCTCTCTCTCTGTGTGTGTGTGTGTGTGTGTGTGTGTGTGTGTGTGTGTGTGTGTGTGTGGTCCACTTAGTTACAAATTAATCTCAGAAATGTGTAAATACTGTAAGGAAACCTTGGCTGTAAACCATTGCTGAAAATGTTCTAGTAATGTGCTTTATCTTCATTTAATTAATATTTAATATATGACAACTATATTTTAAAAGTGCCCTATTTTTTAACGCGGCATATTTGAAAACAGAAATTAAATGTACAAAGAACTGATATTCCATGAACCCTGTAAATCCTTCAAGTGTACTAACACACACAACAGTAAAACAGATCAAACCCAACATCCTGCGGTCACGGTTCATAAATAATTACATCACATAATCCACATACACCATCCAGCCCAAACAATCTACTGATTAAGATTTCAACACATTGAATCCATCCGAAATCATTCAATTAAGCTGTCAATCAATCAATCAATCAAGGATAAAAAGGTTCAGAAGAGGTAGCTAACAAATTTATTGGAGAAATAAACAAGAAAATAAACAAATAAATATATAATGTAAATAAATGTATAATAAATGTAATAAATATAATAAATGTATAATAAAACTGAAGCTGAGCGTTTTTATTCAGAGTGAAATTTCAGCTAATTATTTATTTCATCAAATTACTGTATTAAGGATTTTTTCTTTTCTAATTTATAAATCTTAAATGTGATTTTCACTTGAGGTTCTCTTTGGGAGAAACGAGGATGGATAGGATCAGGAATGAGCACATCAGAGGGACAGCACATGTAAAATGTTTTGGAGACAAAGTCCGAGAGGCTAGATCGAGATGGTTTGGACATGTACAGAGGAGGGATAGTGAGTATATTGGCAGTAGGATGCTGAGGTTGGAACTACCAGGCAGAAGGCCTCGAGGAAGACCAAAGAAGAGATTTATGGATGTGGTGAAGGAAGACATGAAGGTCGTTGGAGTAAGAGAAGAAGATGCAGAGGACAGGGTGAGATGGAGGCAGGTGATTCGCTGTGGCGCCCCCTGAAGGGAGCAGCCGAAAGGAAAAGAAGAAATGTGATTTTCACTTATTTCACCACTGGGTGGCGCACTTTGTCTAACTCTCAATAGTTTTACCCTGAGGATGTAAATAATTCTTAATTATGTTTGCCTTCAGACACACACACACGACTTTTTCTCAATTTCTTTTATTTCTAAGTTGTACTCAGGCTGGTCACAGAGTTACACATCAGTTTCAATCTCAGTATAAATGTGAATTAACAGGATTAATGCAATAGACCAAGCTAAACCACAGAGAGAGAGAAAGAGAGAGAAAGAGAGACTCAGGACAAATTGATAGAAAGATGGATAGATATGATGGCGGTGCGCCCTGCTCTTGCAGTACAAGTTTCTGAGCCAAATAAACACGAATAAATGACAAATCTTTCAGAATGGTTATTGTTTTAATCTCTACATTTTTCTGGCACAGTCGGTGCAGTAGATGTTTCCTTCCTTGGAGATGAAACGTTTCTCGGACACGTTTGTGGCGCACTTCTTGCAGGTGAAGCAGTAATCATGCCACGTTCCTCCCTCGTAGTTCACCACATTGGCAGCTTTTCCAAAACCTGCAACAATAAAAAGAACAGACTCCTGAATGCGTGTGAGTGTGAGAGCATCCGGGTGTTTATGCCATTGACACAGACCCAGGGGTGGGCAATCTTATCCGCAAAGGGCCGGTGTGGGTGCAGGTTTTCACTTCAACCAAACAATAGCCACACCTTCCACCTGTTTCCGCCAATCACTGATCACCAAAAAAGAAAAGAAAAACAAAAACCTAGATTGGACATTTCTGTTTCAATTCTGAAGTGGAGCCCTCTTGGTGAGATCCCCTTGCTTTAAGTCTGAAACAGTAATGTGATCTCACCAAGATGGCTCCACTTCAGAATTGAAACAGAAATGCCCAATCTAGGTTTTTGTTTTTCTTTTCCTTTGATGATCAGTGATTGGTGGAAACAGGTGGAAGGTGTGGCTATTGTTTGGTTGAAGTGAAAACCTGCACCCACACCGGCCCTTTGCGGATAAGATTGTCCACCCCTGCACTGATTCGTTAAAAAAAAAAAAAAAAAAAGCATCCAGAGCTATTTTCATCCCCTCAAAACTACCGGCTTACTCAGGAATTCTGGAATTATCTCAACACAGGAACATTTGTCTGAAAGGAACGCAGTGACGTTTGCATTTTCCCGTCATACTTAGCGTCTTTCAGCTGTGTCCCAAATACCTCTACTCCATACTCCTCACTCACTATCGACAGCCTGGTTCCAATTATCCCGCACTTTTGGGACGAAGCAAATGGAATACGTACAGTACAGTACATGCAACTTGAATTAAATCTAGAGCAGGGATCACCAACGTGGTGCCCAGGGGGCACCATGTAGCCCACAAGGACAATATAAGTTGCCTGCGGACTTGTTCACTGCTGTTTTTCGGACAGGCCCACGGCTGCACAGTGCCACACTCCATTGACCTGCATCTCATTTTTTTAAATATATTTTTTAAATCAAATCAATATCTTCACATAGATGAATATCATTAATTATTAATAATAACAACATATAATTAAAGGTAAATTGAGCAAATTTGTAAATTCAGAGGTGTGTGTATCGACCTGGTAGCCCTTCGTATTAATTGGTACCCAAGAAGTAGCTCTCAGTTTCAAAAAGGTTGGTGACCCCTGAACTAGAATAAAAGAGTAAATAAATGGTGTCCAATATTACTTACGATAAAAATAAAAAAAAAACCAAGATGATGCCCACTGTCCCTATTTTCCTGAATATCATGCCTCGCCTTAAAATGACACAGCCACCCAATAGAACAATTACACTCTTCCGCAATACCGAGGTCGTTACGCAGCTTGACTGCCTTCTCTATACTCAAAGGCCAATTATCAGGCTTCCCTTCGGTACGCCAGCTCCTGAACCAAATGTACAAATCCTTATCGAACTCTCCAAATGTTGCCCCTTTCAGCAATTTCCTCTTCCGGTGGTTTTGTTTTGTTTCAGCTGACTGCCTACAGCGCAACCGCGTAAAGTTTAAATTGGCAATCTTTTCCGATTGTGCAACTCCCTCCCATAACAAAATGTGTCATTATACCAAGTAGGGTCCTGATTGGTCATGATTTTTTTTTATTTTTACATTGCCATTAAATAAGGCCTTCTGAAATATCAGATGCCGGATAATTGGATAAATAGTCTGTATTCCCCAATTCCTTCTCTGTACTCCCCATTCTCTAACCCAGTGGTTACCTGCCCTGTTCCTGAAGGTCTGTCTTCCTGCAGATTTTGCCTTCAACGAAAATCTAACACTCCTCTTTTAGTTTCTTGTGGTGGTGATCAGATCTGTCCGCTGGGCATGATTAGAGTTGGAGCCAAAGTCCTCTGGGAGGTTAATCTCCAGCAACAAGGTATGAGCCCACTGCATAAGTGCCCACTTCTGTGTTCGACATTCCAGTTTGTGAACTGTTTGTGTGTGTGTGTGTGTTTACCGGTGATGGGGTTCTGGCAGCCGCTGCATTTCTTGGCTACATGCGTCTTGTAGCAATCGACACAATAGAGTTTATGTTCGTGAGAGGTGAACTGAGTTCCAGCCAGAGGCTTCACACACGCCACACACACCAAACACTCCGAGTGCCACGGTTGGTCCTGATAGTTCACGCCACCTGTTGTGATGGGCTACACACACACACACACACACACACACACACACTGTAAAACCTGTTGAGGTGCTGTGTGTGTGTGTGTGTGTGTGTGTGTGTGTGTGTGTGTGTGTGCGCGTGTGTCTGTGTCACCTTCTTGCAGGCAGTGCAGTGTTTAGCAAATTTGCTCTCATGGCATTTGCTGCAATAAACATTCTCATTTTTCGTGATGAAACTTTCAGAGCCGATTGGTTTCTTACACTCATAACACATGAAACAGTCATCGTGAAATGTGTTGCCCTTGTACTCCACACTCTCTGCACCTTCATCAAACACACACACACACACACACACACACACACACACACACAGTACATAATTACACCTGTGGCAAAAAAAGCTGCTGATATACAACCGAGTGAGATAAGAATTATCAGATAGTAATTCTGTCCAGGTGAAAGTAAAAGTGTCTCACAGGTAACAAAATACAAATATTCTGGTAGAGTATATGCACCTATACATACATTGTATACTAAAAGGTACATATCCAAATGCCTTGAAGGTTAAGTTAAGGGTAAGTTGATATAGAGAAAAAAAATCCCTACAGGTAAGGACAGTATATTTACAAATACAGTGGTACGTCACCTTACGAAAGACCCAACAAACAAAAAATCCAAGTTACGAAATGCATTTACCTAAAATTTCCGTCTCTGGAGACGAAAATAATTCACGTTACGAAACGCGCCATCTCAAAAATTCAAACAATGTGAGTTGCTCTCCCATTGGCTATCTCCCAACATCCCGCCCCGCTGGCCTCCTATTGGCTATTATGGAGCTGCATCTCCATAATACCCATGCTTTTCATGTGCCTTCGACCCATTGTTCGTCACAGAGTTTATAACTCTCTTTGCTTAATTGAGTATGCATGGTAGATTGTGCCGATCTGAGCAGATAGTTAATTCATCTCTGTGTATGAGACTTGCACCCATGCTAGTAGGCTTACACTTCTGACCAACCAGATTTGCTGAGGGTTACAAAAGTCCACAAAAACAGTGTAAACACAAAGATCACAGAGACGACGTCTGAACACAAGGGTAACACACTATATAACTGATTTTATATATATAAAATCGAAAAAACGTAAAACAGATGAACGTAAGTCGGGGAGCGCCTGCATAAACTAGTCCTTCTCAAAAGATTAGCATTGGATGCTTCGATAGCGGCCTTAAGCTCATCCACAGTGTTGGGTCTGGTGTCTCAACTTTCTCTTCACAATATCCCACAGATTCTCTATGGGCTTCAGGTCAGGAGAGTTGGCAGGCCAATTGAGCACAGTAATAGCATGGTCAGTAAACCATTTAGCAGTGGTTTTGTCACTGTGAGCAGGTGCCAGGTCGTGCTGAAAAATGAAATCTTCATCTCCATAAAGCTTTTCAGCAGATGGAAGCATGAAGTGCTCCAAAATCTCCTGATAGCATTGACCCTGCCCTTGATAAAACACAGTGGACCAACACCAGCAGCTGACATGGCACCCCAGACCATCACTGACTGTGGGTACTTGACACTGGACTTCAGGCATTTTGGCATTTCCTTCTCCCCAGTCTTCCTCCAGACTCTGGCACCGCGATTTCCGAATGACATGCAAAATTTGCTTTCATCCGAAAAAGTACTTTGGACCACTGAGCAACAGTCCAGTGCTGCTTCTCTGTCGCCCAGGTCAGGCGCTTCTGCCGCTGTTTCTGGTTCAAATGTGGCTTGACCCGGGGAATGCGGCACCTGTAGTCCAGTCCACTGCTTCCACAGGTCCCCCAAGGTCTGGAATCGGCCCTTCTCCACAATCTTCCTCAGGGTTCGGTCACCTCTTCTGGTTGTGCAGTGTTTTCTGCCACACTTTTTCCTTCCCACAGACGTCCCACTGAGGTGCCTTGATACAGCACTCTGGGAACAGCCTATTCGCTCAGAGATTTCTTTCTGTGTCTTACCCTCTTGCTTGAGGGTGTCAATGATGGCCTTCTGGACAGCAGTCAGGTCGGCAGTCTTACCCATGATTGCGGCTTTGAGTAATGAACCAGGCTGGGAGTTTTTAAAAGCCTCAGGAATCTTTTGCAGGTGTTTAGAGTTAATTGGTTGATGCAGATGATTCGGTTAATAGCTCGTTTAGACTACCTGAACATGATATGCTCATTTTTTGAGATACGCCGCATTGAAGCAGTCATTTCTGCAAAAGGATTCCCGACCAAGTATTGAGTACAGAACTGAACATAATTATTTGAAGGTTGACTTTTTTTATTTAAAACACTTTTTTTATTGGTCGGATGAAATATGCTAATTTTTTGAGATAGGAATTTTGGGTTTTCATGAGCTGTATGCCGAAATCATCAGTATTAAAACAATAAAAGACCTGAAATATTTCAGTTGGTGTGCAATGAATCTAAAATATATGAAAGTTTAATTTTTATCAGTACATTACAGAAAATAATGAACTTTATCACAATATGCTAATTTTTTTAGAAGGATCTATACGTAGTTATTTTAGGTAAGGATGGCCTCAGGGTTAAAGAAACCTAGTAGGTAAAGACTATTTGTAGGTCCACATGTTTCAGGGTTGAAAGGTGAGATATTAATATGGTGAGCGCACCTGCAAGGATGGGTTTGTAGCAGGTGTGGCAGCGGGGCGCGTCCTCACGTGAGCTACATTTCCCACAAAGGATCCGGTTGTCTTTCACACTGAACGACTCTTTAGCCAAATTCTTATAACACTTGAAGCAGTGGAAACAGTCCTCATGCCAGTAACGACCCTTATAATGCAGCTCCTGTGGAGACATGGTGATGGCGGGTAAACTTTATAAACGGTGCCTATAATGTTTATTATTACTCAGTATAATACAGTGCAGTCTTATTGTTATGTATGTGAACTGATTGGTGTTGAAAAAGATTGTAAGACCTTAGAGTCCGTGGTGATTGGACGACGACACTCAGCACATTTGTTGGCGTAGAATTTTTCAAAGCAGCGCACACACACGGGCTTGTCATCCTTCTGCACATATTTCTTTCCATTCAGATCACCACGGCAATAAAAACAGCTGAAACGGTCTGACATGGTGACACTGTGCGCGCACACACACAAGCACACACACACACACACGCACACACACGCACACAGACACAAGCACACACACACACACACGCACACACACGCACACAGACACAAGCACACACACACACAAGCACACACACACAAGTACACACGCACACACACACGCACACACACATGCACACACACATGCACACACACACGCACACAAGCACACACACACACACACACACACACGCGCACACACAAGCACACACACCCACACACGCACACACACGCACACACACGCGCGCACGCACACACGAGCACGCACACACACACACGCACACACACACACACACACACACATTAGTATTTTCTCTCTCAGGTCACTCCCACACTCAGGAAGAGAGAGATGATGTCAAAGTTTCCCTTGATAACAGTGTTTGTTCTCTTTCTTTGTTCCTGTGTGCGTGTGTATGTGTGTGTGTGTGTTGTAGTCATGAGCAACAGCTGTCCACACACTACTCAGTTTTTTTTTTAATATAACAAAGGGAAGTGTGTGTGATATGAAGGTGAGAAGTCAGTGCACAGAGGCCAGCAGTGAATAAATAACTCGTCCAATTTAATTATTCATTAACGTGAATCACATGGATGAATTCGTGCGCGCGCGGGTTCATCTCAGATATTTTTCTCAATCTATACATTAAAACTTCATTATTTTCTGCAAGCGTGTATTACAGGTTAAAGAAGGAAGATAACATGCTCAGATTCTTTACATAATCAAATGAATAAAGTGAAGGAGGCAGTGATCAGGTTGAACTTCGATCAGAATGTTAATGCATGGTGCTGAAGAACTTGGTGCTGAAGAACTTGGTGCTGAAGAACTTGGTGCATAAACTGAACCGATTGAACCAGAACACTGAGAAAATGCAAACCCTCCACAATACGCCCTGCAGGATTTCCGAAAGATTGGAACGGTGTGGTCCGTAAATGTCTCCATAGCAACCATGTAAACTGTGTACAATCCCATACGGCTTATTACACACCACATTTTATTTCTGTGCCTCGACACTGCAGCACAAAAACCCACAGAAATGAAGCATTGAACTTCTTACAATTCATTTTTAACATCCAGCCTATAAAACACACACACACACACACACACACACACACACACACACACACTCCTGCTTGTTCCTTCACTGAGGAGAGCTCATAGTTTTGTGTTAAATTGAAGGTTTTAAGTTCAAGCCTTAAATTTTTGAGTCAAGTCTCTTTATAATACAGTCGGCCCCCAACTTACGAAGACCCCCGTGTGAAACCCCGGGTTACGAAAAACAATTTCCTGAGTTTCCCTCCCCGAGATACGAAACAACCTCCTCTTACGAAAAGAAATTCAAAATTCAAACGCGCCAATCAAAATTTCACACGACGTGCAAGTTGCTCTCTCATTGGCTTTCTCTCAACATTCCGCCCCACTGGCCTCCCAGATAGAGACAGAAGGCAGCTTCACTCTTTAGTTTTTAGGTTTAGTTTTTTAAGTTGTTTTAATTCAGTAAATGTTGAATAAATGTGGGCGCATTTGAGTTCATCTGAAATTCCGATCCTTCAAGGAATCAAATTAAAGTTGAGTTTGTCAAGCAGGGAATGCGCTTTGAATGCCACGTCTTGTGGGCGTGGCCCGCAGCTCGTGCGACAGAGAGGGCGATAGAGATAACGAATAACGCTTTAGTTTTAGTTTAATTTTTTAAGTTGTTTTAATTCAGTAAATTGTCAAGCAGGGAATGGGCTTTGAATTCACGTCTTGTGGGCGTGGCCTGCAGCGCACGTGAGAAAGAGACAGAGAGAGAGGTGTGTGTGTGTGTGTGTGTGTGTGTGTGTGTGTGTGTGTTAATAAATAATGTTTAATAATGGTTTAATTAATAAATATGTTAATAAAATGGTTTAATATGTAAATAAAATGTTTAAATGGTTTAATAAATAATTTTCTTTTACTTTTAACACACATTTCATACCAAATTGGTGTACTTTTGTCATTTTTAAAGGGTTTATGGAGTTTATCCAGTCCAAAGACAGGAGCCTCGGAACGAATTAGGCGTTTAACATGTAAGATGCGACCCCGACTTACAAAATCCCCGCAATAAGAAGCGGGCTCTGGAACGGATTGGTTTCGTAAGTCGGGGCCGAGTGTATTTGATGAGAATTAAAAGCCTGTTTTTTTGTGATCTCAGGAATACCACTGAATACCCAAGTCTCCATCCGCATGTTTCTCCACTTTAATGAAAGTAAATTGAATAAACCCCCAGTCCAGCTAACTGGGTTCTAAAGGGCCAGCCACATCTCTCTCTGTCTGTGGTGAGAGGTAAAATAACCATTGCTGATTTCCCTAAATAGTAGCTGCAGAGCCTTCAGCATGTTTCTGCCCTGCGATGGCCTGGCAAGCTGTCCAGAGTGTACTGTGCCATTGCAAACCTGAGATGCTCAGTGAGATGGGCACCAGCGGCCCTAATTAGGATAAAGTAGTTCAGAAAAGGAATGAATGAAAATGAAGACAATGCAAAAGGTCAACAAAAATAGATAACTAAAAGTCAGTACAGAACGAACCATCTGATCCAACTTGTTTTATGTTCAGATGTCTCAGGTGATGTCATTTTTCCTGCATAATTTTACAAGCAGCTGGAAACCTTCGAGTTTATCCTCCTCCTCTAGCGCCTGCTGTTCCTGAGCCGCTGATGGATCTAAATGATTAACACATGTCTGGCATTAAACTGTAGCTTCACCCCTGCTCTGAGCATGACTCCACCATTTCTCTATAACATTTCTTTTAGAATGAGTTAAAAAGTGTAAAATTATGTAAACCAGGGATTTTCAAGCCTGGTGTGAGTGCAGGTTTTCACTTCAATCAAACAGTAGCCAAGCCATCCATCTGTTTCGATCCTGATATTACTGTACAGTACTATAATTTTAGTGCTTCAATTTTGAAGCAGGATGGCAGCCATCTTGGTGAGACTACCTTGCTAACAGATATCAAAATGGAGCCATGAAAATTTAACACATAAAAAAAAAAAAAAAAAAAAAAAGCTTAAAATGTTTACTGCTGTCGATCAGAATACCTTCAGTTTGTACTGTATAACCTTACCATTAATTTAACTTATTTGTTGTTCTTCTTTTTTTCCTTTCGGTTGTTCCCTTCAGGGGTCGCCACAGAGAATCATCTGCCTCCATCTCACCTGATCCTCTGCATCTTCTACTCTTACTCCAACTGCCTATATGTCCTCCTTCACCACATCCATAAATCTTCTCTTTGGTCTTCCTCTTGGCCTTCTGCCTGGTAGTTCCAACCTCAGCATCCTACTACCAATATACTCACTATCCCTCCTCTGTACATGTCCAAACCATCTCAATCTGGCCTCTCTGACTTTGTCTACAAAACCTCTTACATGTGCTGTCCCTCTGATGTATTCGTTCCTGATCCTATCCATCCTCGTTACTCCTAAAGAGAACTTCAACATTTTCATCTCTGCTACCTCCAGCTCTGCCTCCTATCTTTCCTCCAGTGCAACTGTTTCTAAACCACACAACATCGCTGGCCTCAACACCATCATGTACACTTTTCTTTTCATTCTTGCCGATACCTTCCTATCACACATCACACCGGACACTTTTCGCCAACCATTTCCATCTGCCTGTACACGCTTCTTCACCTCTTTTCCACACTCTCCATTGCTGTGGATTGTTGAGCCTAAGTACTTAAAATCCTCCACCTTCTTTATCGCTGCTCCCTGTAACCTCACCATTTCTCTTGTGTCCTTGTACACACATGTATTCTGTCTTACTGAGGCTAACCTTCATTCCTCTCCTTTCCAGGGCATACCTCCAACTCTCGAGATTTTCCTGCACTTGTTCTCTGCTCTCACTGCAGATCACAATGTCATCTGCAAACATAGTTCATGGAGATTCTTGTCTAACCTCGTCTGTCAGCCTGTCCATCACCATCGCAAACAAGAAGGGGCTCAGAGCTGACCCTTGATGCAATCCCACCTCCACCTTAAACTCCTCTGTCACACCGACAGCACACCTCACCACTGTCGTACATCACTCATACATGTCCTGCACCACTGTTAGAATATAGGATATATCTCTGACCTAATACGTACGAATGATTGAATCATGAAGCAAGAAGTTCTCCTTATCCTGTTGTGCCCCGATGTCCTAGGTTTTGTGTAAAACATCAACCAGACCTAACTGGATGTTCGAGGCTGTCTCTCTTTTGTCACCACATCCCTACGTACGAATGCAAACAGTTACGTAACCAACATACCAACAATCCAACATGATAGGGTGCTATCCACACACACATATCCACACACACATACACCCACACACACACACATACACATATACACACACACACACCCCCACCCTATGTTATGACGAAGGTACTTTGACCAAGGACAAGGACATATGACATATGACTTTGACCAAGGACATATGACTCTGTGATTATCTGCTTGCAAAAACAAAGAAACTGCATAAAAAGCTTGTGCTCAGAAACACCCTCTGAGCTTCTGATGAATAAACCAGACTGATTTCACTCGTGTGGTTCGTTGTCTGTTGCTCCCGGAGCGCTCTAAGACGTTGAGATACAGGAATCCAGATCGTGCAGGTTTACATAAGAGCTTCTACAGAGAGAGTTCTTACAATTTGGTGACCCCGACGTGATACTCCTGATCAGGTAAGACAAGATTTGTTTGACTACCTGGTTAGCAGTATCTGAGCGTCTGTTATCCCCTTCTCTAGAAGGGATGGTTATCCCCTTTTCATAAGGGACGGTTTATCCTCAGTTGCTATAACTGGGACGGTTTATCCTCAGTTGCTATAACTGGGACGGTTTATCCTCAGTTGCTATAACTGGGACGGTTTATCCTCAGTTGCTATAACTGGGACGGGTTATCCTCAGTTGCTATAACTGGGAAGAGCGCTATACAAAAGGTGCACGTGTATTCCTGTATGCCAACGTATTTTTTGTTTTTGTTAGAAGATAGACAATGGGAAATTCCTACCCAAAGCCTAAGGTCCGGGAAACTCCGAAGGAGTGGATGAATAGATGTGGTCTAGCTTATTATACTGAGCCGGCGGGATGGACTGAGGGACTCGACCAAGTACCAAACTTTCCTCGAAATGGGACTTTTGATGCAGGATTTCTGACATCCGCGCATCGCATGATTTATGATGGATTGGGCAACCCTTCATGGGATTACGAATACATGAAAGAGGCATATGTTAAATGGTATGAAATGCGTTCGTACTGGCTATCGTTAAAAGAAGGGATTTATACAGAAAGACAGGGAAATGTCATTACTGTGGAAAGGAAGGACACTGGAAGAAGGAATGTAGAAAGAGACAGAGAGATGAGGAGAATTCTGCAGCACGCTCTAGTTCGCCCCCACCACCCTCGGATCCCACTGAAGTGACGACAACACGCCCATATTCGCGAGGACGTGATTAGGGATGCCCGCGGAGTAGGGACCCTGAGACCTGTAGCTTAATGCATCTAGTGTTTAATTCACCCTGCAATGAGAATCTGCCGCTCCTTCCTATTGTTCTAGAGGGGGTGGAATATCTTTTTGTTATCGATAGCGGGGCGACCCTATCTTCTTTAGGCAGGGACTATCAGGGTGCTGTATCTTCCAGGTCTATTAGCTCTGTGGGAATAGATGGGGTTCCTTTCTCCTCCCCATATACGCCACCCCTTCTCCTACATTTTCCTGATGATCACACGCTTGATAAATTACAGATATCCTATTCTTTTGTACATATGTCCGAATGCCCCTTTAATTTGTTAGGCCGTGACCTCATGAGTGTTCTGGGGTTCCAAATCTCTTTCCAAGGTTCGAGCATGACCATCCAAACGTGCGACACCTCCTCCGTTTCTCTGTTATCATTGCAAGCGCAGCCCTTGCCTTTTAATGTTAATTCGGCGTGCGTGGCGAGTTCCACCTCGCCCCCTGTACTCGACACACTGCCCACCAATCTTTGGGCAGAGCATAAGAATGACGTGGGTTGTGTGGACTGCGTCCCATATGAAGCTACCGTGAAGCACATTTCGCCCGTGTACATCCGACAATACCCCTTGTCGCCTAAAAAAATGTTGGGTATCGACACTATTTTGGCCGCTCTTTTGGAACAGGGTATCATTGTGCCATGCACAAGCCCTTATAACATGCCTGTGAACCCGGTTCCCAAGCCGGACGGTTCCTGGCGTCTGACACAAGACCTCAGAAAAATTAACGAGCTCATCGTTCCCGTTTCACCGGTTGTTCCGGATGTGCCCTCTATTATGGCTTCTATTCCTTGCGATCACACTCATTTTTCCGTAATCGACCTGTGCTCGGCGTTTTTTAGTATCCCTGTTGAGCCAAGCACACAACCTCTCTTCGCTTTCACACACCGGCAGCGACAGTACACGTGGACTAGATTACCTCAAGGATTTATTGACTCTCCTGCCGTGTTTTCGGCTGCAGTTAGGGATGCGTTGGGTTCTTTGGACGCCCCCGTTGGTTCCTGCGTACACTCTTATGCTGATGACCTCCTGGTGTCCGGCCTAACCTATGAACTATGCCTCGACGCCACTGTCCAGTTGCTCCTCTTACTGGAAAAAAGGGTTTCAAGGTCTCCAAGCCCAAGTTACAGTTCTGCCTCCCCACTGTGATATATCTGGGCTATGAACTCTCTCACGGGATAAAACGCCTTACTCAGGATCGCGTCAAGATCATAGTGGACACTCAGAAGCCTGCCACTAAACAAGCGCTCCTGGCTTTCCTGGGGCTCATTAACTACTGCCGCCAATGGATCCCGGACTGTTCCTTTTATGACAAACGTTTACGCTCTGCCGTGGCTCACACTGACCCTCTCCATCAACCCTTGGTCTGGACTGAGGACATGCTGGACGCATTCAAAGCCCTGAAGTCGGCCCTATGCTCCGCGCCGGCTCTCGGGCTCCCGGATTACAACAAACCCTTTCATCTCTACGTCGCTCACCAGGCCGGCACGGCTTCTGGAGTCTTGGCGCAGGACCACGGGGGGGGGACTTAGGCCTTGTGCTTTCCTCTCCAAAACTCTAGATACTGTGGCTCAGGGTTTACCTGCCTGTCTCCGCGCTGTCGCTGCCAGTGCGGTGCTAGTTCTCGAAGCAGAAAAAATAGTGCTCTCTCATCCACTCGTTTTACACACCAGCCATCAGGTTAGGCATATCCTTAATACTCTGTCTACACAACACATGTCTTCTCAACGTCGTTCAGGTTACAAGGCCATCCTTTGTGCTACTGACAACCTAACTATATCCTGTTCCTCTTCCCTAGATAATGTGGCGCAGGCTCTACAGCGCCTGCTTAATGCTCATGACGACTGCGAACCATTGGAACATGACTGCATGGACACCATTGTTCATGACACCAGCATTAGATCCGACTTAATGTCTACTCCTCTCTCCACAGGTCTCTCCCTGTTTGTAGACGGGGCATGCTCGAAACCCTCCGACGGAGTGTTCCTCTGTGGCTACGCAGTATGTTCCTTACCGGACCAAGTTTGGTCACACAAAAACAACGTACTCGCTTCCCTTTAATTCCGCTCAAGCAGCAGAGTTATATGCGCTCACTCGGGCATGCACTCTCGCTTCCGACCAGGATGTTACTATATACACTGACTCTCGTTACGCTTTTGGGGTGGCGCATGATTTCGGCCGTATCTGGCAATCTCGTGGTTTCACTGCTGCTGACGGTAAGCCCATTTCACATTCCACCTTAGTCCAGGATCTTATTGTGTCCTGCAATCTCCCGCTCCGTTTAGCGATCGTAAAGACCCGCGGTCATTCCTCTGACCACACTGATGAGGCACGAGGTAACTCTTTGGCTGACCGCGCGGCTAAACAGGCTGCCTCGCTCGGCTCCATGCCGCCATTCCTGCAGCCCGCGCTGGTGTCATCCTCACACATGCTTAGCGCCCTCCTCCCTGACTTGGATCTGAAATCCCTTCAGTCCTCGGCATCCACAGAAGACACTGATTTTTTGGTGACAGATATGGAAAAAGATTTTTGTATACGACAACTAGCCTCTACGGTGCACAGCATTCTGGACAAATGCCTGATTTGTGCACAGAACAATGTGTCCAAACCACATGCATCACATCAGCATCTGCCGAAACCAGATACTCCCTTCCAGGAGTGGCAGATAGATTTTACTCACATGCCCCGGCAGGGCCCCTTTAAATATCTATTGGTTATCGTGGATAAATTTTCCCGATGGGTTGAAGCTTTCCCGTGTGGGAACGAAAACGCCCGAGTAGTGGTTCAAAAGTTATCACAGGAAATTATTCCCAGATATGGCCTCCCGTTGGGTATTGATTCGGACAAAGGCACACCATTCACCTCAAAAGTCACTCAACTGTTGGCACAAGAGCTAAAGATCAATTGGCGTTTCCATGTCCCATATCACCCTCAGTCCTCCGGAATCGTGGAACGAACAAACAGAACCATTAAAGGAAAATTACGAAAAGCAATGCACGCCACCGGATCCAGGAATTGGGTTTCGGTGCTGCCTGTGGTCCTGTGGTAATGGGGAGACCCTTTCCTGCTCCTTGGAGGAAGGGAAAACAGGCTTTGGGTACGGAAGATCTAGACATACACATGAGCGAGTATGCCGTGGGCCTTGTTAAGGTCCTAAATGACTATTGGGAACGCACTAATCAGAATACTTCGGTCCCGGCCGATGCAAGCACTCATGCCTTCAAGGTAGGAGACAAGGTGCTGGTCAAGAAATTTGCAAAACTAAATTCATCTTTGGGAGACTCTCCTTACAGTGAGCCCACGGAGATACTCGCTGTTACTCGTACCGCCGTACTAACTGACCTCTTTCCACAGTGGATCCATGCTACCAGACTGAAGAAAACTCCACAATGAAGTATTGTATTGTTTGTTTTTGTGTGACCATGAT
The DNA here is from genome assembly GCA_024760905.1 of Plotosus lineatus. Taxonomy (NCBI): domain Eukaryota; kingdom Metazoa; phylum Chordata; class Actinopteri; order Siluriformes; family Plotosidae; genus Plotosus; species Plotosus lineatus. The sequence continues at coordinate 32,922,249 of CM045743.1, read as the reverse complement.
GTTGTCTATCTTTATTACCTCTGTTCCAGGTCGTAAGACACATATATCACCTAAGAGGGGAGAAGTGTTTTCTAACGGATTCGGCTCAACATAAGCTTACGAGTACCACCTTTACACCCTCTCGTACTGGGAACGGATAACCGAAAATATCCTGTGTTATGTATACCCTCCATGTTCTGCTCTTGCTCGGGCTGATGTGCTCAGCCCCGGGTCTTTGTACATATTACCGTCATCTTGAAAATAACATGTTCTGGCAGTATTTGAATTTTACTGTGAAACGTGATGTAACTTTAGAAGAATGTATTGTTTGCTCTCTATTTCCTCCATTCCCTTTTTGGTATCTTCACTCCATATTTAACCATGCTTGTGCCTGTATGCATTTGTCTGCTGTTGGTGTGTGTGTTCGGACCTTGCATCCTTAGGTGTCTGCTGAATCGTGTGTGGGCCCTGATGGACGCTTTCAGTGGACCAACGTATACGCAACTGGATGCGTAGTCCGACGGCACCTCTTACCCTTCGTCCCGGGTGTAGTGAGGAGTCGGGATCTTGAGGGGACCTGAGTATCTCGAGGCAGTGGGCGAAGGGCGTCGTAGCTCAAGCTGCCCTTCAAGCACAGGCCCCGATCAACCGCGGTCCCTGGTCTCCTGGAAGATCCCGACCTTCGACACCCGCTGAACCTTTGTGTATTCTGCAACGATTTATTAACGAATGATTTATACTTCATGAACATTAAAGTATAAAAGAGGGGAACTGTTAGAATATAGGATATATCTCTGACCTAATACGTACGAATGATTGAATCATGAAGCAAGAAGTTCTCCTTATCCTGTTGTGCCCCGATGTCCTAGGTTTTGTGTAAAACATCAACCAGACCTAACTGGATGTTCGAGGCTGTCTCTCTTTTGTCACCACATACCTACGTCATTTAATGCAAACAGTTACGTAACCAACATACCAACAATCCAACATGATAGGGTGCTATCCACACACACATATCCACACACACATACACCCACACACACACACATACACATATACACACACACACACACCCCCACCCTATGTTATGACGAAGGTACTTTGACCAAGGACAAGGACATATGACATATGACTTTGACCAAGGACATATGACTCTGTGATTATCTGCTTGCAAAAACAAAGAAACTGCATAAAAAGCTTGTGCTCAGAAACACCCTCTGAGCTTCTGATGAATAAACCAGACTGATTTCACTCGTGTGGTTCGTTGTCTGTTGCTCCCGGAGCGCTCTAAGACGTTGAGATACAGGAATCCAGATCGTGCAGGTTTACATAAGAGCTTCTACAGAGAGAGTTCTTACAACCACTCTAACATACTTCTCTGCCACTCCAGACTTCCTCATGCAATAACACAGTTCCTCTCTTGGCACCCTGTCATATGCTTTCTCCAGATCCACAAAGGCACAATGCAGCTCCCTCTGACCTTCTGTGTACTTCTTTATTAACATCCTCAAGGCAAACACTGCATCTGTGGTGCTCTTTCTTGGCATGAAACCAAACTGTTGTTCACAGATGCTGACCTCTGCCCTTAGTCTAGCTTCCACTATTAACTATTTCCCATAACTTCATCGTATGGCTCATCAACTTTATCCCTCTGAAGTTGCCACAATTCTGCACTTCTCTCTTGTTCTTAAAATGGGTACCAGCACACTTCTCCTCCATTCCTCCAGCATCCTCTCGCTCTCTAAGACCTTGTTGAATGTTCTTGTCAGAAAATCTACTGCTACCTCTGCTAGACACTTCCATACCTCCACTGGTATGTCATCAGGACCAAGTGCCTTTCCAGTCTTCATCCTCTTCAATGCCCTCCTCACTTCACCCTTACTAATCTTTGCTTCCTGGTTATTAATCTTACCTCCTGGTCCTCAACAGTCACATCTTCTACTCTTTTTTCTCTCTCATTTTCCTCATTCATCAGCTCTTCAAAGTACTCTTTCCACCTTCCCAGCACACTTCTGTCATCAGTCAATACATTTCCCAGTCTGTCCTTAATCACTCTAACTTGCTGCATGTCCTTCCTATCTCTATTTCTCTGCTGTGCCAACCTGTATAAATAATTTTCTCCCTCCTTCCTGTCCAACCTATCATACAAGTCATCATACGCCCTCTGTTAAGCCTTTGACACCGCTACCTTCGCCTTCAGCTGTGTCTCTCTGTACTCCTGTTTACTCTCCTTGGTCCTCTCTATGTTCCACTTCTTCTTAGCTAACCTCTTCCTTTGTACACCCTCCTGCACTTCCTCATTCCACCATCAAGTTTCCTGATCTACTGTCCTTCCAGAGGACACCCCTAGTACTCTACTACCTGTCTCCCTGATCACATTAGATGTAGTTGTCCAGTCATATGGAACTGCTTCCTGACCACCCGAAGCCTGTTTCAACTTCTCCTTGAAGACAACACCACACTCTTCCTTTTTCAGCTTCCACCACTTTGTCTTCTGCTCTGCCTTTGCCTTCTTCACATTTCTCACCAACAGGTTCATCCTGTACACCACCATCCTGTGGTGTTTGGCAACACTCTCACCCACTACTACTTTGCAGTCACTGACTTCCTTCAAATTACATCATCTACACAAGATGTAGTCTACCTGTGTGCTCTTACCTCTGCTTTTATAAGTCACCATATGCTCTTGTCTCTTCTGGAAGAAAGTATTCACTATGGCCATTTCCATACTTTTTGCAAAATCTATCAACATCTGTCCTTCTGCGTTCCTGTCTTGGATACCAAACCTGCCTATCACTTCCTCGTCCCCTCTGTTGCCTGCACCAACATGTCCATTGAAGTCTGCACCAATGACCACTCTTTCACCTCTGGGGGTACTCTGCATCACTTCATCTAAGTCACTCCAGAATCTCTCCTTCTCTTCTAGCTCACAACCTGCCAGTGTGGCATAAGCACTAACAATATTGAACATCACGCCTTCAATTTCTAAATTGAGACTCATCACTCTGTCTGGTACTCTTCACTTCTAGAACATTCCTGGCAAACCCCTCCTTCAAAATGACTCCTACTCCATTTCTCTTCCCATCCACACCATTATAAAACAGTTTAAACCATGCTCCTAAACTTTTAGCCTTGCTACCTTTCCACCTGGTCTCCTGAACACACAGTATGTCCAACTTTCTTCCTCTGCATCATGTCAGCCAGCTCTCTACCTTTACCTGTCATAGTTCCAACATTCAAAGTCCCTACTCTTACTCTCATTCCTAGGCTCATGCCTTTCCTCTTCTCTCTCTGCCTACGGACACACCTCCCACCGCTCCATCTTCGACCT
>CM045743.1:32898939-32913939 GCA_024760905.1 Plotosus lineatus | reverse complement strand
TTTCTTGCAACGAGCACAATTACCCTTTCTGTCTCCGGTCATCTTCTCGTCACTCATATGACTCTGAAGAACTTTTAAACTTTCCTATTGTCCCCTCTAAAAGCTTTTTGAAAGATATGAAAAACAAACATTTGTTTCAGGTTTTATTCGAAATCTCCTTTTCCTCCTTAATAGTCCATCCTAATTGTCTCATTGAAGTTTTCAAATGTTTGAATGGTTTTGTGAATATTGACAGAAGTGCTTTCTTTGAGATGAGGGAATAGAGTGGCCTTAGGGGCCATTCCCACATGATGCAAGTTAAAAGGTCAAGATTGGAGGTTAGAAAATACTTTTTAGTCACCTACAGTCACCATGTGGAACAGCTGACCACAATATGTTGTCAGTTCATCAACATTAAACGAATTTAAAAATAATTATGATTATTATTATAATGGTTTTTGAGTTGTTATAAGTTAAGTTGTTGTTATTAGTCAATGGTGTGTGCTTTTATGTACAACTTTGTACAAATCTTATTCACATAATAAAAATGTTTTCAAAAATGTTTTCAATGTTTTCAAAGGTGGTTCTTCAGTGTTCCCAAGAAGAACAGGCACTGATGGTCCTTCTTGATTAGGTTGGAAAAGTTGGTTGAACAGGACAGGTTCTCTGAGATGTGGGTCCCCAAGAATTTGAAGCTTGAGACATGTTCAACAGCTGGTCATGAGTGTCCCCCTTTTTCTTCCTGAAGTCCACAATGAGCTTCTTGCTTTTGTTGGTGTTCACGAGTAGGTTGTTGCCAGAACCATGCAGGTAGGTGCTGTACCTCTGCCCTGTAGTCAAACTCATCATTGTCACTGATGAGTATGATCACTATGGTATCATCTGCAAACTTTATGATGGAGTTGGAGCCATACATGGGCTTGCAGTCATGGGTGAAGAGGGAGCAGAGTATCATGCTCAGCATACAGCCCTGAGGTGCACCGGTGTTGAGTGTGGTGGTGGAGGAACATTACTGTGGTCTGTTGGTCAGAAAGTTCATGATGGAGTTGCAGAGGTAGGTATTGATTCCAATATCCTCAAGTTTTGTGGTTAACTTGGAGGGAATGACTGCGTTGAATGCTGAGCTGAAGTCAACAAACAGTTTTACATATTTGTTCTTGTTGACCACGAGTGAGTACACATAGCGCAGTGCTCTGGCAGCATTCTCTGTATTCCTGTTGCTTATATGCAAATTGACGTTGGTGTGGGACGCAGACATTACTTGAGGTGTGCCAGGAGCAGTCGCTCAAAACACTTCATCACAGTGAGTATTAGTGCAATAGGACAGTAGTCTTTCCTGCATGCTGGCGAGGAGTGTTTCAGCAGTGGCACTCTAGAAGCAGGCTTCAAGCACACTGGTACTGCTGCTTGGGTGAGTGACAGGTTGATGATATCTGTGAAGACTCCTGTGAGCTGTTCAGCACAGGCTCTGAGCACACATCCAGGGATGCCATCAGGGCCAGCAGACTTAGGAGTGTTAATTCACCTCCGTGTATTATGGACATCCCTGGGGGAGAGGAGAAGGGTCTGGTGATCATTAGATGACTTGGTCTTTATGCCCTTGTCCTTGTCTTTGTCGAAAGGAGCCTAGAAGTCATTTAGGTCATTGAGGAAAGACACGTTCATGGCAGTTGGTGTAGAGTTGCTTTGCTTGGGGGTCATAATTTACAAAGTGCTCCTGTACCTTCAGCTTGTTGTCATGCTTAACGTTTTTGATACCCCTTTTCAGGTCTGCCTTGGCTGTACTGTAGAACTGTGCATCACCTGATCTGAAGGCTTTGTCGCGTGCCTTGAGCAAAAGCTGCACTTCCCTGTTCATCCATGGCTCTGATTAGGAGGATGATCTGTTTCTCAGTGGTGACTTTGTGGTGATGATGGATTCCACTACTGAGTGAGTGTAAGAGTCAAAGTATGTATTAGAGCCACAGGTGACCTGAGAGGCAAACATACTCCAATCTGTGTCATTAAACTGGAGTACAAAGTCTACCCCTGCTGGCTATACCTTGGTCTTCACAGATGGCTTCACACAGTTGATGAGTGGACTGTACTTGGGGTGAGAACCAAAGAATGGTGATCAGATTGGTGTGGCACTCTGAATGGCTTGCTATCACAATACACAACCATTCACAATCAGTGGTACCTTTGAAACCAGAGTATCTGGAGAAAACTCACATAAGCATGGGGAGAACATGCAAACAAGCCCTGGGCTCGAACACCAGACCTTCATGCTGTAGGGTGAATGTACAGTTTTAAAGGTTTTTTTTTTTTTAAGGGTGAAAAACGTCTTCCTTTCAGAGGTTCACACTCACATCAGTTTCTCAACTCAGGGGCCTTCATTCGAGTTTATGTCTCAAAAAATTCAACAAAAACTTTAATATAATAAAGTCTGAATGTGTTCACTGACAAACATATTCCTGAAATGTTGTAAGTTGATGGTGTTTTTTTTTTTCTATTGACCCATTAAAGCAGCAATTAGTACAGACGTGTAGGAAAACGCACCCACAAGGGTCTGCACTAATATCAGATGAATAAAAACAGGAAAGCAGAAAAGGACGAAACAGATTGTTCATAGTATAAATAACTTTTTAATATCTGTAATTTATTGTTTAAAAATATGGATGAAAATAAAAGTATTTCATTAAAAACATTTTCAGTTAAGTTTGTGTTCTTGGAAGAATTATTTCTCACTCACTCACACACACACACACACACACACACACACACACACACACACACACACGTGTGTATGTACATATATATATATATATATATATATATATATATATATACTGTATAATATAAACTCATTTATGTGTATATTTGCCACTCATTTAGAAACCTATGTGAGAATGGAGGAAGTTAACAGGAAATGTCTCTCTCACAACACCCACACATACATACACACACACACACACACACACACACATAGATACTGTTGAACAGAAGCGACAGTGGAAAATTCAATGTCTACAGGAAGATGTTTTTATCTTTTTTTCTCATTTTTGTGTGGATTTGCTCAGGATCTGCTTCGACTCTTCATCACGGTGAGTTTCATCCCATGGGTTCTTTCAGATTTCTTCTAATAATCCCTAAATATATTTTTGTCTGATCGCTAGACTTTATTAATCCCAGAGGGAAATTCACAATGATGATGTTTTGTATCTGCTGGGAGTTTTAATTGCTTTTAAACTTGTTTACAATAAAATAAGAGGAATGAACTACACCACAAACACTATTGCAGTAAAATGCTCGTAAATTGTTAAACTTCACAGACTGCCCTAAACATAAAGTTTGTTTCAGCTCACAATTAATCATAAAAAATATGAATTAATTAGTTGATACATTTTTAAAAATTAACTTTAACTTTTAATAACTTATAAACCCAAGACAAGTATTTAAAACTTCTGATGATCGATGGATGTAAAGAGAAAATATAAGTTTACATACTTTAATGTTTTTGTCTTTATTTACATTATAATCAAACAGTGAGGTGATATGACATCATAAACTAATTCTTCTTTCATATCTTCTTTCATATCTATCGTGTTATGAATAAAACATCTACATTATGAATAAATTTTCAACAATCAGATCTGTAAGAGTCTTTTTCGTATATATAGAGGATAATTTTGATAAAACATTCTTTTAATATTATTTTTAATTTATTATATTATACATATTTTAAATGCGTAAACCAATGCTGATTTGATTATAATATGATTACAGTCAAATTAAATGTTACGTTATAATTAAAGTAAGTGTGTGTGTGTGTGTGTGTGTGTGTGAACCACAGGTGTTTTTTTCAGCCTTTTGTACTTCCTGTAGTGTGCTGATGAATTTCAGATGAAGTGAATTTGACGTCAGGCTTTATCACTACTTTTAGATTCACTAACCAAACCCTTTTGAACTCAGAGTTTGTAGCAAAGAAATGCTAATCATTTTACTCATAGACCATCACTTCCTGTGTGTGTGTGTTGTGTGTGTGTGTGTGTGTGTGTGTGTGTGTGTGTGTGTGTGTTCGGCCCGTGCGTTCCTGCTCTTACATATTATTGTTTTCTGTTAAGATTTCACCTGACGGTGAAAAGGGATCATACTGGAAGTTAATTCAGATCCCAAATTTAAAAAAAAAAAAAAAAAAAAAAAAAAAAAACTGAAATTTTCTTGTTCTTAATGGTGTTTTGATCAGATTCTATTTTCATTTAATGAAGATAAAAGTAATAGTTTGCTGAAGGTTGACCAGAATCCCTCACACTTTTCTTCACATTGTGGGTTGAACGCTTTTCAAACAAATGATGAAAGATGATCAAAACCTCGCCTCAAATAACAGCTATAGCCTAATACAGGGATTCCTCACTTTCCCCGGTTAATGGGGACCGAGATCCCCCTGCGACCACCGAATTCCGCGAAGTAGGAGCAACCTCCCCAACTGATGTATATGTGTGTATAATATCAATAAATACATATTCAACGCTATAAATGCTTATAATAACAATTAAACATTTTTAAAAATGCATAAGATGTAAATGAAATATGAATACAGACATCCAGATGCGCGTGCACGCACTCAGATGCGCGCCTCACATAAAAACGTAACTAGTTTTGATGGGAGGTTTTGGGTTATTTTTTTTGTTTTGTGTTTATTGTTGTTGTTGCATAATTGTCCTTGTTTTTGCGGCATTTTCCTTAACCTTTTCCCCTATTCTTCCTTCATTTCCTTTCAAAAAAAAAAAAAAAAAAAAAAAAAAAAACCTCACGATGTACTGAAGTCGCATGACATGGCTCCCTGTATAAGCCATTTATTCCAGTCTAACTTATTTATCCTCTTGCTATTGATGCTATGTCTCATCCATTCAATGCTGTTTCATCCATTTGTGGGGAGGCTGGTGCCCATCTCAGCCGACTCTGAGCGAGGGCAGAGAGTACACCCTGGACAGCTCACCAGACCATTGCAGGGCTGATGCTATGTCTGACGTCGACTTTTTTTTTTTTTTTTGCGGGGACAGCATGCACTAACTGGGTTATCAAAGGCGGGCCATGTCTCTCACTGTCTATGGTGAGAGGCATGTAAAAGAACCATTGCTGACTTTCGTAAAGAGGAGCTGCAAAGTCGTCAGCGTGTTTCTGTCCCTTGCTAAAAAGGGTTGTGTCAGGAAGGGCATCCGACGTAAAAACCTCTGCCAAATCAAACGTGCGAATCAGATGATTCGATGTGGCGACTCCTGAGTAAAAGGGAAAAAGCCGAAAGGAAGACAGACAGACAGCATGCACATGACATGCAATGCTATCCAGCTGCATCTTTTTGAACTGCGGTGCGTATTTGGGGATGGTCTAACATACTTGAAGGGAAAGCTTTTATCCGCCCCTCGTATGGATGAGCTCACAGGCACCTATGATTGGCTGGTGATTGCTGTAAGTGACATGGATGCGGCTGTATGTCGTCCCTCCCTCCTGTGTGAACTCGGCCAATTAGCTCCCATGGACTCCCATCACAAACGGCTGTGTGCATTAAAACCGGATTTGAATTTGTGATCAAAACTATACACAGTTATACTTATAACATTACTGTATGGTAGATTTCAAAAAATATATTCCCGTGTCAGACATTTTCACTATCAGGTAAAATCTGAACAGAATTGAACAACATTAAAGAACATGGAATGCACAAATGCTACCAGTACTTATAGTGAGATGTGAATCTGTATCACTGCTAACTTCAGGCTTAAGACTGAACAATCTATCCAAAATATTCATGTTGATCTTAATCTAGGAACAAAGTGGCTGTGCACTAACACATGTGTGTAAACACAGTCTGGTTCTGAATGCAAGATTCAATCTCGATAACAGCATGCAGAGGTGCTACACTGAGACGTGTAAGGCTAGGCAATCATTGAATACCCCATCGGTGTTCCTTTAATTTCAGATTGTTTGATTTAACTCGCTAATTTCAAACAAAAAAAAAAAGAAATCTGAGCAGGATTGATGAAGTTGCTGATGCGGGATATTCAACAATCATCTAAACATCAATTTTTGCTATGCTAACGGATTGCCGGCTACATCAGCCAGTTCATATCAGAGGCAATAATATCAGTTCAATTCGTTTTCTGTAACCACTTAATCTTAAGTAGGGTTGCGGGGAGACTTTCGCCAGGCCATCGCAGGCCGGAAACACGCTGACGGCTTTGCAGCTACTCTTGTCGAAAGTCAGCAATGGTTCTTTTACATCACACCACAGACAGTGAGAGACAAGGCCGGCCTTTGATAACCCAGTTAGCTGCACTGGTGGTGGTGGGGGTGCAGGAAGGGGGGGGGGGGGCAGTGACAACCTTGTGGAGAGTGGGACTCGAACCCCCAACCTCAGGATCAACGATCCAGCACCCTATTCCACTCGGCCACCACTACCCTTACGCAATAATATATGTTGAAGAATTTTAATTGGCGGCGTCAGGTTTTTCCAACAAATCAGAGATTAAGAGAATAAGCGGGTGCAGATAGATACAGACAAATCACATTATCTTAATTACCTTGATTAAATTCATTCCAGGTTTTGTTTGTACGTTATTTAGCGTGTTTACATTTTTTTTGTATGCAGCCATAAATCCTTAACAGGTTTTTAACTTTAGCAATTAATAGCCAACAATGTTGTGTCATAATCGGTGACCTCATCTATATGACTGGCTAATCAGCTAGCATAGCCAATTTCATTGCAACATGCTGGCTGGCACCTAGGTCTAATATATATATGTGTGTGTGTGTGTGTGTGTGTGTGTGTGTGTGTGTGTGTGTGTAGAAATCGAGTGTACAGTGGTGAATCTGGACTATGTGAACTGCAGATGGGATGAAAACAGAACCTTGGCGGAGAACTACACCTTCAAAAGCAGGTGTTTATTACATTGCGAAAGTGTTGCATTGGAGTGTGTTACACCTTTTTCTTTGCAGTGTGTGTATGTGAGACGAATCGTTTCGAGTTACTGTGAATAAATTTCTACAATATCAAGTCTCAGAAGGACACACACACACACACACACACACACACACACACACACACACACACACACAGTTACATTTAAATTTGGATGTTAAAGTTGTAATTAAAGTGGAATGAGTCTGTTCCTGTAGTCATGTCTGTTCTAGCAGCGATAAACACTCATCCCCTCATCCATCCTCTCATCCCCTCATTCATGAACTCGTCCCCTCCCCTTTACCTTCTATTCTCTGTGTAAAACTCCTCATCCATTAAGTTCCAGTTTTAACTCTGACTGGTACAAAGCACTGACACTGGAGACTCCTTCCATCCATATTATATTTACTATAGGACGTTTCAGCAGACTGGTGATTCTTCTTCTTCTTCTTCTTCTTTTCCTTTCAGCCCTTTCCCTTTCTCGGGAGTCGTCACAGCGGATCATCTGATTCGCACATTTGATTTGGCAGAGGTTTTTACGTCGGATGCCCTTCCTGTCACAACCCTTTTTAGCAGGGGACAGAAACACGCTGACGGCTTTGCAGCTACTCTTTACGAAAGTCAGCAATGGTTCTTTTACATGAACCTCTCACCATAGACAATGAGAGACATGGCCCACCTTTGATAACCCAGTTAGCTGCACTGGGGGGACAGTGACAACCCTGTGGGGACTCGAACCCCCCAACCTTCGGATCAGCGATCCTGCACCATATCCATATAGACCACCACTGCCCCAGATTGGTGATTATTCAATCCGATTAAATGAAGCTTCTGCTGTATAAACCCCTGTATCTCCACACTCAGCTGAAGATCAATCAGAAACTGGACCTCATGTGCACTCGGACACGAAGCTCTCATCATTACATTTACAGTATTTCGCAGACACTCTTACACAACTGAGGGTTAGGGGTCTTGGTCAAGGGCCAAACAGTGATGATAGTGAGGATTGAACCACTGACCTTCGGATCAGTAACCCATCATCTTATCCACTATGCCATCAGTGCCCAAACTATTTCATTACAGGGTTTTCGCTTGTCGTGTACAATTCTTACACTGTGTGTGTGTGTGTGTGTGTGTGTGTGTGTGTGTGTGTGTGTGTGTGTGTGTGTGCGGGCCAGTTATAAGAGCCCGAATAATTCTGCAGAGTGTCCCTCCTATCAATATGTCAAGACAGTTCGTGTTGGTTGCGTGGTTCCGTACGACAAGGCGAAGCAGCAGAGATTCGATGGCTTTTTTTCCTGGTTATACAAAGGCAACATCGCCATCGCTAAAAAGGAATACAAAACACTTTTAGAAAGGGGTAACACACACACACATACACACACACACACACACACACACACACATTATTCTTTCTTCCCCTCAAAATCACACCCATTTCAGACTGACTGACTTCATGGAGATACAGAATGACAGACGGACAACTGTAAAGGAAATGTTTAATTAATCATCATGCTCTCTCTCTCTCTCTCTCTCTCTCTCTCTCTTTTCCCCCCTCAGTGAAGTTGGCTGCTCCATATAATGTGTCATTATTTTTGAGGGATCCTGAGTTGTGGATTTACTGGAACATTACCAGTAACATTAAATCTTCATGTCCAGAGAGTGCAGTTCGCTATAGGATCAATGGCAATGCATGGCTTGTACGCACACCTTCTCACTGCATCACCACCACAATGTGCTATACTACTACTATTACTACAACTACTACTACCAATAATAATAAGTTTCCTGTTTGTTATTGCTCAGAACATTTACAAGACCATGGAGAACTCATTCAACCTGCCATTTCCCAGCAATCGAAATCAGTACGAGTTCCAGGTGAAAGTGCACGTGTCCTCCACCTGTGGCAAGTCTGAACTGTGGAGTGAGTGGAGCGAGTCGGTGTTCTGGGGCTCCATGAAAAAGATTAACGATACAGGTGACATCATGCCAGCAGAACATAACATACTGACATGTCTGAAAAAAAAAATCCTTGAAACTCCTGAAATGTTTAAACATGTAAATCTCCTATGTAATTATGAATCAACGCACTGTGTCCCCCTCAAATCATCACATACACCACAAAAACCTCAAGTGCCGCCTCACACACACACACACACACACACACACACACACACACACACACACACACTTTTTTCTGATATCCCCCACACTCACCCTCACACCCCACACACATTCAGATATTAAGTGGAGCCCTGCCTTGTCAGAGAGGACCTATACCCTATTAGGCAAGTGGTTTTAATGTTATGGCTGATCTTTGAATATACAGAGCCTACAATACATAAACACAGTAATAATCTTCAAGTTATAAAATAATAATAAACACTGATACAGGGTAAGTATAGATCATTCATAGTCACATGCTCATAGATCTTATGAAACTATCATTCAATCAGTGTACCTGCTCATCACCTCCATCTTCTCACCCCTGTCCTGACTAATGTGCATGTGCGTGTGTGTGTGTGTGTGTGTGTATGTAGATATAAGAACGCAGCAGATGTCTGCAGGACTGATGGTCTTCTGCACAATTGGAGCGGCCATCGCCCTCGTCATCCTCAGCTGCATGCTCATCCACTGCGAAAGGTTCACTCAGTGTTCTACTCTTTAATATGAATCCATTACATTCACACATCACCATTGTAATCCCAGAGTCGTATAGAACCTGAAATCACTGCATTGTACCTTCTGATCTCATTTGTTCTGAATGGTCCCAGTGTTCCTTGGTATTCCCCAAAGTTTCAGTGCTCCTCAGTATTCCCCAGTATTCCCAGTATTCTCATGTACCACTCCACACACACCCTCACTAACTTACCATGTTCCTCACCATTCCCCAGTGTTCTTCAGTGTTCCTCACCATTCCCCAGTGCTTCAGTGTCCTTCAGTGTTCCTCAGTATTCCCTAGTGTTTCATAGTGTTCTTCAGTGTTCCTCACCATTCCCCAGTGTTTCAGTGTTCTTCAGTGTTCCTCACCATTCCCCAGTGTTTCAGTGTTCTTCAGTGTTCCTCATCATTCCCCAGTATTTCAGTGTTCTTCAGTGTTCCTCAGTATTCCCTAGTGTTTCATAGTGTTCTTCAGTGTACCTCAGCATTCCCCAGCGTTTCAGTGTTCCTCATCATTACCCAGTGTTTCAGTGTTCTTCAGTGTTCCTCACCATTCCCCAGTATTTCAGTGTTCTTCAGTGTTCCTCAGTATTCCCTAGTGTTTCATAGTGTCCTTCAGTGTTCCTCATCATTACCCAGTGTTTCAGTGTTCTTCAGTGTTCCTCACCATTCCCCAGTATTTCAGTGTTCTTCAGTGTTCCTCAGTATTCCCTAGTGTTTCATAGTGTTCTTCAGTGTACCTCAGCGTTCCCTAGTGTTTCAGTGTTCCTCACCATTCCCTAGTGTTTCAGTGTTCTTCAGTGTTCCTCAGCATTCCCTAGTGTTTCACAGTGTTCTTCAGTGTTCCTCACCATTCCCCAGTTTTTCAGTGTTCTTCAGTGTTCCTCACCATTCCCCAGCGTTTCAGTGTTCCTCACCATTCCCCAGTATTTCAGTGTTCTTCAGTGTTCCTCAGTATTCCCTAGTGTTTCATAGTGTCCTTCAGTGTTCCTCATCATTACCCAGTGTTTCAGTGTTCTTCAGTGTTCCTCACCATTCCCCAGTATTTCAGTGTTCTTCAGTGTTCCTCAGTATTCCCTAGTGTTTCATAGTGTTCTTCAGTGTACCTCAGCGTTCCCTAGTGTTTCAGTGTTCCTCACCATTCCCTAGTGTTTCAGTGTTCTTCAGTGTTCCTCAGCATTCCCTAGTGTTTCACAGTGTTCTTCAGTGTTCCTCACCATTCCCCAGTTTTTCAGTGTTCTTCAGTGTTCCTCACCATTCCCCAGTGTTTCAGTGTTCCTCACCATTCCCCAGTTTTTCAGTGTTCTACAGTGTTCCTCAGCATTCCCTAGTGTTTCACAGTGTTCTTCAGTCTTCCTCAGCATTCCCTAGTGTTCCAGTTTTCCACAGTGTTCCCCATTACAGTTCAGTGTACCCCAGTGTTCCTCAACATTACCCAGTGTTCTTTAGCTTTTTATTTTTATTGTTCCACAGAATAAGGATATGTTTTATGGGATGATGGAGTTAACTAAGTAAAATCACCTGTGATGAACCCATCTGTAATGGTTCATTTTACTGAACTCATTCATTCATTCATTTTCTGAACCGCTCAATCCTAATTAAGGTCGCAGGGAGGCTGGCGTCCATCTCAGCCAACTATGGGTGAGGGCAGAGTACTGAACTCATTATTATAAAATACATGTACATTCCAATATTAGTATTTCAGTCCATAATAATTCTGAAGGTAAACAATAATAAGGCCACATCTCAGTAATTGGTTGATTCTCTGGAACTGAATCTTCCGAGTGTTTCTCAGGGGGTGTTGGCTAAAGCACAATAAACCCAAGGAACCTAAAGATATTTTCCTCATCTAGAAAACTTTGAGTGTAAAAGTACAGTGTGTTTCTGTTTTTCAGACTCAGAGTGATCCTCGTTCCTGTTGTACCTGGTCCCAAAAATCTGAAAGATCTTATTGACAGCTATGACGGAAATGTCGAGGTAAGCCATTTCCTGTTTGTTACATGCAGATGTGTCTGCGTGTGTGTGTGAGTGTGACAAAGAGAGAGAGAGAGAGAGAGAGAGAGAGAGATTACCGCTCATACTGATTATGATCAGGGGTTTTTTTGGTCAGTGAGAACTTTGCTGAAGTGTGCGGTTAATTATCTCACTGTCTTTATAGATTTAGGTAATTAAACAGGAAATAGTAAGAATTCTGTTTATCACTTCCTGCAGAAGTGGTTGCACATCTCCAAAGAGCTGCAGGACGGATTCAAGCCCAACTTTAATGAGCGACCCTGCGCAGTGCGAGAGTTCAGGACGGAGGCTCACAGCGAGTCAGAGAGTGACGACTCTATCTCGGTCCACACTGCCGTCTCTTCTGATTATCAGTCCATGCAGAGTTATTCGTCCACCTCGACGTTGCCCTCTCCCACCGAGACCCCCAGCACTGAAACCACACCCCTCAGTGGCTTGTAAAACCACAACGAATGCCACCGAGGAGAACAGCGCTATCTGGAGTTTAAAACTCAAAAGGTGGATTAAGAAGTTCAGTAAAATAAATGATGACTTCTAATATCTATTAAAAACTACAGAATATAGAGGAACACCGGTTCTTTGGAAGGAAGATGTTTCTGAAATCAGTGTAAATTTTTCGTGGCTTATACGTTTATTATTTACATTACGGCACCTTTAAAATATTCAAAACAAAGAGAGTGCATGTTCCAAAAATCCTGATTGATATTTTAAATGCGATTTAAATGCGATTTTTCTTGTAAACGACTTCATACGATTCTCCACCAGACTCTTCTGCTAAATAATGTGATTAGACGGCACTCTGATGGATTTGATCTGAAACAGATCATCAAGCTTTTACACATGCATGGAGTCTCTATCAGTTCCAGTACCAAGTCCAATAAACTCTCATCCCATCATGTCATACCGTTTAAACCCGTAAGTCACAGATAATAACCATAATATAACAACAATAATGATGATGATGATAATAATAATAATAATAATACCAATAACAACTAGAGGAAGAAGTTTTGAGAACGCAACTGCTGCTGGAAAACACGAGAAAGCTTAACTGTAGAAAACAGGAAAAAGTGTTCTAAATAATAGAGTTTCAAAAAATGAATAAAGCTCAAAATCCTTATAATAAGGTTTTTTTTCCATGCACACAAATGCATTGGGAACACGACACATTAATTTCCAAAATCAAAACAGGTAGAAAAATATCAAATTTGTTTTATTCCTTAAAAGAAATTGAAGAAAAGTGAATATGAGTCTGTTCAAAGAAATATCATTGCCTCAGAATCTGCATTTTTGATGTCACCGCACAAGTTTTCTATTGGATTCTTCTTCTTCTTCTTCTTTTCCTTTCGGCTTTTCCCTTCAAGGGTCGCCACAGCAAACCATCCACCTCCATCTCACCCTAACCTCCACAAGTTTTCTATTGGATTGCGGTCTGGGAATTGGGTCGGCTACTCCGTAATGCCAATCTTCTTGGTTTGGAACCAAGATGTTGCCATTTACTGGTGTGTTTGGGGTCGTTGTCTTGTTGGAACACATTTCAAGGGCTTTTCCTCTTCGGCGTAAGCAGCACGACCTCTTCAGGTGCTCTGATGTATTCAACCTGATCCATGATCCCGAGGATGCATAAATACGCCCGACACCTTAGTATGAGAAACATCCCCGTATCATGATGCTTACGCCACCGTGCCTCACTGTCTTCACAATGTACTGTGGCTTTAATTCAGTGTTTAGGGCTAGTCTGACTAACTGTCTCCAGCCACTAGACCCAAAAAGAACAATCTTAATTTCATCAGTCCACAAAATATGCCATCGTTTCTTTTTAGGCCAGTCAATGTGCTCTTTGGCAAAGTATAACCTCTTCAGCGCGTGTTTCTTTCAACGATGGGGCTTTGCGGGGCTTCTTGCCCATAGCTTGGCTTCATATAGGCATCATCTAATTGTAACAGGACTCACAGGTAACTTTAGACCTTATATTTGATCTTCCTGGAACTGATTGTTGAGTCCCTGCCATTTTCTTCTTCCATCCATTCAAATGGTAGTTTTTCACTTTCTTCCACATCTTTCAGGTTTTGTGTGCTATTTTATAGAATTTTTGATCATTTTAGCTGAGCAGCCTCTTATTTTATGCTCTTCTTTCTATATTTCCCCCTCGAATCAACTTTTTATCAAAGTACAATGTTCTTCTGAACAATGTCTCGAACGACCCATTTTCCTCAGAATTTCAGAAAGAAATGCTCTATAGGCAGCGCTTCCTTCCTTAAATAAGGCCAATAATTGGCACCCGTTGTCAAAGAATGAATGATGTCACTAATTAAACTGCACAATGCTATTATTTTGAACACGCCCCTTTCAATTAGTGATTCGATTACACAGAATCAGCAGCATGCATGCCAGGACTGTTGAGTCTGTTGGATTCTGTTACTCCGCTACACCTGCTAGTAAATTATTTGCCATGTAGAAATATAATTTCAACCAGAAACAATGATTTTGTACATACATGTATATGGTTCAACCATAACCATTATTGTGGGGTTTAAGCAAAGCTCTATAACAAGGATATTCAGTTAGATTGGAACGAATGTATTAACTTCAGATTTTATTTTTATATCTATTTTTTAAATAAACATTAAATAATTGTTACATAATCATTCATTTAATATTGTTTTTAAAAGAATAGAGGAGCCAACTCAAAGCTGCCAAGACCCACATTTTGATATACAGTATATACATTGCGTGGGTGCACTTTACTGTTTGGGCCGCACTAAGTGCAATGGAAGAATAATAAAAAGAAAAAATAAAGAGAACAATTTCAGGTGAATAGTAATATATGCTGGTCTTAAATGCAGGCGCAACATAATAATAATAATAATAATAATAATAATAATAATAATAATAATAATAAAGTGATTTTGGAAATAGCAGCATTGGAAGGAATGGGACGGTGGAGGCATAGTAATTAAGGCAATGGGTTTCTGATCCCCGAAGGTCAGCAGTTCAGTCTGCACCATCAGCACTATTGGGTCCTTGAGCAAGGCCCTTAACACTCAATTGCTCAGTTCTATAAAAATAATTGTAAGTTACTCTGAATAAGAGCATCTGCTAAATGCTTTACTTTTAATTTATATATATATATATATATATATATATATATATATACAGCCGCCCCGTACTTATGAAGCCCCCTGGGTACGAAATCCCCGGGTTACGAAGAATATTTTCCTAAGTTTACATCCCGGAAAGCAAAACAACCCCCTTACGAAAAGAAATTCAAAATTCAAATGTGCCAATCAAAATTTCGCATGATGCACAAGTTGCTCTCTCATTGGCTGTCTCTCAACATCCCACCCCGCTGGCCTCCCATTGGCTATGAGGGAGGACCTCTGATCTTTCAAAAGGTACTGTAATTCCGC
>CM045743.1:32823939-32896439 GCA_024760905.1 Plotosus lineatus | reverse complement strand
ATAGTGTTTTCCGGTGCTCACTGTCTGATGTTGCCAGGTATTGTCGCTCCTGTGAAACATTCCATGTGGCAGGAAAACCTAATTAGGTTATTCCTCCAGCACCACTGCATCCTGTACCGGTTATGGGCGAACCGTTTGAAAAGATTTTAATAGATTGTGTGGGTCCCCTTCGTTGAACCAAGTCAGGTAGCATGTACATTATTAACCACCATTTTCGCCACCACAAGGTACCCTGAAGCCATACCTCTGCGTAACATTAAATCCCGTGCCATTACTCAAGCTCTGGTTAAGCTTGCCAAAATACATCCAGTTAGATCAAGGATCAAATTTTATGTCTCATTTATTTAGAAAGGTATCGAAACAATTAAAAGTTCATCATCAGGTTTCTAGTGCTTGCCATCTCGAGTCCCAAGATACATTCAAAAGATGTCATAAGCTATAAAAGGCTACGCTTCGCACTTACTGTTTAAGTCAATGGAATGATTGGGATGAAGGTGTTCCCTTGCTGTTTGCTTGTCGTGAGGTAGTCCAAGAACCAGTTGGATTCAGTCCAGCCTGAGTTAGCGTTCGACCACTCGGTCTGTGGTCCATTAAAGGTTTTACAGGAAGACCTGTTGTAGCCAAGTCCTATGAAAACCCCTGTTAGAATTGTCTTGGATTATATCCGTTCATTTCGTGAGCACCTACACAATGCTCGTGAAATAGCAGGTTTCGCTGCCATTACTAGGTTCAGCTCTCCAGGCCAGGTTTTCAAGTCCTTATATCATTGAGTCCAAGCTGAGTGACATATATTGTGAAAACGAATGATTGAAAACGCAGGTCACATGTGTGACTCATATCACTCTAAATATGCGCATGACTTATTTCTTGTGGTCCACCTCCGATGTCACCACTTCAGTTCCAGTGGTATTTGATATGATTCTGGACTTTGTAAATATTGTACTAAGGCTTTTGCATATACAGTGGTACCTCACCTTATGAAAGACCCAACAAACGAAAAATCCAGGTTATGAAACGCATTTACCTAAAATTTCCGTCTCTGGATACGAAAAAAATTCACGTTACAAAACACGCCATCTCAAAAATTCAAACAATGTGTGAGTTGCTCTCCCATTGGCTTTCTCCCAACATCCCACCCCATAGGCTTATCTCCCAACATCCCGCCTCGCTGGCCTCCCATTGGCTAGGAGGGATCTGCATCTCCATAATACCCATGACGCAGCTCCCTCCCATTTGCTATTATGGAGCTGCATCTCCATAATACCCATGATGCTTTTCGTGTGCCTTCGACCCATTGTTCGTCACGGAGTTCTAACACGCGTAAAGGACAGAGTTACTGTTGTTTCATGAGTTTTTCGAGTGTGCTCATTGCAACTTTATTTTTTGGCTCAGGCTTTTAACCTTGAATAAACATTTGTAAGAATATAACTCTGCTAAGAACACATGGTTAACACACACACACACACACACACACACACACACACACACACACACACACACACACACACGCGCGTGTGATTCCTGGTGAAAGTGATTCCCGGTGAAAGTGATTCCCGGTGCGAGTGAAAAGAAGAAGCGGGCTCGTGGCATGCGGTTGAGTGATATCGCAAGGGAATATGGCTAAACCCGTCTACCATCGGTACGATATTGAAGCAGAAGGAGGTCTTAAAAGGTATACTTTTATCATTTTTAAAGGGTTTAGGGGGTAGTATTGTGGGCCTTGGAATGAATCAGGCCTTCTGAATGTAAATTGCGGCTCAACTTACGAAAAAATCAGGTTACGAAACCACTTCTGGAACGGATTAATTTCGAAAGGTGAGGTACCACTGTATGTATATATACATATATATTCACATGCTAATAGTCCCATGGTTAGTAGGAAGCCTGTGCATTTATTTCCCCCACATTTTCACCTGGTTTTAAATTAGCAATGGAGTGAGGGCGGTCAATGTGCTTTTTTTATGGCACAGGGAAGTCACATTGCTCATTTAAAGTCAGATGGGTTTTATTTATTATTTGGACTGGTCGGCTTCTGAAGGAATGGTCACAAAAAATATAAATAAGTAAAGGAAGAACAGTACAGTCGTATTTCTTTTATTTGTCTGTATGTTACGGCTCGACCTAGACCGGGTCGTCACACACGCACAAGGTCGCACCAGGTCACACACACACACACACACACACACACACACACACACACACAAACTACTCCAACTCTATCTCCATTTTCTCTTATTGATTAAAATATTCCTGAATTAATTTCTTGCTGTGTGAGGATGAGAACAGTGTACAGTGTGTGTGGTGGTATGCTTGCAGGTCATGCAGGTGTCACTCACAGGTAGTTGGCCAGGTTGTGTTCCTCTAAGGTGTGTGTCTCGAAACCATGTGGAGTTGTGTCAAAGTAATCGCTCCCAATCCCACAGATAAAGCATTTAGTCTGAAAAAGAAATTCATGAATACCTCAATGAACACATGCATATACACACAGCATCAGGTTCAGATCAAAGTATCACACTCGTATACCTCCATATCTTCTTTAACTTGTTCCTGCTGGTCTCTCAGCTCTCCGAATGCATCAATAATTAAACCTGAAATGGAGAAAAGTTCTGGTCTCATCTAACCTGTGTGGACCTGAGAATCACCCAGTACAGCAGTTATACTCAGTACAGTAAGTACAACTGATACAGCAGTTATACCCAGTACAGTCACCCGGTCCTCTCAGTACAACCAGTACAGGAGGTACCAGGTTCCGTTATATAATAAATGTTTTATTTACAGCATGGTCGCTTATACACTTCAGTACATTCTTGCATGAGAACTGAGCAAAACACAACAGCAGTTTAATTCACCAGACATTGCTTGAGTATAACTGGAATGGGCAGGTGTGAGAGACAGACAGACAGACAGACAGACAGACAGACAGACAGAGACACACACACACACACACACACACACACACACACACACACACACACAAATGATCTGAGGAAAAGAGTTTATATGTGACCCTGTGTGTAAATAACAAACACTGAGTTACCCTGAATGATGGCGAGCAGAATAACAATAACGAAGAAAAAGAAGGTGATGTCAAAAACCACGCGGTACAACTCGTACTCATCACCCGCAGGATCCTCAATCTCATCGCCAATACCTCCACCTGCCCTCACGCCAACATACATGTGGAATAGATAACACTGCGGTGGAGGGGGTGAGAGAGACAGAGATATATAAGATTGAATAGGGAGAACATGATGATGCATAAAGATGAAGAAATTAGTAAACTGACGGTCATCATGTCGTCACACTTCATGTCTGGTTCATCTTCATCCTCACTCTTATTATAGAATTTACGGAAGAAATTAAAGGCAACCACAGTGTAGAGATACACAACCACTGCTAACAA
This sequence comes from Plotosus lineatus, assembly GCA_024760905.1. Taxonomy (NCBI): domain Eukaryota; kingdom Metazoa; phylum Chordata; class Actinopteri; order Siluriformes; family Plotosidae; genus Plotosus; species Plotosus lineatus. The sequence continues at coordinate 32,893,036 of CM045743.1, read as the reverse complement.
CCCCACCGTCATCATCAACTGAAACACACACAAAACATTTTCTTTCAGAGTAGAAATTAGAGATCAACAACAACAACAATAATAATAATAATAATAATAATAATAACTCGAAAAAATTCTTGAAGAAATTCCAAAGTCCAAAAAACATGCACAGTGGGCTAATTGGCGGTTCCAAATCACCCATAGGTGTGAGTGCGAGTATATGAATGGTTGTTTGTTGGCTCTGCGATGGCCTAGCAAGCTATCCAGAGTGTACCTGCCCTCGCCCAGAGTTGGCTGAGATGGGCGCCAGCCTCCCCATGACCCTAATTAGGGTTAAGCGGTTCATGAAATGAATGAATGAATAATAATAATAATTACTCTACCTGTTTGCCGTTGTGTGTCACGGAGGATAGAATGGTGCGCAATGTCTTTACACCCATGGCGATGTCCAGCAGATGACATGCGAAAAAAAAGTTGTTGTAATGTCCGAGCAGTGACATCACCGTGTACCACACGAGGTAGAGGAACGTCTGCAGAAAGAGAACGTGACTTTAACTTTCAATTTCCCCTCTCGACTTCGCAGTAAAATGATGTCACTTACATTGTCCGTAAAAACGACTCCAAACTTCCATATCTGATACTTCATATCAATCGCGGCAATCCTGAAACAGAAACGCAAAACACTAGCAGCTGTAACTAATTCCCCTTATCACTTCTGGGGTCACTCTGAGAGACTGAGGACATGTTCAGGGTCAGGGGTCAGGGTGTTTTTATTACCAGGCCAACATTGAGTTATCCGGTTCTTGTGGTTTTTTATCGGCTTGTTGTTTGCTAACATCTAGCGAGGCGAGGTCCATCCCCAGCAGCTCTGCGATTCGCTCTCGGCCGTAAATATCACCGTATTTATCGAGCACCTAAAACAAGAAGAGGAAATTTGAATGCGTGTGTGTGTGTGTGTGTGTGTGTGTGTGTGTCTGTGTATAGACAGTTGTGTTCAAAATAATAATAGTGTCTATAAAAAGCTCAAAATCCTTATAATGGCTTTTATTTACGTCCACACAAATGCAATGGGAACACATTCTACTCCAGATCAAAACATGAAGAAAAATACAAAGATCTTTCACCTTCCGTGGTTAATTGGGACCGAGATCCCCACGCGACCATCGAAATCTGTGAAGTAGGATCACCCCCCCCCCCCCCACTGACGTATACTGACATATGTGTATATAATATTCAATAAATACATATCCAATGCTATAAATGCTTATAATAACAATTAAACATTAAAAATAACAAGATGTAAATAAAATATAAATACACGCATACAGATGGTATTTCATGAGAAGATGATGACACACAAACATACGCGTGAGCACAGCTGCACGTACACACAGATGCAACAATGTAAGAAGTTTTGTTGGGAGGTTTTGGGTTGTTTTTTTATGTTTAGGGTTTTTTTGCATAATTGGCCTTGTTTTTGTGGCATTTTCCTTAACTTTTTTCCCAATTCTTCCAATTTATTTATTTATTAAAAAACTCAATGCACTGAAGCCACATGAATTGAATCGTGAAGTAGTGAGGAATCACTATATATCAAATTTGTGTTATTCCTTTAAAGAAATTGAAGAAAAGTGAACATTAGACTGTCCCAAGAAATATCAATGTCTGCATTTCTTCTTTACAAACGCAAACATTCACTGTTCAGCCATCATTCATTTTCTATAACCGCTTAATTCTAATTAGGGTCGCGGGGAGGCTGGCTCTCATCCCAGGGCAGAGTACACCCTGGACACCTCGCCAGGCCATCGCAGGGCGGAAACACGCTGACGGCTTTGCAGCTACTCTTGTGAAAAATCAGCAAAGGTTCTTTTACATGAACCTCACACCATAGACAGTGAGAGACTGGAGCTGATTGGTTTCTAAGTCCTTGCCATTTTGGCTCTTCTTCCATCCATTTGAAGGGTAGTTTTTCATTGTCTTGCATCTCCTTTATGTTTTGGTTGCCATTTTAAAGAATTTCTGATCATTTTAGCTGAGCAGTCTGTCGTTTTCTGGATTTCTTGATGTTTTCCTCTCTCCAATCAACTGTTTAATCGCGGAACGCTATTCTTCTGAACAATGTCTGGAATGATCCATTTTCCTCAAAATTTCAGGGAAATTCTCGATAACCAGCAGGTACAACATTTTCTGGCTTCCTTCCTTAAATAAGGACAATAACTGGCACCTGTTTTTCAAATAATGAACGAACTCACTAATTAAACTCTCCACTGCCATTATTTTGAACAATCCCCTTGGAATTAGTGATTCAATTACCCAGAAACAGCAGCAGGAATGTCAGGACTGTTGGATTCTATTACTCTACTACACCTGCTAGGAAATTATTTGCCATGTTTTGTTCATTTTCTGTAACCGCTTAATCCTAATTAGGGTCGCGGGGAAGCTGGCGCCCATCCCAGTTGACTACGGGCGAGGGCAGATTGCACCCTGGACAGCTCGCCAGGCCATCGCAGGGCGGAAACACGCCAACGGCTTTGCAGCCTACTCTTGTCGAAAGTCAGCAATGGTTCTTTTACATGACTCTCACCATAGACAGTGAGAGACATGGCCGGCCTTTGATAACCCAGTTAGCTGACTGGGGGGGGACAGTGACAACCTTGTGGAGAGTGGGACTCGAAGCCCCAACCTTTGGATCAGCGATCCAGCGCCCTATACCACTAGGCCACCACTGCCCTTATTTGCCATGTTGAAATATAATTTCTGTCAGAAACAGTGATTGATCAGGCTAGAGATATCCGAGTGCTTATTATTTTGAATGCAACTGTGAGTGAGTGTGTGTATGTTGAGTGTGCGCGTTGCACTCACCTTGCGTTTGACGAACTTGTCCCAGTAGTTATTTGGATACGAACTGAAATGTAGAAATATTTTCGAAATTATTTTTAATGTCAGTCTCACAGATCATCATCATTCCTACAATCACTTTCTTTAATTATCACATTCTTACACCTGTACTATTACTGCACAATGTATTGGCACCCCGACAATAATCTCCAGCACTGCGGTCAGGACTGAAGGATTCTGTCCTTTTGACTCTGCTTAAAAGACTCCGCCGTCCTCCTTCTGTCCCCGCTACCCCACCATTCCCTTCCCCTCCTCTCCTTCACCCTCATTCCTCCCTTCTTCTCACCCTTCCCTTCTTCCTCATCCCTCCCTCCTCTCCCTCCCTCTCCCCTCACTTCCTTCTCCCCTCTGTCTCCCTCACCCGTACCCCTCTCACACCTTCCTTTCTTCACTCCTACACCAACTCGAACTGGTGGGGTAAAAAAAAAACAAAAAAAAACAGTTCACTGAATAGCACTGCCAAGTAGAACTACCATAAACAAAACTAGTCTGTTAATGAGTGTGTTACTGACGGTGTGTTGAGCACGAGTCTGTCCCACTGTCCTTTAATATCATCATCTTCAGGCTGTTCTGTAATGTAAAGACCATCAAACTCCAACTTCCTCGCCAATTCTTTCTCTCTCTTAAAGATGACCAGCGGGATCTACAACACACAGACATGCACACACACGCACACACGCACACACGCACACGCACGCACACGCACACACACACACACACACACACACACACATGTATTTGTGTATATAATAATATTCTCTCCTATAATCTAGAGCCCATCCTGAGTACTGAACCTTCAGACAATTGTATCCAATGATGCAGATGAAGGAGATGACAGTGTGGATGATGGCAAGGAATGACAGCGTGGGCTGCATGTATCCTGTGCTCTCCTCCAGAAAGTAATAAACAGGACCATCCTCTTCATCACTGTCGTCACCCCCAACATCATCGGCCCCGGAACCATCCATCTGCTCACCTGAACCTTCAAAAAGCCCAGAACCCTCAAACACGACAGAACTTTCCAGCTCTTCATCACCTGGGGGTGTGTCCGACACCTGAGACACACAGTATTAATATCATTATTATTGTTATTGTTATGATTATAGGGATTAGATGAGATGGAAGGTGACAGACCCTGTAGAAGAGCAGGATGAAGTTGAGGGCGAAGGCAATAAACAGAGCCAGGAAGCGGAGGTTGTAGAAGTTTCGAGAAAGATAATTCTGTTGACATGGTATTTTGTTAAAAAAGCATTTTTTTAATTCAAAAGAGAACTGAATTACTCGAAGGCAGGTGTCCCCAAGCTTTTTCCTGCAAGGGCCACATAATTTTTCCCTTCTCTGATGGGGGTGGGGTCACTTTGTAACAGAAAAAGTGTGACGATCGCAGAGCTGCCTAAACGTTAACATTTATTGTTTTCCAGTAAACCACCCAAAACCAGATGTTGGGGGGGCTGTGCAGTTGGGGCACAGACAGCAGAAGGGTAGAGTAGAATGTTATGTTCTGGGTGTGTATTAGTGTTGATCGCATGGCCAGACTAAAAATAAAATAATTATAATGCATCTCTGGTATTGTTCAGGGGGCAGGGCCATATCCAGCCCGCGGGCCATAGTTTGAGGACCACTGCTCTAAGGGTTCAGACAAAGTGATATTATGAGAATTTCTGACCCTGAATTTATTCTGCTGGACATCCAGCTCATTCCACAGCTCAAAACCCCCATCTCGAGGTGGTCTCTTCTCTTTCTTGGCCTTGCTGGACTTCTGGATCTTTAATTTTTCCTGCGGCTCCTCAGTTTTCTGCTCTGCTTCCTTTTCCATCTTCTCTCCATTTTCAGTGCTGTTAGAAAAAAATGCGGAAGAGTTCATGGATGAAGATCAAATACACTTCATTCTTTTGTTCAGAAGGTTTGAGATTTACTGCATCAGATGTTATGAACTTCACTCAATAAGAACACCACACCGATTGCATACATTTAGATTTAGAGCCAGCTGTAAATTACAGATTTAAATAAAACCTAACTCAGCTTTCTCTGGTTCTGGAGGAGGTTCTTCAGGAGCTGCTGTCTGCTCAGGTTCTCCCTCCTCCGGTTGCTGCAACACATCACACACAAAATACAGCACCAGTCAAAAATTCAGACACACCCCTTTACATTATCCTTGTCCTGTAATGGAGCTAAAGAACACATGGTGTTTCAGTCTGAGAACTGGGAACCGAGAAAAACAGTAAATCCCCAGAGTTCTATTAACACCCAGAGAGTTTACTTGAGTCCAGTTCACAACAATGCAGGGTGTTAATTTAATGCTAGGGAGTTTATTGTGTGGCTACATGGTTATATATGCTTCATAAATACATAAACCTGTACCGTCTTCCTCTTGGTTAATGGAGAACCCTCTGGAGTTGGTGGTTCTATCGGTGTGGTATCACCCATATCTCCCAGACCTCCAGGTGTGTCGATACCTGGGATCTTCCCCACATCTTGTTCTGTGCTGTCTTCATCTTCTTCTTCTCCCTGTGCTGCCTCAGTGAAATCCGTCACTCCTCCCGCTTCCTGTTCTTCGCCGCTGCCTGCTTCTCCGGGAAGATCTCCGTGCACCTCGTCCTGAGTAGGGTCAGGCATGCTGGCCAGGAGCTCTGTCACAGTGAGGTTTTTGGCTCCTTCCACCAAACTGCCTCCGAAAAGAGTGTGCCAAACAATCAGGAAAAATCCTTTACACACACTGAAAATAAAGTGGAGCACGCCCATCAAGATGGTCCAGAGGAATGTAACGATGTGGACGATGATCTCTTTTACTGTCTTCTTTCTGAGTCGTCTGTATTGTTTGCGCAAATTACGGAAGGTGAACATGCCCAGGAAATGAATTATACTGTTCAGGAAATCGGCAAAAGCAGAGCTTGACTCTGATTGGCTGTGTTTGTCACCATTTTCCTCATCGGCTCCGCCCTCCCCTGCCTCATTTCCCTCATCTACTTCGTCATCATCATCTTCCTTCTCTTCTTCCTCCTTCTCAGAGATCTGCGATGCGATTTTCATCTCAAAGATGGTGTCCTCGCAGAAATTGACAAAAAGCTCCATCTTCTCCGATTCTCCACCTTCATTCACCACGTCAAAAATAAACTGTCGTTTGGATTCTCGCACCTGAGGCATTTCCCACTGCTTACGGTTGACCTCACTGATCTCAAAATAGATCCTCTCTATCTTCCTGCTGGCACCCATGATCTCAATCCGTCCCAGAAATGGCCTGAAGTAGTTCAGGACACTCTCAGCTTGTTCCAGGAAGTTCTGGAGCCTCGTGTCATGTGGGACGTGTTCGGAAAGGTTAGTCAGTAGCACGGCAATGTTGAACCCAATGTCCTTCGCAGGCTCTTGGAATCGGTTTGCATATTCCTCGTAGTTGATCATCTCATTCTCATCAGCTTCGGAGCAGGCCAGGAGGAATTGAATCTCTGAGGGTGTGTACTGTTTCTGACTGTCCATGGCTTTCTGGAAGTCCTTTTTGGAGATCAGTCCTCGGGGATCGGTTACATAATCACGGAAAGCACCAGAAGAAACAATGTCTTTCAGTTTGAGGAACATGTCAAAAAATTTAAGGATTATCTCAACGTTACTGGAAGACTCAACCAGCATGTCCACCATCTGACGGGCAATCGTGCCGTTTACAATGTTACCTGGAAAAAAATGATAAGAAAAAGATTCAACGGGAAAAAAAGACATCAGTTTTTTTTGTTTTTTTTTTGTAAAAAAAACATCAGGTTTTTTTTTATTTGTAAATCCTGTTACAGCTGTTGCCTTGTCCTTCATCACCAAAGAACATCTGCCTACCTATATACCCTCATAATCAAACAATCAGATGAGATGATACACTTAATTGATACAGAAAGAAATCAAATCCAAGTCGAGTTATTTTAATATACTGATGCGAACCCTCGAGCAGAGACAACAGCATAACCACCATGTCCTTCTGCAAGTCCAACAACTCCTTCAGCAGACCGATCTGACTCGAGTCCTGAAACACAATAATAAACACCCAGCAATAAACACACAATAATAAACACATTGCAAGGTTCATATGTGTTGATTGATTAAATTAAAGGAGGAAAAAAAATTTAAAGTTACCTGAGCGAGCTTCATCATCATGTGAGCAAAAACATGAAGAAAACCAACAACAGCATCCCAAAGCCTGCTATGGGCCAAAGACTGCTGATTACCTGTACAAGGCCCCTGGGGAAGGGGGGTGTCAGTGGGAGGGAGTGAGAGTGAGACAGTGAGACAGAAATGGAAAAAATGAGATATTCTCATTCTTTGAGAAGATATAATAAAGAGAAAACGAATCTCTTTCATTTAAACAGAAAAGGGGGCATGGCTCGAAAGTGGGTGTGTTTAGAAATAGAGAATATCGAGAAAAAAGAACAAAGATACGCTCGTATCTACTGCACACACTCGAGCCAGAGAAAATTCATGGCGTAGACTCCACAGTGCAAATATTTTTGTTTGTTTGTTTGTTTGTTTGTTTTTTTGTTTGGGTACCCCCCCCCCCAATTTTATCCCTAATTTAGTCATATCCTATTCCCAGTCATCATGTATTGCATTCTCTATCATTTGACCACCACCAACCAGGAAGGACGAATGCATGCACACGCACCTTCTGTGACCTGCAATGCTAGCCGACACATCTTTTTCAAACTGCGGCATATGCGTATTTGGTGGAGGTCTAACACACTCGGAGGGAAAGTGCTATCCGCCCCCTTGCCACAGTGCAAATCTGACCGAATTGCGTGTGTGTTGGTGAGGGTTTTTACCTGTATGTACTCTGTGAGCGTGTTGAACACCTGCTTGGCCACAGTCATGGCTTTAGAGAAGTTTCTCTTTCCTGGTTCGTCGATAATCTCTTTACCCGAGTAATACCAATAAAAATCACTGATAGACTCCTGAAACACATCCCAGTCAAGAGGTCAGAGGTCATTCATGTACACTGTACAGTCGGCCCTCTATTTACGAAAACCTCTGAGTACGAAAAATCCAGGTTACGAAAACATTTTCCTAAATTTTCGTCCTCTTTTTACGAAAAGCGCCAAACGCGCCATTCAAAAATTCAAACAATGTGCGAGTTGCTCTCTCATTGGCTGTCTCCCAACATCCCGCCCTGCAGGCCTCCCATTGGCTCGGATGGAGCTGAACTGTACCCATATTTCCTGTACCCATACTTCCTGTTTGTCACAAGCGAGAAGGAGAGTTGAACAGGACTGTTGGCTTGTTTTGAGATTGATCATTGCAGCGTTATATTTCGTTATCCATCATGGACCCCAAGAAAGTGATTTCCGGTGACACAGAAAAGAAGCGGGCTCCATTATCAATCGAAGTGAAGCAGGAGATAATAAAAAAAATACAAAAGTGGGATGCGGTTGAGTGAAATCGCAAGGGAGTATGGCCGAAACCCCTCTACAATCTGGACGATACTGAAGCAGAAGGAGACCTTAAAGCGGAAATACAGTGACGGGGGCGATTATTTCGGCATAATATTGAAGCAGATGGAGGCATGTAAATGCTCCGTGGGACAAGACCTCCGATCTCACAAGGAAGCAAGTTAACATTGAATCAGGACCTCTGATCTTTCAAACAGGTACTGTAATTCCGCTTTGAATACATTACCCTAAATGTACGCTTTAAATACATTACTCAAAAGCTCCGTCGGCTGCGCGCTGCATGTGGGCGGAGCCCGCATTCGGCAAAACATACCAGAGAGACAGAGAGAGAGAGAGTTTTGTGTGTGTGTGTGTGTGTGTGTGTGTGTGTGTGTGTGTGTGTGTGTGTGTGTGTGTGTGTGAGAGAGAGAGAGAGAGAGACAGTGGTTTGTGTGTGCGTGTGTGTGTGTGTGTGTGTGTGTGTGTGTGTGTATATGTGTGTGTGTATTAATATGTTGATAAAATGGTTTAATATAAAATGTTTAAATCGTTTAAAAAATAATTTTCTATTACTTTTAACACATATTTCATACAAAATTGGTGTACTTTTATCATTTTTAAAGGGTTTGTGGGGTAGTCTTGGGAGCCTTGGAACGAATCATGCGTTTTACATGTAAAATGCACCTCTACTTACGAAAACTCCAGGCTGCAAAAAAGGCTCTGGAACGGAATAATTTCGTAAGTAGAGGGCCAACTGTACTTCGAAACACACTGGCAGCGATAAATTGTGTGTGTGCTTGTATGTAGGTGTGGGTCTGTTGACCTGTAAGCGGAGAAGGTAATCCACAGTACAGATGATGATGTTGATAGTTGTGGTACTTCCTGTCTGTGTTCTTAAATAATTCTGGAAATCTGCAGTAATAAACACATTCACACACATGATGGAGAGGGTTCTGTAATGGAAAAGGTTCTGTGATGGAGAAGGTTCTGTTACAGACAGAGTTCTGCGATGGAGAGGGATCTGTTACAGAGTGGGTAATGTGATGGAGAGGGCTCTGTAATGGAGAGGACTCTGTTACGGACAGGACTCCGTTACGGACAGGACTCCGTTACCGACAGGGTTCTGCTGTTACATGTCTTAGCATAGAAAAAGTACACGTGAAGTGCAGAAAGCTGACCGTTATTGTGTCCTTCACAGAGCAGTTGCAGGAATCTGAACAGGTCACAGGTAAACTCGTCATCTGCCATCACTTTCTCACCTGGAGCAGGTAGAGAGTCGTGTCAACACACATCCGTTAAACTTATCTGAAAACAGCTAACACTGAGACTCAGTGATGTCAAGTGAACAAAATTCTCTCTCATACTCTCACAGACAGAAACAAACACTTCACTTATAATATTACTTTCAATACCATAAAACATTACTTATCAGACAAGAAACACAGATCAGCACATAAACACGACTATTAACACAGATATAGAATCACAGAGCGTATGGACACACACACACACACACACACACACACACACACACACACACACACAAACACACACACAAACACACACACACACACACACACACACACAAAGACATGCAGACCCACTGAACTCCTGAACTCAAGTGTTTATGGTTTTTGAACCTCAGGAGCAGCTTGAATGTTCACTGATTAGCGGTGGAATGGGAATGAGAGCTTTGAGGGAAAGTCTGTTTCATAACTCCTATTCAGTCGGAATTAGTTTTCCAAGTGTGTGTGCATGTGTGTGCTTTGGTTATGATAGCATGAGGTGTCTGCTTGCGTATTTTCACCTGGTACACGAGCAGTTCCATTTCCTTTAAAGTGCGGTGTACAATTAAAGTAACTGTAACAGCATTCTGCCAAATTACAAGCACATCTGACTCTTAAAGTTAACGGCAGATGACACCTGTCTCTTAAAGATAATGAGTGATGACACCTGGCTCTAAAAGTGAATAGACTCTAAAGCGGGAGACGACACCGTAAGAGAACAAGTGATGACACCTGGCTCTTAAAGGAAATTAGAAATCATGTTTGAATTTTTTTTAATTACATGATTTATTAATGATTACGTAGAACCCTTAGGACAAAACAGCTTTGCCCTGTGACCTTTTTTGTCAATCATTAAATGAGCTAACGTGGATTTAGAGATACCATAAATGCATCTACATCATGCAGTTCAGGCTGTAAGCTTAGATTATTAAGATAAGGCCCACAATGTAACACTACAAATCACATTTTATACAAGGGTTTCACATGGGTATTTTTTGTATAGTGGCCATGATCATATGACCATCACGTCAGCATGTTTACCTGAAAAAACAACTTCCCTAAAATCCCATAAGGAGTTGCTTCCTAATTCAGATTTATTAGTTAAACACAATCATGAATCGAGAAGTAAAAGTCTGAGTATTATGTGATAATATATAATGCAGTGATCTACAGTAATATACCTACTAACTGTGCAATAATCTGCTTCTTGTCCTGGTTTCTATATCATGCACCATGTTAAAATTAGCTAAAAAGTAAAACAAAAGCCTTCCAAACTCTCCCGTTACATATGAGCATTTCATTATTAGCTGGTTTTCAAATAAAGTTTGGACATTTTACAACTTTGACTGCAAGTTAAAAAAACACCTGATAATGAAAATCTGTTAAAAATCCATTTGATATTTTGCTTTAGAAAGCTTGAAAGGGCCGCTGTTTTACTCTCCCAAAATAAACTCAAGAGAACAGAAAGTAAACTCCAATTCATATACAGTAAGATAATGGCAATAATAACACTATATAAATATTATAAATCATAAATTATAATATTAAATTAACAAATCATATATAAATATAATATATGTACGTCTGAATAAAATAAAACCAGGTATTTATACACATCATGCAAGCTTCTGTTTACACACATCAAACAAAAATTGTTTCATTTACATGAACAAATGGTACAACTTGCTGTAAATAGTTATGCAAATTTATCGGTTGATTTTTCACTGTACAATGTCACCTCCTATGTATAGATTTATTGCCTGTTTTTTTTAATGAGAAAAACTGGAATTAAAATAGAAGAATATTGAACAAGTTCTTCCTGGAGCATCTTTATACACCGGAGAAAAAAAATACTCTGAAAGATAAAGGAAATTATTCCCATTGGATATTACAAGATCTCTGTTAACACTCTTACTGCAGTTTAAATGGTATCACTGTTCCTGAAGTCTCTTTAACTGCCTGGTTTATAGAAAGAAACAGATGTATGGTGTTGTAAGTGTGAGGTCTGTAATGCTGGTAAATTTTGGTGGACTGGATGGAACTGATTCATGAGTGAGAGGATTAACACTGAGTTTTGGAGTTACAGCAGAACAGTTAGAAAACAGTCAAGGACAAAACTGTGTTTGTGTGTGTGTGTTTGCAGCACGCGCAATTTTTATCCTTGACCGACATGTTAAAGTCAAGATAGAGACAGAGAGAGAGAGAGGGAGGGAGAAAGTGAGAGAGAGGTATTATTTACCCCGTTCTAGCTTCATGTCTGACACCCCGAACAGAGATCAATATTGAGAGAGAGAGAGAGAGAGCGAGAGAGAGAGAGAGAGAGAGAGAGAGAGAGAGAGAGAGAGAGAGAGAGAGTGAAAGGGGAGGAGAAGAGAATGAAAGTAGGAGATATGGGGATAATCAAAAATGGGGAGAGAGAGGACAAAGGGAGAGAGAAAGAGAATCAGTGAGAAAGAGAGAGAAAGAGAGAGAGAGAGAGAGAGAGAGAGAGAGAGAGGGGGAAGGGGGGGGGGGAGGGAGAGAGGGAATATGTGGTGATGGAGAGAAAATGGATTGTGTGAAACAGGTGACTGGGAGGAAAAGAATTATAATCATTACTCCGAGGTCAATATCAAGTGACATTCATATGATATTAAACCAAAGTGAGAAATGAAATCATGTGACTATTACAATGATGTCATGAGGCTGGTTATTTACTTTAATACAATCCTACTGTAAATTTGAAATAATTACACACAACATCTACTTAAAACCTGAGGAGTGATCTACAGATCATCATTCAACCATTTCAAATAATTACATTACACAACCTCATCAATATTAGTAATCAGAGAAATTACTATCAAATCACTCCTGCTTCTGGATGAGAATAAAAACACACACATCCTTTAGATCTGTTTATATAAATATTAGTTCAGTTCAGTTAATTTTCTGTACCCGCTTAATCCTAATTTGGGTCACAGGGAGGCTGGTGCCCATCCCAGCCAACTTCGGGCGAGGGCAGAGTACACCCTGGACAGTTCGCCAGGCCATCGCAGGGCGGAAACACGCTGACAGCTTTGCAGCCTACTCTTGTCAAAAGTCAGCAATGGTTCTTTTACATGCCTCACACCATAGACAGTGAGAGACATGGCCGGCCTTTGATAACCCAGTTCGCTCCACTGGGGGGGGGACAGTGACAACCTTGTGGAGAGTGGGACTCGAACCCCCAACCTTTGGATCAGCGATCCAGTGCCCTATACCACTAAACTACCACTGCCCTATATATAAATATTAATCGCTTCTAATTTTAGGCTTGCATATGAATATTTATGTAGATTTCCATATATCTATCTATCTATCGACTAATCATCGAAATGTTAGATTGATCGATCAATAGATAGATAGATAGATAGATAGATGGATAGATCGATAGATAGATAGATAGATAGATAGATAGATAGATAGATAGATAGATAGATAGATAGATAGATAGATAGAACTAGAGCTATAGAGAGAGATAATTGTAATTTTTCTTTATTGAGATTTTCATCTTTATTTTTAATTCTCATTCTTACTTGGCATGGACTAACTGTGTACATACAATTTCTTCTGGGCTCAATAAAGTATTCTGACTCTGATCTTCATTTCATTAGATGAACTCACATTGACATCCGAGAACTAAAAAATTAAGAGACTCACTCGTTCCCTCCTCCGATACCATTCCCAATCCCTCAGCCTTATTCTGTCTCTCAAATGCATTCAGGTCCAGCACACTGCAACATCACACACACACACACACACACACACACACACACACACACACACACACGTATAATTCTTCACAGTTTACAATTCAAATTCATTTCACCACTTAAAACGTCACATTTGTGTATTTCTGAGTTTGTGTTGTGTGAGAGATGTGATGGACGCAGGATCAGTGGATCAGTTCATCATGAGTGGACTGTGCAGTAATTCAATAATTAGTCCTCACCAGCAGGTCTGCATTAGAGTTTGTAAACTGAGGAAAAAACCCACATCCTTCTTATCCTTCAGATATTCCAACATTTTCTACAGAAACAACAACAACATCAACTTCACACAAAACACTGCATTTTGTTTGTGTGTAGTGTGTGTGTGTGTGTGTGTGTGTGTGTGTGTGTGTGTGTGTGTGTGTGTGTGCTGACCTGCTGTACATCACTGTTCCCTCCATTGAGGATGGAGATTCCCAGCTTTAAAGTAGATGACACCATGCAGCCCGTCTCACCTGAGAAAAGAAAAGGATTAATACTGATGATGGTGGTGATGGTGGTGATGGTAGTGACGATAGTAATAAGGTTAAGTTGGTGGTGATGGTGATGAAGGTAATGACGGTAATAATGTTGATGGTGGTGGTAGTATGATGGTGGTGATGACAATGATGATGATGATGGTGATGTACAGTTCATTAAAAACATTATGACCTATGACCTCAGTTTAAAGTTCTTCACCTTTACATGCACTGATCATCTGTAACACCATCTCTGCAGCTCCACGGTTATGAAGACGAGACTGTTGATACAGGAGCCTCTGTTTCTCCATCTCCTTTTCCTGCAGTCACACCTTACATCATCATCATCATCATCATCATCATCATCATCATCTCTCTCACACACTCGCACACAGAGGGAGCTCTCCTTTAAGAATGCCACATCATATTTTCACTCATACACTTATATTGATAAAGTATTTATGTTAATATTTTAAGTTTATATTGTTAGTACCAGCCCTGTTTATTTGAAATCACATTTCAAATAAATTTACCCTCCCACGTAAGCCTACTCTGTGTGTGTGTGTGTGTGTGTGTGTGTGTGTGTGTGTGTGTGAGTGAGTGAGTGAGTGAGTGTGTGTGTGTGTGTGCGTGTGAGAGAGAGAGAGCGAGAGAGAGAAAGAGAGTGTGTGAGTGAGTGTGTGTGTGTGTGTGTGTGAGAGGGAGAGAGAGAGAGAGAGTTCATGTGTAGGTGTTACCAGGGCTATGTCACACACACAGAAAGGAAACAAAGAGAGAATGCAGCAACACAGTCACATCACGCAAAACAACAACAACAAAGACGCAAAGAGACACACACTGATTGAAAACAGCAACCAAAGAAAAGATAGACTGAGACAGAGAGAGAGAGAGAGAGAGAGAGAGAGAGAGAGAGAGAGAGAGTAAAAAAACATGAGAAAGATAGAGAGATAGAGTGGGCGTATGTGCTTGAGAGAGAGAAAGAGAGAGACAGACAAGCACATGCAGCTGAATTAGAACACAGCAAGCGGAGGTAATATAGACAGATGAGGGATGTGAGGTCAGAGATAAATGGAGTGGTCACGATGACGATGACGAAGAGGATGATGTCATCACTGGTCTCCTATGCTGTGTGTCCCCCTCCCTCGGCCATTCATACCGTCTCGGACTGTCGCACCTCAAACGACATTTCTTTTTGGTCTCCCTCCTGATCTTCATCCCCACCTTCATCCTCCTCACCGACGTGGCAGCTCTGAGCAAAAAATCAAAAGAAAGAAGCAGAAACTCATGAGTGAGACTAAGTGCTGTTTCTCTCTAATGCGTCGGTCATGCAGCAGAATCAGGTTCAGAGGAGCGTGATAATGAGCTATTACACCTTATACATGTGTAGACATGTGGACACTAATCAGAATCAGAAAACTTTACTGATCTCGGAGGAAATTTTGTAATGCTAGAGTTTATACTAATACTACAGTCCTAGACCCTGACAGCAAACATTTTAACACACACACACACATCATACATCAGTACGTATATAGGACTATTACTTTGTCTCTCACTGGCCTGAAAAAGTTTCAAAGAGTAAAACAACATCACACTCACCTTTGCCATGATGTCAGCATATGCCATGTACAAATAATCCAGGTCGAGTTTGCTGCAAACAGACAGAGCTTCAAGTAAATGAATAAACCAGTGCATTACACTCATCAGTAATGGGGCTGATGGTGTAGTGCTGGGATCATGATCGGGAGGTTGTGTGTTTCAATCCCAGTTTGACCCCCACTGTGCTAAGACCCCTAGGCAAGGTCTCAACCACAAATGTGCCTCTGTTCACCCAGCAGTATAAATGGGGACCAGTAAAAATATACTGGGAAGGTAACCTGCGATGGACTAGCGTCCCATCCAGGAGGAGTTGTACTCCTAGTCGCTTTGCGCTACGGAAACCGGGGATAAGCACCGGCCTGATGAGCCACTAGGCTCGGGTGTAAAAAAGCCCAACGGACTTTACACTCATCAGTGTCCATAATACTGTAAAGGTAAGTTCTCGCACCTCTTCTCGGTCAGAGCTGTTCGACTGAAGTGAAGGATGAGCTGATGAAGCGGATCGGGCTTCGTCTCCTTCTCTTCCTCTTCCTCCTCTTCTTCCTCCATCGCCCTCTGTACAATACAGTGAGAACACTCCGAATAAACACACGGTAAAGTTCAGTCAACATCACCGTTGATGGAATATGATGAAGCGCACTTACTGATAAGTCATCGATCATGCGGTCTTCGAAAGAGAGGCCTTCGTTCTGAAGCCAGTTTCGTTTATACCCATCCAGGAACATGTTGGAGGCTCGATGGCTGAAACAGCAGAATTAAGACCTGTCAATGCTGTGGTACTTTTATCTCATGTTTTTTTCACTGATCAGTAGACTGACCTGGGCAAGTTGTAGAGCGGAGTCATCCTGAAGCAGGCCACCACCGCACGGCGTCTTTGTTTTGAAAGCAGTTTGTGCCAAACCATCTTTTTGGATTTGAAGGGATGTTCCGTCTGACAGAGAAGAAAGCTTTACACCTTGTTCTTCACCGTCAGGTACGGTTTATGGGGCATAAAAACACCACCATTACTCACCACTTCGATATGATAAAGTACAGCTGAAACCTCCTGCACTCGCTTTACCACTTTCTCTGGAGCATCAGCGTCCTCTGCCTTTCCTGCCATCATCTTATACAGAGCCATCTGCCAACGCATGGAGGGATCTTCTACCTGAAAGAGGGAGGGAGGGAGGGAGGGAGGGAGGGAGAGCACAGTGACTGAGCACCAATACCAAAATACACAGATAAACTAGACCCAGCGCGTACACACTGGATATAGAGACAAGCCATGGCAAGAGAACATGGATCTCTGCAGAACAAACAGAAGGTGTACACAGTGTAACAGTAGCACACCAGAACCAATCCTGCACTTCCTCAACAAGTCTACCAAATTCATTCACATTTCACTTCTGAATTCACACAAATTTTAGTTAAATAATTCCAGTTTCCCCTCCTACCCAATATTTACAGACTACCCAACACTCATACTCTCTAATCAACACTCACACATCCTACCAACACACCCACAGGGTCAAAACACTACCCATCCTGTCATGGGAAAGGAATAAGATCTGCATACTGGTAAGGCAGAACAGACGCTCCCTGGCTTACGTTCATCCGTTTAATGTTTTTTCGATTTTACGGGTTTTTTATTTTATTTTTTTAAATTGTGTCAAATTTTGAGTACGAGACGTACCTACGTAGTACGCTGACATAATGACGCAATGATGTGATGATGCTGCGTCCATTGTTTACAAACGACAGACTGAACGTGCCCTGCTGCTTCCCAGTTCACTGCGTGTTACCCTTGTGTTAAGACGTCATCTCTGTGATCTTTGTGTTTACACTGTTTTGCAGACTTTTGTAACCCTAAGCAAATATGGTTAGTCAGAAGCATGAGCTGAAGCATAAGTTGGGGCAGTGATGGTCTAGTGGTATAGGGCGCTGGATCGCTGATTCAAAGGTTGGGGGTTCGAGTCCCACTCTCCACAAGGTTGTCACTGTCCCCCCCAGTTCAGCTAACTGGGTTATCAAAGGCAGGCCATGTCTCTCACTGTCTATGGTGAGAGGCATGTATAAGAACCATTGCTGACTTTCGTAAAAGAGTAGGCTGCAAAGTCGTCAGCATGTTTCTGTCCCTTGCTAAAAAGGGTTGTGACAGGAAGGGCATCCGACGTAAAAAACCTCTGCCAAATCAAACGTGCGAATCAAATGATTCGCTGTGGCGACTCCCGAGTAAAAGGGAAAAAGCCGAAAGGGAGACGGACAGAAGCATAAGCCTACTAGCATGGGTGCAAGTTTTCTGGCATATGCCGGAATTTCCGGTTTTCCCAAGACTGAATTAACTATTTGCTCAGATTGGTGCAATGTATACTCAGTTAAGCAAAGAGAGTTGTAAAATGAATGAAAACCCGAATCCAGAAAAGAAATAGAACTCTCCGCTCTGCTGGTGATTCACATCACATGTAGGCTGAGTACTAAACGAGTATTCAACGGTGTCCTTGTTCACTTGAAAGACCGGAAGTCCGGATAACCCACGCTCTGTCTCAAGCACAAGCAAGTGAACTACTTTCGGCGAAGCGCCTCACATATTGTCAGCGTTGATTGGCTGTTTTAAGCTTCATGTAAAGTGATGCGGCTCAGCTTCATGTAAAGTGACCATCCGTCGACCATCTGAACCATTTACAAGCATAAAGATTGCATCATAGAGAATGTTAAAGGTTATATTTGATGAATTTAATATTTGATGAGTGAATTTGATTAAAATGTATCTATTTTAAATTATTTTGCTTGAATTTAAATTATTTTGAAATTAATGTTGATATTATTCGATATTATTTTACAATGTTATGTTTATAATAATTGATTTAGGGGTGTTTTATGAGATACGGTAACGGTATTTATGTATGTATAGTACAGTATGCACGTCATACGTAACTGGAACTTACAGTAACAACTTACTTTTTTTCAACTTATGTTCGGCCGTCAGGAACCAAACAAAAACGTAAGTTGGGGAGTATCTGTACAGATCTACCTGCTACAAACTTAAGGATGGTGAGTTACACACCCAAATATACTCAAAAAAAAGAGAGAGAGAGAGAGAGAGAGAGAGAGAGAGAGAGAGAGAGAGAGAGAGAGAGAGCAGAAGCTCTACTGGTACCTTCCCCTGAAGATGCAGGTTATTTTGGAGAAACTCTCTCACCTCTTCATCTGTGTCTTTCTGTGAATCAGTAGCACAGATACAGTTAGACGTACAAATATATCTACAAATACAGATACAGGTGAACATGCAGGAACAGATAGTGATACAGCTACAGGTACAGAATGTGATACAGGCGGAGGGAGAGGTACTGATACATATACAGGTAGAGGCTCAGGTCGAGATTTAAACACAGGTACTGGTAGAGGCTAGTCGGGGCTGGTGGCGTAGTGGTTAGGGTGCTGCGCTCATGATTGGGAGGTTGTGTGTTCGAATACTAGTTAGCCCCCCCACTGTGCTAAGACCTTGGGGCGAGGTCTTAACCACAAGTGTGCTTCTGTCCACCCAGCAGTATAAATGGGTACCAGTAAAAATATACTGGGAAGGTAACCTGCAATGGACTAGCATCCCATCCAGGAGGAATTGTACCACTAGTTGCTTCACGCTATGGAAACCGGGGACAAGCACCGGTCCGATGAGCCACTATGGCTCGGGTGTAAAAAGTCCAACGGACTTTACCTTACTGGTAGAGGCCAATGGAGTGCTACAGTATACGGAGACAGAGACATAAATCAACCTGCAGACTGAAGTAGCACAAAAGATGCTTATTACATGTGAAGCCTGTGCTTTGTGTCTGCACTGTACCAGAGAGTAGCGGAACTTGGCGAGGTTAATGAGCTCATGATCGGCTGGCGAGCACATGTTGAGTCCAATGGGGAGCATCTTTTTTAGGGCAGCAACAATCAGAGAGGTCTGTACAGAGTAACGATCTCCCCGTCTCTTCTTCTTGGTACGTTCCACATCTGAACCACCGGCCTGGGACAATAATTACAAAATACAAAGAGAGGAGACAGAAAAGACTACAGTTCTGTTAAGACTCATGAAATAATGATTTAAATATCTTGTACAGAATCACCGCACAATACACAAAGCACAGGAAAAACCTCTGAACTCGCACTTATAGCACAGGAAAAATCGCGAGCTCGAATTTCAAACACACGAAAAAATCCCTTAACTCACACTTTTAACACAGAAGAAAAAAAAAAAGAACCCATAATTCTAACTCAGGACAAACCTATCTCACGTTTAACCTCCTCACACTTCTACACAGCGAAAAAAAAAAAAAAATCTGGAAAAAACTCCAAACTCACGCTTCTACACAAGACAAGTCTAACTCACACTTTTGTCACGGAAAAAAAAAAAATCGCTAACTTACACTTCTAATACAGGAAAATCCTCCTACCTCACACGTCCAACCTTCTAATCAGACAATACTCGGCAACAGTTGCATCACATGTCAAAGCCATCTCACTACTGCTAACATCCCATTCATTATACTCTGGACTCACTTTTACAACATTTACATCAGTCATCATGGCACTTCTTTTCTCTTTATACACTCATATACAGTATACTATATCTTAATAATCAGATCTGAGGCCCCGAACGTGACCTTGGTTCAAGAGCATTCCGACAGGAGGACACTGAGGGGGAAAAGACGATCCTGTAATAAACACACGACTGGATCAGTTTCAGTTTTAATTAAAAAAATATGGCAAACAGTTTTTAAACAATGATCACATTTTAAACATATGATAATATTTTGTTTAAAATAGAAAACGAGAAGACAATGACTGATTTAAGCAAATAATCCATTTCCTTTTAGAAAAATTTCTGCGACTCAGTGTAAATAAATTCAGCAGCTCTGAGATCTGGCTTTATTCTGAAAGCCTCGGACTTTTATTTACAATTCTTCTTAATCCAGAGCTTTTAGTGTTTTTAATTCCAGGATCAGTGATGGGAACAAGGAGGAAATGTTTATAATGGCTGAGAAAGAGGAGAGGGGTACAGGAGAGCTTTATATTTTTTATCCAACAGATCTGGAACACAAGCAGAGAGGCAGATTGGAGCAATTCCACATGCAATAGGGGGTGTAATAATCGCATGCAGAGGAGACGGAGCTATCTGCGTGTTAATGAGGTTAATACCACACAATGACATCCAACATACATGAGAACGCAAAACACCACGATGGTTTCAAATACAAAGGTGTTTCTGAACTACTGATTTAACCACTTCAGTAACCTTGGAGTGATTGTGAATGAAAAAAAAAAAATTATTGCCTTGAACATTCTTATAGGATACCTTGCTCAGCTCAGCAAAAATAAATCTTGTTTTAATTGCTCATTAATTATGCAAACTAAAGTCTATGTACAATTGTACGTATCAGGACTCAATAAGTTGTACAATTGTGTCATCAGTGACTCAATTACATAGAGTGGGACTTGTCTTGGCCAACAAAAACACATTAAAATGATAAAAATAACATACAAACAAGTTCATTAACTACAGTGGTACCTCAATTCATGAAATTAATCCGTTCCGGAAGTGGTTTCGTAACCTGGATTTTTCGTAAGTTGAACCGCATTTTACATGTAAAACGCGTGATTCGTTCCAAGGCCCCCAATACTACCCTTTTAAAATTATAAAAGCAAACCTTTTAAGGTACTTACTTCGTGTTGACCATGTCTTCTTAGCAGAGTTATCATCTTACAAATGTTTATGCAAAGTTAAAAGCCTGAGCCAAAAAATAAAGTTGCAATGAACACACTCGAAAAACTCATGAAACAAGCTGCTGCTCAAGGGAGCTGCGTCATCCCTTCTAGCCAATGGGAGGCCAGCGGGGCGGGATGTTGGGAGATAGCCAATGGGAGGGAGCTGCGTCATCCCTCCTAGCCAATGGGAGGTCAGCGGTGCGGGATGTTGGGAGATAGCCAATGGGAGGCCAGTGGGGCAGGATGTTAGGAGATATTCAATGGGAGAGCAACTCGTGCATTGTTTGAATTTTTGAGATGGTGCTTTCGTAACGTGAACTTGTTTCGTATCCAGAGGCAAAAATTTTAGAAAATGCTTTTCATAATCTGGATTTTTTATTTGTTAGGGCTTTTGTCAGTTGAGGTTCCACTGTAATTTGGAACAGCTATATTTTCTTTGAGACACTACTACTCTCATCCAGCAGTAAATTCATCTCAGCAGTTATCATTTTAATATCCCAAAAGGATAATTAATGAATTTGAAAAAGTTTTGCATTTCATCCTAAACACCAGCAGTAATGTACAATTGTGTGCTTGGGTATTGAAATGGCCTATTGTGGAACCTGTGCTTCTGAGAGGGCAAAACAGGCAGATGTACAATTGTATGCAGAAGTGGTTAAGCATAAACACAATAGGCTTCCGAGCGGCGCATCACAGGTTCGAATCCAGATTAATGCCACAGCTGTCTGTAGCCAGTAGTCCATGGGAGCTAATTGGCCGAGCTCTCACAGGAGGTTAGGATGGAATATGTTCACTTCCCTGTCAATCACAGAGATCGCCAGCCAATCATTCATCAATCTATGAGCTCATTCGTATGAGAGGGTGGATAGTGCTTTCCCTCCAAGTGTGTTAAACTACTCCCACGCCACAGTTTGTAAAGAGCCAGGTGGCTAGCACTGCTTGTCACGGAGTGGGGGTGTGCATGCTTGTGCTCTTGCCTCCCTGTTCGGTGGTGGTTACATGAGAGGAAAGGTAATACCTGATGGGTGGGAATTGGGTAGAACTAAATTAGGATGAAAATGGGGGGAAAAAAGAAACATGGAGAAAATCTTTATTGCTATACAGGCTTGCTATAAAAACACTGTCTGTGTTCAATGCATTAATCAACCTCTTAATCTCCTGCTTATTACAATTCAGATTTATAAACAGATCCGAATTCAGGCCCCACGTTATGTTCATTTACAAGTTTATTTTAACAAAGTTCTTTTACATCTGTTTATATCAGTGCTTCTCAAATAGTGGGATGTGCGGTGTGATGCCGGTCGGAGCGCGTATGACCCTGGGGAACATGCTTTTCTGGAATTATGTACGAGAATTAAGTGTAATTGCACCTCCGCTCCACTAGTTGGCAGTGGCGCTCTCATCATCGCGCTATGGTGTAGCGGTTTTTTGCACGAACAAACGATATGAAGTGCAGTAAACAACTCCTCAAGAATCATGGGAAAATTTCTAACAGGAGTGGAGAGAGACGAAGATATTAAGACAAATTGGTCTGTAAATGTGAAGTGAAAGAAAACACTCCTGTGATACCGCACTATGAAAAAAAAAATGCAAGATCCACAACTCATCTCATGAACATCCATCCTGAATGTTTTCTGCTGAATTAAATAAATCTGATCAGTAGAGAAAAAGAAAAGCAGCCATTTGTCAGTGAAATGCTTGTAATGCAGTAAATGTGAAGAGTATCATCCCTTTTTTCCACAATCCCATTTTCAATCATTTATTCCTGATTGCATTAGGGGTCATGGGTTAAAAGGGGAAGGATGGGGAGAGACTATGCAGTTACGTGCTGATTAAAAGTAAGAATAATGGTTAGAGCAAGCAGAAGAACAGATAAGACTTGTATTGTTGTCCCTTTACGTCAGGGATGCTGCGGGGCAATCTACAAAGAATCAAGCAGCTGACAGTTTCATTTCAGCCAGAACATGAACGACAATTAATATCAGAATACAGTGAGGTTTCTGAACTGGCTGAACTGAAACACAAACGCAGATCATCCATTCACAAAAAAATTCAACATAAGAAAAAGAAAGAATGCTGGAGAGAATCTAAAGATCCCCATCCTGACTGAAGTCCACTCACGTCAAACCGAATCGACTACACACGCTTTCATCAAATGCCTCGCCTTAGACTCCCCCTGTCACACACACTGGCAGAACTGTGTGAAAAAAACACTATGTGTGGGTGGGTACACATATACAGGGATCCCTTACTACTTCGCGCTTCAATTTATGCAGCTTCAGTGCATCGCGGATTTTTTCTTTTTTAAATATTCATTGAATTAAAAAATAAGGAAATTAAGTAAGAATAGGGGGAAAAGTTAAAGAAAATGCCACAGAACAAGGCCAATTATGCAAAAAACTCTAAACAAACACAAAAGAAAAAATAACCCAGAACCTCTTATCAAAACTACTTACATTTTTATGAGAGGTGCGCATCTGCGTGCATGCGCGTGTCTGTATGTGTATTGATATTTTATTTACATATTATTAATTCTTTTTGAATGTTTAATTGTTATGATAAGCATTTATAGCATTGAATATATATTTATTGATATTATATACACATACATGTATGTATACGTCCGTCAGAGGGAGTTGATCCTACTTATATATATATATATATATATATATATATATATATATATATATAGATAGATAGATAGATAGATAGATAGATAGATAGATAGATAGATATATTACACACACACACACACACACACACACACACACACACACACACACACACACACGGATCCCTCACTTTCCGCAGTTAATGGGGACCGAGAGCCCCCTGCGACTGCCGATTTCCACGAAGTAGGATCGACCCCTTGACTGATGTATACGTGCATGTATATGTGTATATAATATCAATAAATACATATTCAATGATATAAATGCTTATAATAACAATTAAACATCCAAAAGTAATGCATAAGATGTACATAAAAATATAAATACACACATACAAAAACGCGCACGCATGCAGATGCACACCTCACATAAAAATGTAAGCAGTTTTCTTGGAGGGTTTTGGATTGTTTTTTGTTTGTTTGGTGGGGGTTGCATAAATGGTCTTGTTTTGCGGCATTTTTCCTTAATTCTTAAATTTTTCGATGAACATTTTTGAAAAACCGCAATGCACTGAGGCCACAGAAACTGAAGCACAAAGTAGCAAGGGATCACTGTATATATATATATATATATATATATATATATATATATATATACATATATATATATATATATATATATATATATATATATATAAAAATGTATATATAGATAACATTAACAGCATTTGGCAGACGCTCTTATCCAGAGCGACTTACAATGATCTTTTTTTATATACAACTGAGCAATTGTGCTAGTTCTGGTTTTGTCATTGTTTATTTTTCAGTTTCAGTGCCAGTGTGTCATGGGGTTGATGAAAATAACCACAAAATATAAGTCCCCATAAATGGGTTACCATGCGGCGTGCAGAGAGAGAATCTAACCTGGGCGCTTCCGGCCTAGAAAATACACCAGAGACAAAACAGAACCAGAAAAAAATCATTAACACCAAAAACATACCCCAGAACCTCATCCTCTCACAACACAGAGTCACGTGCACACTGACTTACCATACCTTTCCATCACTTCAGGGCCGACAGGTTCAAGAACAGGAAGTAAAGATTTCACAGAAATTGAAAAGAAAATTTATATTGCTGACGGTTTTTCTGCTCAGAGACAGTGCAGCAGAACAAATCAGCAGCAGTGTGTGTGAGCAGAGAAATCCAAGTCGAGCTAATTTACACTGCTTACATCAGTGACGTTTACTAATCAACACACCTTACTCATCTTGCTCTTGCTGTCAGCGGTGAGGAATGACATGTTGTTTATCTCATTCATCACAACAAAGTTCTGCTCCTCTCGCTTAAAGTTCTGCAGAGAGACACAGACCGGGGATATAATCAGTCTCACACACGCACGCACACACGCACACACGCACACACACGCACCCCTCGTGTACTCAAACCATATTGAATATCTATTTATTCTCACATGGGACTTGGACCAGTAGATAAAAACCTCCCCAACCATACGGAAAAGTTCTTCAGCATCAGCGTCAGGGCAGGTTAACCATCTTGCCCTGATACACACACACACACACACACACACACACACACACACACAGATCTATGAAAAGTAGCTGGAATAAAATTTACATGATATTTTCATTTAGTAACCCAGGATTGGATAAAACTAGAGAAATAAGTCGTCTTCAACCACACAGTGAAAATGTTCTGTTAAAACTTCACCTGTTGTTGTCGATGTAGCGAATGAGGAGCGGGTATAAGGCGTATAGATCTCTGCAGAGGACGGCGAATTCATCCCGTATTGTTCCTTCCTCCTCATCACCCTCCATTTTGCCCTCCATGCGCAGGTGTTCCTCCTCGGCCACCACCTTCGCTGTGCGTTTCTTCAGCTTCTCCATCGTCGGGATGAAGTGAGACTTCAGCATCTCGGGCTTTGCTCGACTCACGATCGGCTGAGAGAAAACTGAGAGAAAAATATGGCACACACCATATTAGTTTTCTCTTGAGGAGATTTATTGGCATATCTAATTCAAAACCTAACATTAATCACCCGCCAGTCTCTTCATCCAGGGGGCCTCATCGATGCCCAGGTTGTTCACTACGATCTTCATGATGCTGCCCAGAAGCTGGTTGAGGTGCTCCGCGGTGACATGGGTGCAGAGTTTGCCTTCCAATTCAGGATGGTTTTCTACACCCCTCTCCCACCAGCGGGACAGATAGTTACACAACATGGGGAGGGTTACTTCGATCACATGGGGCATTTCCGTGTAGCGTGCGCCTGATTCAGCCAGATGACCGATTTCCTTCATCAACACATCTAGCTCTGGGATATCCAAACACAGCTCCTGCACCTCATTCGGCAGACCGAGGACTGAGAAAAAGAGGGGGGGAGAGAGGGGGGGGAGAGAGAGAGAGAGAGAGAGAGAGAGAGAGAGAGAGAGAAAGACATACACATAGACAGAGAGACAGACAGAGACATGCAAGAAAGAGAAAGGAATATTATACAGTAGTTGATGAAAACTAAGACTAAAACTAGAAATGAAAAAACAAAAAATTACATTTAAATATATAAAACTGAACCGGGGCAGTGATGGCCCGGTGGTAGGGTACAGGATTACTGATCCGAAGGTCGGCGTTTCAAGCCCCATTGTCAACGGTTGTCACGGCTGTCTCCCCTATGAAGCTGGCCACGTCTCTCACTGTCTATGGTGAGAGGTTCAAGTAAAAGAACCATTGCTGACTTTACTCAAGAGACAGCTGCATAACGGTCAGCATGTTTCTGCCCTGTGATGGCCTGGTGAGTTGTCCAGGCTGTACTCTGCCCCTGCCTAGAGTCAGCTGAGATGGGTGCCAGCCTCATTGCCATGTTAATTAGGATGAAGCCCTTCATAAAATTAATGAATGAATATAAAACTGAAGTGAAATTGATGTTCCCTGCGATGGCCAGGCAAGCTGTCCAGGGTGTACCCCGCCCTCGCTTGGAGTCAGCTGAGATGGGCATCAACCTCCCTGCAACCCTAATTAGGATTAAGCGGTTTCGAAAATGAATGAATGATGAAATTGAGGTAAACTTTTACATTAAGGCTCCTTCTACCACTACTGTGTTACGAAGCGTGTGTGTGTGTGTGTGTGTGTGTGTGTGTTAGCACTCACTGGCTCTCTCTCGTGGAGTTTTGGTTGTATACACGGAGAAAGCATTGAACTCGTTCAGAAGAGGTTCGAGATATGCCACAGGCATTGCTGCAGCTAAGTGAGCTAAACACTCACCCAGAGCTGGCCTATGTCTGAAATACATACACACACACTGATTCAGTAACACCCCCTCCCACACACACACACACACACACACACACACACACACACACACACACAGATTCAGTAACACCCCCTCCAACATACACACACTGACTGAGTAACACCTCTTCCCACACACATACAGATTCAGTAACACCCCCTCCCACACACGCACACACACACTGATTCAGCAACACCTCTTCTCATACACACACACACACACACACACACACACACACACACACACACACACACACACACTGATTCAGTAACACCCCTCCCACACACACACACACACACTGACTCAGTAACACCTCTTCTCATACACACACACACAGATTCAGTAACACCCCCCTCCCACATACACACACTGACTGAGTAACACCTCTTCTCACACACATACAGATTCAGTAACACCCCTCCCACACACACACACACACAATCACACACAATCACAATCACACACACTGATTCAGTAACACCCCCTCCCACACACACACACACACACACACATACACATACACAGACTCAGTAACACCCCCTCCCACACACACACACACACACACACAGATTCAGTAACACCCCTTCCCACATACACACACTGACTGAGTAACACCTCCTCCCACACACATACAGATTCAGTAACACCCCTCCCACACACACACAAACACACACACAGATTCAGTAACACCCTCCCACACACACACACACACACACATACACATACACAGACTCAGTAACACCCCTCCCACACACACACAAACACACACACAGATTCAGTAACACCCCCTCCACACACACACACACACACACACACACACACACATTGACTCAGTAACACCCTCTCCCACAGACACACACACACACACACACACACACACACACACACACACTGACTCAGTAACACCTCTTCTCATACACACACACAGATTCAGTAACACCCCCCTCCCACATACACACACTGACTGAGTAACACCTCTTCTCACACACCTACAGATTCACTAACACCCCCTCCCACACACACACACAATCACACACAATCACAATCACACACACTGATTCAGTAACACCCCTCCCACACACACACACACACACACACACACACACACATACACATACACAGATTCAGTAACACCCTTCCCACATACACACACTGACTGAGTAACACCTCCTCCCACACACATACAGATTCAGTAACACCCCCTCCCACACACACACACACACACACACACACAAACACACACACAGATTCAGTAACACCCCCTCCCACACACACACACACACACACACACACACACACACACACACACACACACATTGACTCAGTAACACCCTCTCCCACAGACACACACACACACACACTGACTCAGTAACACGCCCTCCCACACACACACACTGACTCAGTAACACCGCTTCTCATACACACACACACACAGATTCAGTAACACCCCCTCCCACACACACACACACACTGACTCAGTAACACGCCCTCCCACACACACACTGACTCAGTAACACCTCTCCTCATACACACACAGATTCAGTAACACCCCCTCCCAAATACACACACTGACTGAGTAACACCTCCTCCCACACACATACAGATTCAGTAACACCCCTCCCCCACACACACAATCACACACACACACACACACACACACACACACACTGATTCAGTAACACCTCCTCCCCCACACACACACACACTGATTCAGTAACACCCCCTCCCACACACACTCACACACACACACTGACTCAGTAACACCCCTCCCACACACACACACACACACACACACACACACACACACATACACACACACACACACTGACTCAGTAACACCCTCCCACAAACACACTGACTCAGTAACACCTCTTCCCACACACACTCACACAGATTCAGTAACACACCCTCCCACACACACACACACTGACTCAGTAACACCTCCTCCCACACACACACACTGATTCAGTAACACCCCCTCCCACACATACTGATTCAGTAACACCTCCTCCCACACGCACACTAATTCAGTAACACCCCATCCCACACACACACACTGATTCAGTATCACCCCCTCCCACACATACACACAGGTTCAGTAACGCCCCCTCCCACACACACACACACACACACACACACACACACACACACACACACACTGACTCAGTCAACACCCTCTCCCACACACACACAGGGTCCAGAACCCCCCACCCACACGCACACACACACTGACTCAGTAACACCCCCCCACACACACACACACACACACACATTGATTCAGTAACACACACAGCAATACATAGAAAGTGACTCAAAGTAAAAAATATGTAAATAAGTTTTACCTCTCTGCGTGAGGAGTTTTGACGGTACCGAGAGAGTAAATGCTGCACATGATTCTGTAGCAGGACATCTGCAGGTCATCCACTAACAGATAAATATCTGATCACTTCTTCCAACACTAACACAACTTTGTTTATTTATACAAGTCAAAATTTTGATCAGGTTTATAAAACGTCTAAATCAACTTCAATCAGGGTTCTGGTTTACATCGGGCTGAACCGCGCCTACATATGATAGACCGGCGCTTACATATGACGTCGTCTCCAAACTGGTGCTGTGCGATGTGGTCGAAGAGCGAGGTGAGGACAGGAAGCAGTGCCACGGTGGTGTAGTTAATATTCTGAGAAACGCCTTTTACTGGCTAGACACAGAAAAATCACACACAGCAAACACACACAACTTTTAACACACACTGATATCTAACTGACGTTTTACACCAAATTCACACTGTACTTCACTCAGATCTGTATGGGACACGTTGTAAACGATGGAATGTGTTTCCTGTGGTACCTGGTTTCCTTTTGATACTTTCCCCAGTTTCAGATTCTCCACCATCTTCTCAATATCATCAGCTGCACTCTCAAAAAAAGATCTCAACCCCGCCTTCACAATCTCAGGTCCAGATTTCATCACCGTCCTGCCGGAGAAAGAGAGAGAGAGAGAGAGAGAGAGAGAGAGAGAAGAAGAAAAGAGAACAAAAGTGAGAATGGGAGAAAAGAGATAGAAGAGGGAGAAAGAGTTCAGTCTTTCTCGTTTTGCAATATATTAAGAGTCTGACAATAATAATAATAATAATAATAACAATAATAATAATAATAATATGGGGTTGTGAGACCTGATGTATTTAGAATTTTTTTATAATTAAAGTGAAGTTTCTGTATTCTTCCTATTATTATTATTATTATTATTATTATTATTATCTTATTATGAATGCTAAAGAATGATAATGGGCTGAAATTAGAAATAAATTAATTCAATTCTTTAGAAATCAAATTTCAGGACTGTACGTCTTTTTATAATTTAATATTGTAAATTGATAAATATAAATGTAAAAAGCGAAAGAATCACCTTGCATCAAGCGAACGTGCAAGTATGTGGAGACAGTTAACAATAGCAGAAGTGTCCGTACCTGGGACAGAAACAGAAAAGGCTAAAATTACTGATCTGTGCAAGTCTGAGCAGAAGATCGAGAGTTCTGGAATTTACCGTAAAAAATAAACCAGAAAGGGTTAAAGATGCACGTGTGTATGAAAGGGGAGTGCATAGGAGATGAGAAAAAAAAAAAAAAAGATAAAAGGAGGGGAGGAGAATGGAGAGAAGACAAGAGAAAAGGTGTGAGGGGAGGAGAGGAGTGGAAAGAGGAGACAGGAGCGGCGAGAAGAGGACAGAGAAGAGAAAACGAGAGAAGGAAAGAAGAGGAACAAGGAGGAGAGAGGAGAGATTAAAGTGCATGAGAGAGTGGAGGACAGGAGAGAGGTGGAAAGAGGAGAGGAGGATAAAGGAGGGAAGAGTAGAGCGCAGAGAGGGAGGAAAGAGGGAAGACGAATAAGTAGGAGAGGCGAGAAGAGGATTGAGGAGGAGAGAGGGCAGGAGAGAAGAGAGGATTATCTGTGCGGGAATCTTACCGAAGAGAAACACTCGGTGTCTGACCAGAGCCGACATCTTACAGAATAAACTGAAACAGAAAATTTAATAAAATGCCGAAAGGAGGAAAGAGAAAAGAAACTGAAGAAGAGGAAACCCTTAAGAGGTGAAGAGAAAAAGAAAACTATCATTGACGATCCCGACGACGTCAATCCTTTCAGGAATAAAAAGTTACCTGGCGATCATTTCTTTTTCCTTATTGGAGGCGTGGCCACCGCTGCCCAGGATTTTAGCGGGCGTGGAGAGGAAGTAGAGGCAGTGGTTTTTAAAGTACTGGTTTATTAATGGTAAGAGGATCTGAAATACACAGAAACGTTTCCGGGTTTAATTTCAGATTTCAAACTTTTATCTTACAGACTTCACCAATTAGTCTTTAACCTTCGCAAAAAACTTGATCTCCTGCTCATGAGGTGACTTCTCCACGCGACCACTGCTGACCACCGCCTCTGTACACACACACACACACACACACACACAGTTATAAATAAATGAATGAAAGCTAATAGTGATATTTTAGTTGTAAGATTCAGAATGTTGTTGTGTAGGTTTGTGTTGATGATGAAAGTGTAATGCCGCACCGAGATGAGCGATGAATTCCTGTGCGATGTCCATCCACTTCAGCAGTTTCTGTAGAAAGCCGTAAGCAAAGCGCTTCTCTATGGATGAAATATCACTCTCCATATCCTTCAGACCTCTACAGGAAACACACCTCTTTTCAATATATTTGAACTCTTATGTCTGTACAGTACAGTGAGCCGTCGAATTACGACCTATGCGAGTTACGTCTGATCGACATTACGACCGCAAAAGTGGTGAAGCATGATTCATGGCGGTGCAGTGCGAGTGTTGCGTACGACGGTTGTTTGTGCTGTCGGCAGCGCCAGCATATCTTAAAAGGCCAAGCAGGAGATGATGCAGCTTCACTTTCTAACTGCTCAGAGCAAATCTATTCATCTACTTTCAATGCCACGTCACTTGTGGCGCAAAGCTGAGAGCCAATCCTTTCTGTGTGGGCGGGTCCGATACCTTGAGACTCTAATTTTATTGGACTCACACACTGCAGTGTTTATGTGACAGGAAGCGTGTCCCAAGTTTTGTCAATCAGCCGGTCTGCGGGTTGAAGTTTTTCCATGTCTGTCCATTTGTGTTTGCTTGTCAGCTGTGCTTGGCTTCGTGGAAGTGAGCCGATTAAAAACGAGGGAAATTTATCTCTTTACTCAAAAACAACACGCACAGTCTGTGGCTGTTGTTATAATCCAATAAAATTGGAGTTTGAAGCTATCGGACCCGCCCACACAGTGGAGAACAGAAAGGATTGACTCTCCGCTGTGCGTCACAGTGACGTGGAATTGAAAATCGATGTATAGATTTAAATGCGCGAGATTTATTCATCTGTTTCTATTTGGCGTGAGTGTATTTGGATGGAAAGTCGACCGGATAGATTTACGACCAGTCTGCCGGAACCGAAAAGCGGTCAGAAGTCGACGACTCACTGTATGTTTTATTCTTGGTGGGTGTTTGGTGTTTATGGAAACGTTTCCTCCTGATGTTGAGTTTTAATATTTTTAACCCCACTGAGTGAAAACTTTGTGCATTCAGGTAGAAACCCATCATGAATAAATAATTATGTGAATTAAATAATTATATTTACCTCGTCACTGCATATCCGTTCAGTTGGAGGAATCGGAGCAATTCGTACGCCTTCTCGCGGTCGCGTGCTTTCTCTTTGGCCGTTAACGTGTCATAGGGAACGAGTAGAGGATGAGTTCCACCCCCTGGGGATACCCATATAAAGAGGAGGATTACGTGATTTGAGATACTTCACAATGGTCTGTAACTGATACAGTACCAGGATAAAAACCCATATCTTTCCTACAGCTTCTCAGTATTCATAGAAAAATCAGTGCAAAAAAAATAAAAAAAAATAAAAAATTAGCACCCTTCGCCTGTAGCTCCATCTTCTTTTTGCGTCCCCAGGTATTGTGGTAATTCTCAGCTAGCTGTTCAGCCATGGACTGGAGAAAAAAGTACGAAAAGTTCAGGAAAAAAAAAAAGCATCGTGTTGTCCGAAGTAACACATTTCCATTTAGTCTGTTTATTTATTTGTTTATTTATTGCCTCCTGTGGGACGAAACCTTACAAACAATCTCACATTTCAGTGTCGTAAAGAAAGCAGGCATCATTTTAATTTATAAATTAAAATACACTCTGAGTACTGCAGAATTCCTCAGGAATAATTTAATTCTGTCTACAATAACATTTCTGTAAACACATGCCTGACACACACCCCCCCTAAATTATCTGAGCATCGGGGCAGTGACGAACATTTGGACATTATTTACATGTGAAACTATTATACATACATGTATAAAAAGTATCTTTTTTATTTTAATGAAAGTGTAATACAGTGATACCTCAGCTCACGAACATAATTGGTTCCCTGAAAGTGTGTGTGAGGCGAAAAGTTCGTCTTCCAAACATTTATTTCCCATAAGAAACCATTAAAATGAGAATAATCCGTTCCCAGGTCCCCATAAAACATAATTTTCTACTAAATAAGCCTTAAAACTACACAAAAATATACCTTATTTTATGTATAATAAATGTGGGGGCAGTGGTGGTCTAGTGGTATAGGGCGCTGGATCGCTGATCCAAAGGTTGGGGGTTCGAGTCCCACTCTCCACAAGGTTGTCACTGCCCCCCCCCCCAGTGCAGCTAACTGGGTTATCAAAGGCGGGATATGTCTGTCACTGTCTATGGTGAGGGGCATGTAAAAGAACCATTGCTGACTTTCGTAAAGAGTAGCTGCAAAGTCGTCAGCGTGTTTCTGTCCCTTGCTAAAAAGGGTTGTGACAGGAAGGGCATCCGACGTAAAAACCTCTGCCAAATCAAACGTGCGAATCAGATGATTCGCTGTGGCGACTCCCGAGAAAAGGGAAAAAGCCGAAAGGAAGACATGTATAATAAATGTGCTATTGTATTGTAATTAAAGAAATAAACTGTACTGTATAATAAAGTGGTTTTATTTACCTTTGTGATGGTAGTTGATGGCTTGATGGAATGGAGTGGGAGGAGGAGGGAGGGAGGGACTTACTGTTTGGAAGGAGTGTTTGGAAACGCCTACTGTTTGGAAACACCTTTAGCCACACACGCACCCTTAATAGCTTCCTTGTTCCTTGTACTGGTACTGGGACGCTGAGTCACATAAACGCACACCTCGTTCGTGTTTTTCAATGATCTCCGCCTGTGGTGGGGTCTTTTTCGCTCCCATAATAGCAAAAGTACACTCAATATAGTCCAAAATGTCTATCAAACACAAACCACTTCCGCACTCAATGAAAGGGGGTGACGAAATGGGACGCCGTGAGCGTGCGTCAACTTCTCGTGGCCGCCACCGTGGCGCTGTTCGACCGCGTGGTTTGGTTCGCCGCCGAAAACTAGTTCGTCAGCAGAGACTATATGCTCGCAAATTTAATGTTCTTGAGGCGAAAAGTTCATGATCTTAAGCGTTCGTCAGCGGAGGTTTTACTGTATAAGTACAGCAGCGTACCTGGAGTTCTCTGGACAAAGTCATTCCGGATATGTTTATAGGCTGAGGGTTGTAACCGTGACTCGGGTCGTAGGTAGCCTAGAAAATAAACAAATGTTAAATCAGAGTATGAGGAAGACTCACTGATACCTGCATCTTACAACATGGAGTGAAATCACTGGCTGTATCAGAATAAATAATAAAAACCGATCAGTAAAACAGTTCAGCACCACGGATAGCGCTCTGATGAACCAACTGATACAAAGACTGTGACCAAATCAGACATTACAATTTCAATATAAAATGCACAGTAGGTATGTATAAATGTGTGTGTGTGTGTGTGTGTGTGTGTGTGTGTGTGTGTGTGTTTGTGTGTGCGTGTGTGTGTTGAGTAAAACATTATGTGTTATAAAGTTTACTCGATAATTAAGAAGACGCATTCCGTACGTTTTTATTACTGAAGACCTATCCTCATCTCTTGGTAGCTTGCTGTAGTTCTCACTCGTACCTGTGCGGTCTGAGAGATTTTCCGTGGTGCTTTCTTCTCTCCTCTGTCTTCATCTCCATCTCTTGTTTTGTCCAGCGTCCACTCCCAGGCAATCATGGCCTTAATGGACTCTTTAATAGGCCAGCGGTAAATTTCTTTATCCTTCACAATAACCATAAAAACATAAAACACTGCAGGGTATTCAGCACCACTTCATCTAATATATCAACATTTTACCTTCTCAGAGAAGGTTTTATATGGTCGGAGCATTGGGTGAGTTTTAGCATTTTCATCCAGAATTTCACCAAAAGTCCAGTTGTTCTGAATCTGCAGGAGAGGAATAATAAGAGTCATTATTCAATTCCTAAAAAAAATATTAATTAATTCATTCATTCATTTATTCACTGAATTGCTTAATCCTAAATTGGATCACGGGGAGGCTGGCGCTCATCTCAGCTGACACTGAGCAAGAGCAGAGCACAGCCTGGACAGTTCGCCAGGCCAAAACTCATTGGCGGCTATGCAGCCTACTCTTGACAAAAGTCAGTAATGGTTCTTTCACATGCCTCTCACCATATTGAGTGGTCATCCTTTGATAACCAATTAACCTGGGGGGACAGCAGTGACAACCACTGACAGTGTTCCTTGAGCCCCCAACATTAGGATCAATACCTTACCACCAGGCCACCACTACAAGCCACCTTGACTCCTAAAATTATATTTCTAGAAATTATAAAACACAGAACATCCTGTAAACAACACCAACATCCCAGCACACCCATGCACACACACAGATTATTTTTTAATATTTACTTCACCTTCTCAAAAGCCCATTTATCGTGTGTGTATTCAGCATATCTGTTAATAAAGCCATCCAGTTTCTCAGGTATTATGGTGCTTAAAAAAACGAGACAAAAAATGAGAGAATCGGTAATGAGGTGAAATTGTTGATAATAAATTTGTAATATGTGATTCAAATGAATATGAAGACCACGAGCAAGTGAGAATGAGCTACTTGGTTGTGTCCACCGGTTTGGGGTCGAAGTTCCCCTCGGCGTCCACAGATGCTTTCTTCTCTGTTTTCGAAGAATAACTGGCATCTACGTAATCAGGAGGAATGGCACCGGCAATGGCACAGATACAGGGCATTGCGATCTTAAACAACTCTGCATCAAATTTCTGAAGAAATAAAATTATTATTATTACTCATAAATACTGTATAATAAAATATATAGTAAAATAATGACATGTATATATATATATATATATATATATATATATATATATATATATATATAAACACATCCTTTGTTCATTCTTTTTTTTTTTGCTGAATCACTTAATCCTACTTAGGGTCATGGGGAGGCACCCTGGGCAAGGGCAGGGTACACCCTGAACAACACAAAAGTACATACAATAATTCACATTCACACTCACATCTAGGGGCAATCTGAAACAGCCAATCAGCCAAATGTAAATATCTTTAGACTGTTGGAGGAAACCAGAGTACCTGGAGGAACCCCACACAAGCATGGAGAGAACATGCACTGCACACAAACGTACTCAATAAACCCAGAATCCTCCTGCTGTGTGGAAGATGTTGATAACCACTACACCACTGTAAGACCATACTACATTTTACCATTTCATAACATATAGTACATGTATACTATACTGTAATCAATTACAAATAACACTCATCCATCAACTTGTTTCCATGTTCTAGTATTCATCCCTTTTTATACACATTTAATCTGTCTATCCGTTTATGTTGTTTTTTAAAAACGTTGGCATTTCCTTCAGCGTATTAAGGATAATATGAAACATGCGTATTATAACATGCTTCTCACTTTGTGTGCCAGAGATTCAAAAATCCCCCAGAAGAGTTTGCGTGTGAGGTGAAGCTCTTCCTCTGATGAAACACCAAAGTTGGCCCAGCCATTGGGAAGACAGTAATACTTCCAGCAGCGTTCGTAATGATTCGTCAGCAACTGCAAAATAAAATACCTTTTAAAACAATTCATTTCTGTAGAGATATGATTTATAGTTATAGAAATATATATATATAAGAAGTATAAAGTGTTGTTTATCTCTGAACATGCCTGCTACTAGATTATGTTATGAGTGTGGAGTGGTTTGTTTTTCATGATTTTGCAACAGAACTACCATAAATTCTGAATCATCAAGTCAGAGGAGAGCTACTGACACTCAAACATGTGTACAGGGCAGAACTGTACCTTCAGGGGCATTTTGGCGTATGCATTGAGGATTGGCACATCAAACACCAGTCTTCGAAGAAGGTGCTGAAGCATCGATGGTCGCAGATACCTGAGATAACAGAATGGAACATCACCCAAATAATAAAACACAAAGAGAGTAGACTAATGCTAACGGTCACCACACTGAACCCCTGAAAATTCTGTCACATCTCTGTTTTTATTATTTACTCATATTAACAACAGAATACCAATTTTGGACCATAATGCACTCTTAAACGCCTTTGAAGTTCCAAAAAACCGGCCATGCGCCTTATAATACGGTGCGCCTTGTGTGTTGATGCCGCCTCGCTCCATCTCACTGACACTGTCAAAACCCAAGTGAAGCAAACTAATTCAGAGCTTACCATCATTCCGGTGGATTAACCAGAGAACTCCAACTGCTAGATATTGGTGTCAACAGGTCGTAAGTTAGAGGGATCTG
The DNA here is from genome assembly GCA_024760905.1 of Plotosus lineatus. Taxonomy (NCBI): domain Eukaryota; kingdom Metazoa; phylum Chordata; class Actinopteri; order Siluriformes; family Plotosidae; genus Plotosus; species Plotosus lineatus. The sequence continues at coordinate 32,855,281 of CM045743.1, read as the reverse complement.
AGCTTTATGTCCAAATACCAGGATAAAGCACTGCTACAGGTGTCCTCCTGATACCTGGGATTAACCTTGTTGAATTTAAAGTTACAATAAGAGTAATGACCTCCGTTCTGTAATGAACACAATACTAATGCGCTGTCTCTTTAAGGGGGCGTGGCTGAGAGAAGGTCATGACCAGGAAGACTTCTAATCTCTGTCTCTATTGATTTGACTCCATGTGCAAGGGAATACAGTAATAGATAATAAAATAATATACTATCATATAATAATAAAAATAATAGAGGGATCCAGGCTTTAGGTCCAACTCGCGCAACTTTTAAACTCAAACACTAAAGATGAAGAATTTGATGGATTTGTGGAAGATGAATGAACTGAAAAAGTGAGTTTATTGGTGTATATTGTTATAACTGAGCAATGATGAGTTATTGTGAGAGTTGAATCAAATTTGACCTATCTGACTTTTGTTTTGCTTAATGCGCCTTATAATCCGGTGCGCCTTATGGCCCGCCAGATGCGGTGGACACATTAACCTCTTCAGTATCTCATCAACCAATCAGCAGTTCTGATACACCAACTTTAAAATCTGTCTAGACTGTCAGGACCAAAACATTTACTGAATAAACTAATATACAGAACATATCTTATGATTAGTATTAATTATTTAATAATCATTAATCTCTCATACACACACACACACACACACACACACACACACACACAATAAATGTTAGGACAGAACCAGATATGGTCAGTGCACCCATAATGGGTTTTGTGTAGACTGACTTGCACAGAGACATAAGACACTCTTCGATGACGTCTCTCTGAGCTTTAGTGAGCGAGCGTCCTCTGGAGAGCCTGTAGATGGTGTGCAGCATGGAATCAATCATGATGGCACGGTGATCACTGCCGGCAAACAGGGGTGCGCATTTCGTGATGAGAGGGAGAACAGCCAAACAGAGATACCGGTTCAAAGCCAGAGCCATCTCTGTGGTACTGAACGCAGCCTGGGAGAGACACAGTCCAATACTTATTAACAGAAACATCACAGCAAAAGAAAGCATCTGAAAGAATGTGAGGATTAAAGATTCACACTGTGTCCAGAGAAGCAGCAGCTCGCATATCAGGCAGGAATCCGACCTCCAGCACGTGCAGGAGGAAATCCTGATTATCAATACCATACACTCTGTCCAGGAACAGCACCATGGGGGCCTTGTGATCCGGGACAAAACTGGCAGACATCTTCGGCTCAAAAATACTGTTATCTGTACCGATAGAATGATATGCAATACAGTACACACTGTCTTCATCTTTGTTTCATGAAAATACAAAAACTACATCATAATAAATCATATCATAATAAACACTATTGTAAATAATGAATATAATAATATACGCTGTGCTAAAAATTCGTCATCTTCACCTTACCTTTTCCAAGAACAGGTATCTGATGGGGGAGACTAATAACGCCCACAAGATCATCGATGGGAACCAGTGATCTGAGAATCGCACGGATCCTCAAAGCTTCTCCCTTTCCTGCCTGGATCAACTGCTCATGTACAACACACAAATGTACACACATGCATACATACACACATATCCGAATATTAAACCTGCAGGAGACTGATTTCTGAAACCACTGAACTGGTGATGGAAAGTAAAGAGGAGGAGAAGGAAGAGGAGGAGGAGGAGCAGGAGAAGTAATAAATGCTGGAGGAGGGTCTTACACTCAATGTTATATCTGATACATTTACTCAGGGTTTTTTTTACATCTTATAAAAGTCAGACAAACCTACAGGAAAATGAATAAAAATGAACTCTGATGTAATGTATCGATGACATCACTTCCTTACCCTTTCCCTTTTATTCAGGACTAAAATATAAAATTCTGAGCAGAAGCAGAACAGTAAAACTTAAAGTGGACACTTGCATGCATTTCTGGAGCACAGCGTCCCAGCAGGTCAATGAGAGCAGCATAAAAGGACATGATGGCATTTCCCAGATGAACTCTATTATCTTCCTGCTGCTCTTCTCCTCCAAACCTGAGAACACATGAGTACACTGAAGATAGGGACAGAGGTGGTTCAAGTCCCAGTTTAACCACGCTGCCACTGTTGGGCCCCTAAGCAAGGCTCTTGAGTAAGGTCCCTTAACCCTCAACTGCTCGGATGTATATGAGATAAATATAAGCTGCTCATGATGAGGACATCAAAAGGGATGTCAGGTGTATCCAGTGTACCAGGTGTGGTGAGGCTTTTTTGGTTGTTTTGGTTGTGTGTGAGGTTTCTGGTTGTGTACAAAGAAATAAATACATACATAGGGAAGCGTCTGTCCTTTTTCACACTGGGACCATCTCTGGCTGGATCCTCTGAGATCTTTATGGCTTCTTCAATAGCTGCTAAAAGGCCGTTCCCTCCCTCTCCTCTGAGCGCAGGACCAAAACACTCAGGTCGTCGGATCAGGAGACGTACCACCACGTTAGCATTTTCCTCCACACTCTCTCCTACACAGACATGAAATGCCCATAAAATGCCCATAAAAGGCACAGCGCAGTCTCTAGATAATCACAGACAGAGAAACAAACCTGAAGACTTTACCTAAAAGAAAAGAAAAATCATTCACCTCCTGTATATTTTTTTCCATATCCAGCTTTCCCCCTCAGTTCCTGGCACAGCCACACACCAATATACACCCGTCACAAATACCAACATACACCCTATGACACACACATACACATACACACAGCCCAACATACACCACATCACAAACACCAATATACACCCCATCACACACACATACGCATACACACACCAATATACACCCCATCACACACACACAAACCAATATATACCCCATCACAATCACACACACATAATATAAATCTCATCACAAGCACCCACCAATATACATCTCACACACACACACCAATATATAACCCATCTCACACACACATAGATACACCCCATCTTACACAAACATCGATATACATCCCATCACACATGCACACACACACACACACACACACACCAATAGACACCCCATGATACGCATACACAAACCAATATATACCCCATCACACACACATAATATAAAGCTCATCACAAGCACCCACCAATATACATCTCACAGACACACACACACCAATATACAACCCATCTCACACACATATAGATACACCCCATCTTACACAAACATCGATATACATCCCATCACACACAGACCAATACTGTATACATCAGTCACACATGCACACACCCAATATACACCCCATTGCATGCACACATCAATATACATTGTCTCACTCACACACACACACACACACACACACACACACACACACACACACACACACAAATACACAGCTCATTACACACACCAATATACACCTCATCTCACACACACACACACACACACACCATATCACGCACACACTTCAATATACACACCAATATACACCCATACTAGCCAATATATAGCTCATCACAAACTGATATACACACCATTAACAAAGACGGCGAATCGAAGGAAGTCGAGGTATTTCTGTCCGCCGCATGGGTTCCAGCCGATATCAGGGTAACCTTTTGACAGGAGCATGGGGCAACTCTGTAGCCCACATCCAGCCAAATACTTCACCACCTACAAAAGAGCAACATAATCACACTGAGTGATACAGGAGAGGAAACGCTCAAGCAGGAAACATCTGTTTTTACACATTCATGTATCCGATAGCCAGGAGATAAAACATCAGCCCAATATTCATTCATTCATTTTCTGAACCATTTAATCCTAATTAGCGTCGTGGGGAGGGTGGCACCCATCTCAGCCAATTCTGGGCAAGGCCAGAGTACACCCTGGACATCTCGCCAGGCCATCGCAGGACAGCTATGCAGCCTACTCTTGTTCCTTAACATGGTTCTCACCATAGACAGTGAGAGACCTGGCCGGCCTTTGATGACCCCATTATCTGCACTGGGCGGACAGTGACAACCTGTTGAGAGTGGGCCTTGAACTCTGAACCTTGGAATCAGTGTTCCAGCACCTTACCACCAAGCCATAAACTCAATATTCAAAAAAGATTTCATACTCATAAATAAATAAACTGGAACTGGAGGAACTTTAGTGTGTAAAGATGACGACCTTTTCCAGGTCCTGCTCCTGAAGCGCCAGGGCCAGCTCATTGTTATCAATACAGGACGCTGCAGCGACATCAAGTGGTGTTGAGCCTCGCATCCCTGAAACAGCATCATCATTGCCATCAGTAAAAAGTAAACAAGGGTTTAAAGAGAAAGCATGCACGCACACACACACACACACACACACACACACACACACACACACACACACACACACACACACACACGGGCATGAGTATCAGACCCAGGCCGATGCCGCTGTTTTGCAGCAGGTAACTCAAGTGGTCGAACATGGAGCGCTGATTCTGACGACTGATGCGACAGAAATAACACAGGAAACGACAGCAGTTGGTTACCATGCGTGGAAAACGTATCTCCTGCAGCAAACACACAGAATTATAAATATTACTGTTGATGCACAGTTTTTCAGCCAAGGCTTTGACGTGTACACTTTAAACCAGGTCACAATTAGATCCCAAGCAGGGCTTACCTTTGAGTCTCCGCCCCCAAGTACATTGACCATGACCTCCATGACGGTCTCGTGCATGCCCAGTGCTCGCATCAGGTTTGGATGCTGGTAGAAGACCCTGTTGCTCATGATATTTCTGAAGAAAGGACAGACAGGATGGGGCAGATTATCATAAGGCTGGTAAAGCACGCGTGTGTGAGAAAAAGTGCTAACCTCATTATTTAACATTCTGACATCATCTCAGATGGATATTCAACACTGCAACAATATTTGTGAATTAAAATATAAAGAACAGTTTGGATAATAAACCCCTTGTGCGTGATTAAAGCCCCGTCCATGTCACGCCCTGCATCACTCTCTCGAGGTTCGATATTATTTCATTTATTATTGGTTTATTCATTCATTCCTTGCTTATCCGTAATCTTAATTAGGGTCACGGGAAGGCTGGCGCCCATCTCAGCCAACTCTGGGTGAGAGCGGCGTACACCCTGGACAGCTCGCCAGGCCATCGCAGGGACAACACTCACACAATCATTCATATTCACACTCACACTGAGGGGTGATTTGGAACAGCCAATTAAAACCCTCTGCATGTTTTTGGACTGTGGGACGAAAGCGGAGTACTTGGAGGAAAACTACGCAAGCACGTGGAGAACATGTAAACGCCACGCAGAAACTCCCGAGCTGGGAATCGAACCCAGGACCTTCTTGAGGCGGACGTGCTAACCACTACGCCACTGTGCTGACGCTGCTCTGGTTTAAAGAAGATGAATTTAAAATAATGATTGGATGTAATGTTGCAGAGTTCCAAATGAGATTTGCATTTTCACCCGATGCTCTGGATCATGAGTCTCTCTTCCTCAGGACCCATCTGGACTATGAGAAGCGAGCGGATCTGGTTTAGACACTCGAGCAGCTCCATGGTGTCCAACATGGAGACAGCGTTGATAGTGTAGGCTTTGGGTAGAGCGCGGATCAGTTCCCCCAGAGCGTCGTACTGCCGGTGCAGCAGGCTGAACATGAGACGCACCAGCTCGGGGTACTGGATGAATGACTCCTGAGCCCAGTGGATCATCGTATGAGAAATCAGCTCCTGCAACGTGCCTGACGCACCACATGGAAAAGTTCTTTCTAACAGATGCAATGTAAACTTAACCCATGTGACCTAATAGCACTGAATAAATCATGAAAACAAGCAGCCTCATCAGTTCTCACTGGGTTTCTTCTCCTCCTCTGGCTCCATCTCCGTCTCCTGCTTTCTCCTTCGCAGTCTCTTCACTTTCTCAAGTAACCTGAAGAACCTTCCACGTAGGGACGTGTCCACGTGCTCTTCTTCCTCCTCTTCCTCAATGTGAATGCCTGAACAAGAGCAAGAGATAGAAGAAGTGCTGCTTTACTGGAGGAGCGAATGGAGAGCTGGTGGCACTGTGGGGTGGGTTCTGACTGACCGCAGTGAGCTAGGAGGTCATTGTGAAACATGTGATGCTCCACGCGGACTTCTTCTGGAACAGGAGAGTCCCCTTCAAAAAAGCTATTCTTAAAATTCATCAGCATGTTCATCTACAAACACAAATGCAGTTCAGATTTCATAAATACTTCTGCACAGTGTGTGTGTGTGTGTGTGTGTGTGTGTGTGTGTGTGTGTGTGTGTGTGTGTGTGTGTGTGTGTGTGTGTGTGTGTATCCCTGTTCTTGTGGCGGTGAACGGAACTCTCTGGTCTTTCGAGCCGTCTCTGCTGCAGTCATGGTGAAGGCCTGCATGAGCTCGTTATACCGCTGCCTCTGATTGGACTGCACCTGAGTGACAAAACTATCTGAGAACGCAACGATGGCCTCGACGCGGTGACGCAGCTCACAGTCGCAGAAGTACTGCAGTAGAGTACACATCTTAGAAGGAGAGAAAGAGAAACTCTTATTGTTGTTCCCGGAGCTTTAAATTCCATAATGTTTGTACAGACGTGAAATTTTCCGATTAAAAAATAATAAATAAATGTTTAGAATATTTATCGATTTGTACGAAATACCTGTAACTTGACAGACTCAGGTAGTTTCATATGCAGTAGCCCCTCCCCAACTTCCTCTTCCTCTTTTGGCTCCTCCCTTCCCACTGTAGGACCTGCCTCTAGTTCGGCTTGTGGCTCCACCCCAGAATGCTCGACTTTCTCTTTGCTATCTTTCTCAGGTACAGGGTGCTTCCCCTCATCTTCCTGTTCTGTCTGCCCTTCCTCCTCCTCCTCCTCCTCCTCCTCATCCTCTTCCTCCTCTAGCTCCTCAACATCCTCTCCCATTCCCTCATCCTCGATGCACCTGTCTACTCGTTCCTCCTCTTCTTTCATCTCCACTCCCTCCTCCTTAGACGTAGACTCCTGCTCTCCTGCTTCTCTGCTCTTGTCCTCCTCCGATTGGCCGCTTTTGTCCTCCCGGAACACAGTTGGCTCGATGAGCGCGAGGATGTGTTTCACGTTGTCGTCTTCAAACACACCCATGATGAGCAATGTACTGATCAGCTTCAGGATTGGTACAAAGTGGAACTCCACGCTTCCCCCTACAGGATCCCGCATAGCCTGGCCTCCGTCCTGCACCGCCTCTGTTAACATACTCAGGGCATCGTCTTTCAGAGTCTATAGAGGAGTTCAGGAGGTAAACAGAAGGATCGAGGTCAATTAATTCATTCAGATTTCTTAGCAATTGCAATTTGTGTTGAGGTGCAATCAGTGTTACAGTCAATCAGCACTCTCCGTACCTGCAGCGGTATGAAGGGGCTGAGGGTGTACAGGTCAGCGTTAGTACCCACAAAGCCAGTGTGTGAGAAATGAAGTGTGGGTCTAAGGCAGGTGGAACATCCCACAGCAGGGAGTGTGTGAGCACTCAGCGTGATGGAACGAGTCTCGTCCGTCATCGGTATGATAAACTCTCGGTTCGTCATGAGGCGATTCCTCTTGGCCGACTCCAGGTGCATGGAGATGAGCAGGTCATAGTAGCCATTGCGGATCGGGCCAGGCAGGTATGAGTTCTCTATAGCATAGAAGAGCTGGGACTCATCCACGTGGCTGCAGAGGGCATGGGCCACACGGTTGTTTCCCAGAGCGCAAACGGAGCAGTACAGCTTCAGCGTGTGGTGGTGGAACTTCAGCAGGTCCATGCGCTCCGAAAGCTCCAGGATATCAATACACCTTCAAGTGTGAAGTGATGACAGTAATCATCAACGTGTGTTAGAAGGGTATCGACACGGACATCTCAATGAGTTTGGCCCTGTTATGTACCTGTTCTCCTCTGGAATGTGTAGCGCCATCATGGTGAGTGGCTCCATGCACCGCACCATCCAGCCGAGTCTCTCGCTAACACGGGCCGTCTCGGGGGACAGGAAGTGGTTTGGCATGCGGCTCCAGATCACCGGGGTCAGCATCTGGACATCGAGGCGGGGAGGGCACTGCGGGACCGGGTTCTTCCGATCACTACGGAACATGGCTGCCGAGATGGGCATGATGTTCTGAATACAAGACATGTGACACATTTTATTTTTTTGTTTATTTATTTTCTCCCTAATTTGGTCAAATCCAATTTTCACTCTTGAAGTATTGCTTTCCTATCACACAACCACCAACAACCAAAGTGGGGCGTAAGCATGCACATGCCCCCTCCAGGACATGTGATGCCTCCATCTGCCTCTTTTGGAACTGCTGAACAGGTGTATTTGGGGTGAACGAACACACTCGGAGGGAAAGTGCAATCCACCCGTCATACGAATGAGCTCACAGACGCCCATGATTTCCCGGTGATTGCTGTGAGTGACAGGGAAGTGAGCGTATGAAATCATACGGGTCATGTTTATTCTGTCAGGGGTCATTCAACATTTTCAACATTTTCCTAAGCGTACAACGTGTACGCTAGGGGGGAGGGGGTAAGATGTCTGTGTACGCTTTTTAATATAAAACTGTCGATCAACAATAATACACGCGCTCGTGAATATTTTGTACGTGTACGTTTGAAACTCTCAATGCGCAATTCGCCAACCACCTGAGGTGTTGCATATCTACAAAGTCTGCAATGAATACTACCCAACCCAGTATCAGCTTCTGAAACATCAGAAGGCAGCTGATCAAGGGCGTAGGCTGGGGGGTGGACAGGGTGCACGTGTAACCCCCCCCCCCCCCCCCCACACACACACACACACACACACACAGCAGGAGTTGAGTTCCACTGGACAAGAAATTATGTGTATTCACAATCTTATAAATAAACTTAATGACTGTTATTGAAGAGAAAGTCGGAGAGAAGTTCCGCATGACTAGTCAGAAAGTAAACCGGAAGTTAACGTGTAACGGGCACTGCGCATGTGCACGCCCGAGCTGACCAATCAATAAACATAATATTATCGATAAGCAATAATAGCTGAACACTGTCAATCAAACAAAGTGCGAGTGTGAGAATAAAGCACAGTTTGTTAGTCCCGCCTCCGGCTCCTGCACATGTGTTAGAACACAAACATTGACGCACAGAGAATGAATGGATAAAATAATCATAATCCATCCAGCCTGGATCTGCAGCCTAATGCTCAGGACTTTTATAAAATTAATAGTATGTCTTTGTGCTGTAAATATTTATTAATATTTGTTTGTGCCTTGGAATAGATAAATAACTTTAGCTCAATTTGTAAATGTATTTAGCACATGTACTTGCAGATGTAGTTTGAGATATATTTGAGAATGTTTTTGGTTGAACTATAATATTTGATTCGTCTTCTGAGAGTAATAGATGAATCGTCTTCTGCTGAAAAACCGTGCGTGTTGTTGTTGGCGTGAGATTCCATGTTGTTTATATCATATGCTGTGACATGCATTCACTATATTTTATGTGGTATTTTGTATCAAGTCAGTGACCTCACGGTAACTTTGTGTAGGCGGGCACTCAGCAATGGCGGCTTTCGGGTCGATAACTTATACAACAAGCACATAAAACAAAACCGCTGTGTGTGCAATGGGTTAAAATTTAAGCCACAATCGCTACAATGAACTATACTTCAGCTACCGCCAACTTATTTATTCGCCATTTCATTTCCCCTTTAAGGCTTAGGCTCCAGTCAACCGAGATCTGTACACACACACACACACACACACACACACACACACACACACACACACACACACACACACACACACACACACACACACACACACACCAGTCAGACCAGCCTATGCCCTTGCTGATCACAAACTGAAGCGTGGTCGTCCAAAAGCCAATGACCAATAAAAAATGCAGACATTTTGAATTATATTTTAATATAAAATAATATTATTAAAAACGTCATTTTTATTATTAAAACCAAATGTATTAATATTAAAGTAGGTGTCATTAAAAATAATTCTTTAAAAGTATAATTTTTTATTGATTTCATTATTGTTTGACTGGTGTATAAAAGAAGTATTGATCAATACATTGGAAATACATTGATTTATTTTATAAAAGAGGTTTGACCATTATTTTGTTGAATATCTTATTTAAAAATCCTGCCGAGAGATCTTCAACATTTATTTGTACGCTTTCGGAGGGAGGGGCAAAAAAAAGCAGACAATCTGTGTGCTTGAGAAAATGTTGAAAATTTTGAACCGCCCCAAAGACGTTCTAGTACAATAAACAAAAACACCAATGCGAGTACAGAAAGAAATCTGCTGATGACCCACAGCACATATTTCATTTACTGTAATATAAAGATAAATAAATAAATAAATAGCATATAAATGGATATGAGACCTTGAGCTTGCCAAGCTCCACCTGCAGCATGTTCTGGCTGGAGGGCAAACAAAAGACTGCGGGGAAGAGTTTGGTGTTGGGTTCCACCTGAAACACACCAGCACTGTTAATACAGGTGTGCAGAATCTCTCCAGAGCTCCAGGTAAATATTACACAGATTTATGATAAAGCATCTCTGGCGCCATATCAGCCAGTCTTACACATGTACTTTATTATTATAGAAATTCTGCGACCAACTAATGATGAAATAATATGCAGCGTGAGCTTTAATAGTACACATAGGGGAAATAAAATCCTAAAGAACAGCCAGAGGAATAGAGGTGTGGTATAAACACGTGTTCACCTGGTAAAAAGTGTTCACTTCTTTCCCGTTGGCGGCGAAGGTCATAAGACCCGTGTCCAGATCCACCAGACAACCAATTACAAAGTCCTCTTGAGTGATGCGTGTGTGCTGCGAGCCACTGAACTCTCCACCCCACACCATGTAACAGTTGCTACGCTTCATACTGACAAGGAAAACAGAAGATTTAAACACATGGGGCAAAGAATTCTGGGATATTTACTAAACTTTTCAGTACAGTACAAGGTTTTAGGTGTGATCTGAAAAAGAGTTCAAAAGTTTTTTATATTTCTGCTTAATTAAGAATTTTAATCAGAGATGATGATGATGATGATGATGGTGGTGGCTGTATGATAGTGGTGGTGATGATGGTATTGATGATGGGCAGTGGTGGCTTAGTGGTTAAGGGAGTGCTTCTCAAATAGTGGGGCGATGCCAGGGGGCGCGCGTATGACCCTGGGGAATATGCTTTTCTGGAATAGTGTATTAGAATTAAGTGTAATTGCACCTCCACTCCAGTAGTTGGCAGTGGTGCGCTGATTGTCACACTATGGTATAGCGGTTTTTCGCATCAGCAAACGATATGAAGGCAGTAATCAACTCCTCAAGAAACAATACCGAAAAATTTCAAACAGGAACGAAGAGAAAGGTGAAGAGAGATGGAGATATTAAAACATAAATAAGTTGAATGAGTTTAAATAAGGATGGTTTTTTTATATATTATTTTCAGGCACATTGGTGCACTTTAAAATCTTTTCCTGTTCCAGATTTAAAATGTTAATGAAGTTTTTCTTTATTTTAAGTTTAACTATAGTTCTGCCTTGCGATGGCCTAGTGAGCTGCCCTCGCTCAGAGTCAGCTGGGATGGGCGCCAGCCTTCCGTATTAGGATTTAGCGGTTACAGAAAATGAACTGAACTATATTTCTTCCTTTTTTGTTTTTAATGTTAATAAAGATACAGTGTTATGCAGAGGCGTACTAATAATTTTATAGACAAATTCATAGTCGCTCGCGGGGCGGTGGGGGGGGGGGGGGGACATAAAATGTTTTTTTTTTCTTCCTAGAGGGGGCGCCACAGAAAATAATTGAGAAGCACTGGGTTAAGGTAATGGGTTACTTATCCGAAAGTTGGTTAAGGCAATGGGTTACTGATCCGAAAGTCAGTGGTTCAATCCCCACTATCACAATTGTTGGGCCCTTGAGCAAGACTCTTTACCCTTAATTGCTCAAATGTACAAAAATAGTCATTATAAGCTGCTCTAGATAAGAGCTTCTGCCAAATTCTGTAAATGTATGTAAATGTTAAACGATGATGGGTGGCAGCGGTGATGATGGTGGTGGTGATGATGATGATGGAACTGAAAATGATGTTGATGATAATGTTCGTAGTGATGATGGTGGAAATGATGTTGATAGTGATGATGATGGTGGCAGTGATGACGATGATGTACCTGTGGTGTATGTTGCCTTTATCGTCTCCAACGGTGACAGTGACGTTTCTCACTTTGCTGATATCGAAATGAGGATCGTACTGATGGTAATCAGGAGTAACCCAGCCTGCCCAAACTCCACTGGGCTCCTGACCCGCAAAGATACGTACTGAGTAGTAGTGCTACACACACACACATAATTGATTTACTGATTTAATCAGTAGAGATTTGGTTGTTTTTTTTTCAATGTGTTATTAAATCATGCTGAAAAATGTAATCTTCCTTAAAATAAATGATAATAAATTAATTGGTTCTTTAATCAATCTCAGAGAAATCGCAGCCCATACTGTAGTTGTATTGGAAATAATGTCCACATCGTCTCGATCATCTGGGACGACATCCTCCACCAGGCGAGGGACAGTGGGAACGACCGGGGGCGGAGCAATAAAAGCGGCTTTCTTTGCTTTTGAGAAAAACCTGAATATCAACATAAATGATTTCTGATATTACTAAAATTGGAGACAGCTACAGTGTCAGTCAGTGGTGTTCCAGAGAGGAACGTCTGTGGTATTTTTTTAAACGACTCCACACTCACCCTTTCTTTTTACTCTTCTCTGTGGTGGTGTCTTTCTCATTCTCCGCCTCCTTTGTGCCCGGCAGCTCTTTGGGTACAGAAAGTTCCTTTTCTTTCTCTTCCTGCTCCCTGCGGGTGGCGCTCTTTTTCAGCAGCTCATATTCAGAGTTGGGGTCGATCTCCAGGGCCTCATCCTCGGGGATAGTGAGGGCACGTGTAAGTGGTGTGGCCCCTGCCTCTACCTTAAATGACTCGTGGAACTCGATGGGCATGCTGAGTCTGAAAAACAGCAGGTCAGTGTTGGCGTTCTGGGAGCCAAATGTCCTGTGAGTCAGTTTGACACAGGGGGCGCTGTCAACTGTACCATCCACACGGGACACCTGCAGATGAAAAAGAATTAGAGACAGAACATTTTACATCTGCATGCGTTTTCCTGCTGCATGAGGTACTGGAACCAACCTCGATGTGAGGGTGCTCTGACTGAACAGGAATGAACTGTGGCAGACTTTTGCTGAACCACATGGTGATGTCTCTCTTCATGTTGATGGCGAATGGCTCGAAACCTTCTTGTAGGCCGCAGATGGTGAAATAACGCAGACTACTGACGTTCTGGCCAAGATTGATCCGACCCACCTGAGAGAGACCCAGACTGCACACAGGGATGAAACCTGCAGGAAAACCACACCCACACACACACACACCCACACACACCCACACACACCCACACACACCCACACACACACAGTGAGAAAAAAAGAGCAGCATCATGTCCCAGTGGTCAAAGCCTGAGAATAATGATATTTCAACAAACTAAATTCCTTTATAAAAAAAAAAAAAATTTTTAAAAGAGTGTGTGTGAGGTGTCTGTTGCTTCAGATATATAAATATTCTGTATTCGGCTGATAAAATTGATTTTTATGTTCTTTGAGCTCTTCGGGCATCTCCTCTCAGCTTCTGCTCAAAGTGCGGTCTGGATTGTACCCCAGGCCCAACCTAAGGCGCCGTGGTGTTAAAGCGCTGTACCTTCTCCAATCTCAATGTCCTTGAAAGCCATCTCTGAACCGGAGTCACTGATCAGCATCTCTCCGTTAAGTGTGAACATGATGTTCTGCTCAGAGAGATCAATCATACAGCCCACCACATCTCCCGGCTGCCACTGTCGACCAAACGGCTCACTGCCTACGTGCCAACGCTGAGCCTGAACACACAGAGATACACAAACACAATGATCTCAACTCAAGAAGGTCTTTATATCATGTTACTTGGACGTCTGTTAGGTACGATTATTTATGACCTGTATACCTTGCAGCCGTTAAAGACGTAAGCGAGGTCATCCGCACCGAGCTCTTTATCAGCGTGGACGTTTGGTCTGGCCCAGCCAACCCTCATCTCTCCCACCGTCACCGCCTCAAATTCAAAGTACCATTTTCCTTGAGTCACTGCGTACGACTTCTCCGCCCTGAACACACGGATTTTATTCCCGGAGCCGTTCCCAACATGGCTGCCTAAGGAAAGTCACACACTTGACATGAGCATGGACAGGAAGCAGTTCGTTCTCCTTCACTGTAAACGTCAGTGTTCAGGAACAGTACTCACTGCTCTCCTGGTCGGGAGGCTCGATGTTGTAACCGTAACCGATCAGGGTGCGAACCGCTGCACATACGGTGTCTCGGTTGGTCTTCTTGGTTTTCTCATCCAGGAGGTTATACGGTACAAGGCGAGGGTTTCGCTTGTTTACAATGTCCTGAACATCATTATCAACACGACGGAGAGATCAAAAACAACATGGTATCAGTTCCTCGCTTTTCTGCTTTTATTAAAATCATCTAAATAAACATGAGAGTAGTGATGGTGTGAAATAATCCTGCAAATATTAAAGCTGGTCAGGGTGGCGGGAACACGCCCCCGGAGTGATGGTATCCATCTTTACCTGTACGATGCTGTAAGTCCAGCCCTGGCACACTCGGTCCCGAGCCCACACATTGTGTCCGTTCTCAGCGAGTCGCTCCACAAGGGTGTTCTGGTTAGGGGTCAGTTTGACGTGGTTCAGGTCCAGAGGGGATGGTTTGTAGCCATTGCTCTGAGTGTAGCTACATTCAGGAGTTAGAGCATCGACATTAATTATTTCACCAGTATCTAATAAACACTGCCTTTGTGTGTGTGTGTGTGTGTGTGTGTGTGTGTGTGTGTGTGTGTGTGCGCGCGCGTGTGTGTGTGTGTGTTACTGACGTTTTGGGAAGTTTGATCTTCTTTAAATTTTCCTCTGCTTTTTCATCTCCCATTCCAACATGGCAACCCAGTGCAAGGAGAGTTCTAACACAGACAGAAAACCAAACTTTACTCATACCTATTAGATATCAGTCACACACACACACATACACACACACACACACACACACAAAATGTCTTCTCACTCACTTGAGAGTTTCTCCTGACATGGCCAGGTTATAGTTCCTCTCTGGTTCTGGAAGGTTCTGGAAGTCCAGCAGACAGGGATGGAGTTTTTTATTATCATCACGAAACTGCAAGAAAAATAAATAAATATGAGGAAAAATAATAAAGGCCAGCTTAGAAAGTTATAGTAGGAATCAATGTGTGTGTGTAGGAATGTGTGCATGTGTGTGTGTGTACAGTACAGTACTGTATTTCAGCACTTCTCAATTATTTTCTGTGGCGCCCCCTCTCGGAAGAAAAAAAAACATTTCACGACACACACACACACACACACACACACACACCACCATCACCCCGCGAACGACTATAAATACTGTAGTATTATTTGTCTATAAAATTGATATTAGCACACCTCTGAATAACAACTGTATCTTTATTAACATTAAAAACAAAAAAAAGAAAAAATATAGTTTAACTTACAAGAAAGAAAATTTTCATTCACATTTTTAATCTGTAACAGAAAAGATTTAAAGTGCACCAATGTGCCGGAAAAAAAAAAAAAAAAAAAAAAAATATATATATATATATATATATATATATATATATATATATATATATATATATATATATATACTTATTTAAACGCATTTAACTTTTTAAAACTCATTCAACTTATTCATGTCTTAATATCTCCGTCTATCTCCACCTTCTCTTCGTTCCTGTTAAAAAAAAAAAAGATCCGTGTTGTTCCTTGAAGGGTTGTTTACTTTCCTGCACGTCATACCATTTGCTCGTGCGAAAAGCCGCAACACCATAGCGCGACGATGAGAGCGCCACTGCCAACTGCTGGAGTGGAGGTGCAATTAGACTTAATTTTCATAGGTACATTCCAGAAAACCATGCTGGGGGCAGTGGCGATCTATTGGTATAGGGCGCTGGATCGCTGATCCAAAAGGTTGGGGGTTCGAGTCCCACTCTCCACAAGGTTGTCACTGCCCCCCCCCCCAGTGCGACTAACTGGGTTATCAAAGGCGGGCCATGTCCCTCACTGTCACTGTATGGTGAGGGGCATGTAAAAGAACCATTGCTGACTTTCGTAAAGAGTAGCTGCAAAGTCGTCAGCGTGTTTCTGTCCCTTGTTAAAAGGGTTGTGACAGGAAGGGCATCCGACGTAAAAACCTCTGCCAAATCACACGTGTGAATCAGATGATTCGCTGTGGCGACTCCCGAGTAAAAGGGAAAAAGCCGAAAGGAAGACAGACAGATTCCAGAAAAGCATGCTGCCCAGAAAACCGCGCCGTGCTGGCATCATACGGGCGTGCCACACTATTTGAGAAGCACTGGTGCATTTGTATGTTTATTTTTATGTGTAATACTGTATGTGTGCATTCACATATGTGTATTTGTGTGTAAGACTGTTCAGTGTTTATGTGCACTGATCCTCTCACTGGTCCGTAAGTCCAGCCCTGTTCGATGCGAGTTACTGCCCAGAGCTCATGACTGTTCTCTGCCAGTTTTTCTCGGATTCGCTCCAGATGAGGAGGAAGAACAATCTGGACAAATAAAGCAGAATCCTGGTGATATACTGCACATAACACACATCAATCCTATACAGTATTTAAAAAAAATAGAATCTAAGATTTCAGAGTAAATAAAGTGCAATAAAAATAGAGGGTGCACAGGTGCATCTAATCCAGACAATCCGACTTTAACATTGAGCACAGTGACGAACAGAGGGCTCCAAGTGTAGAAGGTGCTGAAAGTTTCGTACAAAGCAGGAAAGTAAATGAAATGTGTGACGTCACAACATCTGGATTCTGAATTCCAAACTTTTTATGATTTCACTCAGACATTCATCTCTGACTCGAGATTTGTTTTACCTGTGCAGTGTCCACAGGGTTTGGCGTGAAGGCGGTGTGGGACAGGGACTGTGTTGGACCCAGCAGGTTCCTTACATCATTATTCAGGTCGTTTTTGTATTCTTTAATGGGCTCAATACGAAGTCTGTCTTTGGGCAGCACAGCTTCATAGCACGGAGCGTATCCTGGTGGTGGAACAAACTTAAAATCTCCATGACGTCCACCCAGAAGGAAACGGACCCTGAGGGCACAGCAAAAAAGCATCCCTGCGGTCACTCATCAGTGGTTCCATAACATACACTGATGGCTGTGTTATGACATTCTATCACATAGAGTTTCATTACAACATACTGATCTTCCGTATGAGCATGCTGAGGACTTGGGAGAACATACTAAGGTTCAGCAAGAACATGCCGAGGTTCTGCGAGAACATGCTGAGGTTCTGAAGTAACATTCTGTTTCTGCAAGAGCATGCTGAAGTTCTGCTGAGCTTCTGCAAGAGCATGCTGAGGTTCAGCAGAGGTTCTTCAAGAACATGTTGAGGTTCTGTGAGAACATGCTGAGGTTCTTCAAGAGCATGTTGAGCTTCTGTGCGAGCATACTGAGGTTCTGCAAGAACATTCTGGTTTTTTGTAAGAGCATGCTAAGGTGCTGCAGGAACATGATGAGATTCCATGAGAACATGCAAAGGTTCTGCTGGCCATGCTGAAGTTCTGATGAGCTTCTGAAAGAGCATGCTGGGGTTCTTTGAGAACATGCTGAGGTTCTCAAAAAGTATGTCGAGGTTCTGAGAGAACATACTGAGTTATGCCAATTATGTAAAACTGTTTACTTGATTCCGGCGGAGAAACTGACAACAGGGAAGAAGAGACCATCCAGGTTGAAGTTCTCAAACATTCCCTGAACAGGATGCCCATTAATGCGGAATGAGATACTGGGAACACTAAGATCCAGACAGCAGCTCACGACATCATCTGCTGCCAGAATGTGCTGATTGGACGATGCCACATGCCGAGGGACACGCCCTGATCCAGGAAAGAAAATGCAGAGTGAGATATGGATGAAACACACGCTCGACAATGAATCGTTCCAGAATCAGATTTAAATGAAGAAGAATTTTGGTTAACTCACTGATCCACCTAATCATGTGGAAGGACAATAAAAGAAGATTGTTTTCTATGTTCTGTTCCTCACCTGACCACAAATGGAGGCCATCAAAGCCGTAGGAGTAGAGATCATCTCCTACACCGTTCCCGCCCCAGCCTTCTCCTCCACCAGGGTATGGGCTGTAGCCCTCGGTCAGTGCCCAACCCACCCGAAGGTGACCCACCTGAGCGGTCAGAAACGGTTCCACCTCATCCACAATCAGCTCATAATACCACTTCTTATACTGTGTGGATCCCTCACATGTCCCCAAGAAGATGTTTGGTCTCATGCTGCAAAATAGACAGAATAAATTTCTCAATTATTAAATAGCTGTCAGAAGATGGAGATGCAGAACGTGTAACAGCACTCAAGGTTGAAGCATAAAACTCCAGGCAGTGTAAGAGCCAATTCTTTGCGTTCAAACCCCAGTCCAGTAGTTTTTGTTCATCACCTTGTGACATAGTTAATGATTTGTGTTTGCAGCAGAAGGTCACGGCGGGGGAGGAGATTCTCTGTGATGAGGTTCTGATTGGACCTCACAGCCACACCATTACACACACACAGCGAGCAGAGAACGTCTAACACCTGGAGAACCGAGAGAACAGGAAACCAGGATTAGACCCAAGTTGATCAGTTGATCTGGGAAAGGTGGTGGTGATGGGCACCTTGTGATTGCGTCCATGTTTGTCCAGCAATGCAATGATGGACTTGATGTGGTTCTCCTGGATGATGTTTAGAACCTCGGGGCTCTCAATGAGAACGCAGTACAGCACCTCCAGAATACCTGAAGCAGGATGACGTGTGGGAATGAATACACAGAGACATTAATGATGTCAGTGCACTGCGCTCTCTTACATACACACACACACACACACACACACACACACACACACACACACAAAACCCTGACTGTATACACAGACTGTTCACCTGACGAGGCCTCCAGACGGTCCAGTTTACTGACCAACCAGTCCAGATTATCACAAAACAGTGCACAGTTCGCCCTGTTCCCTCGAATCAGAGACGCTAAACACACACACACACACACACACACACACACACACACACACACACATACCATCATCATCATCATCATCTTCAACTGTATCACACAATTAATGATATTTATAAAATGACCTGTATAATAGAGTAAATAAATATTTTATATAGAATCTTCATCACATGAATTATAAACGAGTTGTGCATCATAAATATCTCATCCTCTTCTTTTATTCATTTTATTACTAGTATTTTCCTTAATATACAAGGATTCTGTAAACACCCTACAATTTGTACTGGATTAATAAACAAACAAACAAAAAACATTCTAAAGTGTGCTTTTATTTTTGTTGATACAGAAAGTTTACTGCTGATTTTCTCCATATCTTCGACGCGATTATATATAGAGGGGGCAGTGGTGGTCTAGTGGTATAGGGCGCTGGATCGCTGATCCAAAGGTTGGGGGTTCAAGTCCCACTCTCCACAAGGTTGTCACTGTCCCCCCCAGTGCAGCTAACTGGGTTATCAAAGGCAGGCCATGTCTCTCACTGTCTATGGTGAGAGGCATGTAAAAGAACCATTGCTGACTTTCGTAAAGAGTAGCTGCAAAGTCGTCAGCGTGTTTCTGTCCCTTGCTAAAAGGGTTGTGACAGGAAGGGCATCCGACGTAAAAACCTCTGCCAAATCAAACGTGTGAATCAGATGATTCGCTGTGGCGACTCCTGAGTAAAAGGGGAAAAGCCGAAAGGAAGACAGACTTCGACGCGATTATAATTAATTATAAATAAGAGCGTGCTCTCTGTCTCCCTCTTGTGCCAAGAAGTGAAATGACAAGGATTCTGATTGCTCTCTGCCTCCCTTTAGTGATACAGTACTGTAATCACAAAGCCAAAACGGCTGTTCCCTTGTTGCCCGTGTGTGTGTGTGTGTGTGTGTGTGTTACCTAGCAGCTCATACAGCAGGTTAACAATCTCCTTCCAGGACTCAGAGGCTTCTTCTCCAGCAAACTCGGAAAAATGAGCCGCTGTGTTGTAGACATTCAGACGATCAATGCAGTCCAACACTAGAGTAATCATCCCCTACTCACACACACACACACACACATACACCCTAATTATTCCAACCTTCCAACTCCTGTAATAAATCTGCAACTCTGACCCTGACCGTAGAAGAACTTCTTCATACTGTCATGTATACATTGAGCGTGTGTGTGTGTGTGTGTGTGTGTGTGTGTGTGTGTGTATGTGTGTGTGTGTGTGGGGGGGGGGTAGATGCTCCACCTCCTCTTGAAACAAGTTCTGTCGATTTTTGAGAGATCTCAGTTTGCTCTGTTTCTCCTCATGTTCCAGGTCTTCCTCTGGAGGTCTGAAGTAGAAGATCAGATCCTGGAGTAAGAGAACAACAGAATCCAGCGGGAGAGATTGAGGATGAGGAGCAGCGCTTTTATTCTTCCCACTCAGAGAATCTAAACTCCTGCGAAAAAGAGATTCAGTATATATTGTATATTGTATATTTTTTTGAAGAATAAATGCTGTGTGTAGATGTGTGGATGTGTGTGTGTGTGTGTGTGTGTGTGTGTGTGTGTGTGTGTGTGTGTGTGTGTGTGTGTACTTGATGAACTGGGTGAAGAGGCCTGAAGTGCTGTAGATCATTCTAGCAGCCTGAGACTCTTCAGTTTGAGAGCGAGCCACAGTCAGAGCATCATCCATGTGACCTTCCTGATGAAGAATAGCCTAAACACACAAAGAACTTTAACAGCAAAAATCATAGGATATCAAATCAATGGAAAGCTACAACTACATCAACAACAACGACGACGACGACTACTGCATTTTTAAGAACAACAACCTCAATATCAACAACAGTAACTGCATTTTCAACAACAATAACAGCTACAACTACACATACAACAACAACAGACGCAATAATAATTACAGCGGCAGTGCATCGTCACATTCATGGTCATCGCATGATGAAAACAGTCAGACAGGTTTATAAATAAATTTATAATTTACTAAATCGATATAAATTTCAAAGTCACCACAATGAAACTGGTTTATTTCATAATTATTTAAGAAACTTAATCACTAAAAATTCTCCTGATGTTCTCTGCGTATTGTAATCCATGATATATTCTTGTTACCTTTCGCTTCACAGGTCCCAGGCGAGCAGATTTGGCGTCGACGGAGGCATAGGTGAGCCACAGACTAGTAGCTACATGCTGCACGAAGCACATGGACTCGCCGTACTTGATCTCTGGTGCGCCCATCCCTTCCACATCACGTTTCTGAGCCACTTCTGTCTTCTCCTGCTCCAACACCACATACAGAAAACAGACCACAGGTGATCTCATCATCACTCAGACACTGAACAAGTCTTCGCTTTGTCAATTTGCATATCTGAATAAAATCGGAATTAAATTTACCTCCAGCTCCATTTAATCCTCTCAGTGGTGCGTATACACCAAGGAGGATCACTAAACCTCCAAACAACTAAATCTATATAGTGAGAATAAAAGGCACGGACTCCCACATGGAGCAAAGATAAGAAGCGTGTCTATCAACATAAAGGTTCCAGGTTCAAATCTGCAACTTTCACGAGAGAGAGAGAGAGAGAGAGAGAGAGAGAGAGAGCTGGCATATGCTCATCTTTATGTCACAGCAATCAGCAGAGAATTATGGGTGTCAATGAGCTCATTAATACAAAGGGATGGATAATGCATTCCCTCTGTGAATGTTAGGCTCCTGAATACACATGCAGTGCAGTTTGTAAAGATGCGGGTGGCAGCATCACATGTTATGGAGGGAGAACTCGCTTGATTCCACCCCTCCCTTGTTGGTGACTGGGAGCCAATATGGATGGGCGAGATTTGGGCGGTGGTGGCTCAGGTACTGCTGGGTATGTGTACTGTAGATTGTGCAGAAGGACACATCATAACCAGATATGAATTCCTACAGTACACACACAGTCCAGTACTGTTCTTCATGTATGTGCTGTACTGTGTGCATTCTGTAAGGTGTGTGTACTGTACTGCATGTGAACTGCAAGGTGTACATACTGCAGGGTGTGTGTACTGTACTGTGTGTGTGTACTGTACTGTGTGTGTGTACCGTAGGGTGTGTACTGCAGGGCATATGTACTGTACTGTGGGTGTATTGCAGGGTGTGTGTTCTGTAGTGTGTGTACTGTGGGTGTACTTCAGAGTGTGTGTACTGCAGGGTGTGTGTATTGTACTCTGTGTGTACTGCAGGGTGTGTGTACTGTAGTGTGTGTACAGCAGAGCCTATGTACTGTACGGTGTGTACTGTAGGGTGTGTGTATTGTACTGTGTGTGTACTACAGGGTGTGTGTACTGTAGTGTGTGTACTGCAGTGTGTGTTTATATTGTACTGTGTGTGTACTGCAGTGTGTGTGTACTGTAGTGTGTGTACTGCAGGGTGTGTGTATTGTACTGTGTGTGTACTGCAGGGTGTGTGTACTGTAGTGTGTGTACTGCAGGGTGTGTGTATATTGTACTGTGTGTACTGCAGGGTGTGTGTATTGTATTGTGTGTGTACTGCAGGGTGTGTGTATATTGTACTGTGTGTGTACTGCAGTGTGTGTGTACTGCAGTGTGTGTGTACTGTAGTGTGTGTACTGCAGGGTGTGTGTGTATATTGTACTGTGTGTACTGCAGGGTGTGTGTATTGTATTGTGTGTGTACTGCAGGGTGTGTGTATATTGTACTGTGTGTGTACTGCAGGGTGTGTGTACTGTAGTGTGTGTACTGCAGGGTGTGTGTATTGTACTGTGAGTACAGCAGGGTGTGTGTATTGTACTGTGTGTGTACTGTAGGGTGTGTGTCCTGTAGTGTGTGTACTGCAGTGTGTGTTTATATTGTACTGTGAGTACAGCAGGGTGTGTGTATTGTACTGTGTGTGTACTGTAGGGTGTGTGTCCTGTAGTGTGTGTACTGCAGTGTGTGTTTATATTGTACTGTGAGTACTGCAGGGTGTGTGTATTGTACTGTGTGTGTACTGCAGGGTGTGTGTTCTATAGTGTGTCTGTGTGTACTGCAAAGTGCGTGTACGTCAGGGTGCGCGTACAGTAACAGAAACATATAAAGCTCTGACCTTTGAGGCTCGAAAGCAGAATGCGGAGCTCTTTGTGTTCGCTTTCTCTGGATCCACCACCAGCAGCCCTTTCTCATCATCTAAACACAGATATCGCCCTGAGGTGATGTGACGCACTCGGAATGGCTGACCCCATTTGATATGGCCACCACTCCAGCTGTGGCACAAAAAGGAAAAACTGTGGTACAACTTTCAACACTGACATCATCTGAGATAAACTACACCTCGAATAATAATAAGACCCCATGATTGTGTTTACAGTAAACTTCATTCACATTACTGTTCCTAACCTACCCAATCCGGAGAGGCTCGAGTCTCCATAGAGATCTAGCATGACTGCATACGGCTCCTCCCTCGTAATGGGCGTTCCTGAACAGTTCACACATGTCAGACTCAAAACACAACAAATTCATTCAGACTCTATTAACATCTTTAAATCGCCAGATATCCATTTTGTCTTCTTAGTGTCATGACAAATTAATACAAAACTAACAATAAACTATCCATTGTGTGTGTGTGTGTGTGTGTGTGTGTGTGTGTGTGTGTGTGTGTGTGTGTGTGTGTGTGTGTGTTCTCTCACTTGCGCTCCTCCCCCTGCTCAGCAGCAGGAATGGCCAAACATTCATCCATGTGACCGTGGAAGAGTCGGAGGACATATCCTCCAGTTAAATATCCTGTACATCAGCAAAACATACAAAGTACAAAACCGAGAAATAAACCAAACCAAGCATCACAGAATAGAACTGAATATCCATCAACTCACCTTCTACCAGCTCACATCCGCTGGACACCGGGTTCACGTTCCACAGTGTTTGCATGAATGAGGCATCCACCATGAGATCTCCACTCGAGTACGACAGATGCTGCAAGACCAAACATCATCATGATCACAAGGCAGCAGTGAAGCGTCCTGCAACTGAAACTCGCTGACAAGCATCAGTGATGTCTGACTGGTCGACAAGAAAATATATTACATCATCATATCCAATGTTTCCAAACGTCAAAGGAAAACTTACCAGATACCTTTCTGATGATACACTGACCAGGATGAGGTCATCACCCACTCTCACCTTCTCACCTTCTGACCTTTGCTTGGAAGCGGGATGGATTGTCCACCAACACGCCTCACCTGCCACACACACACACACACACACACACACACACACACACACACACATGTATACACACACTCCAGCACACCTGTCACACATCTCTTACCTTTCGTCCTATTTTTATGGAAGTTCTACCATAGATGGAGATTTGTACAAGGAGGGTCTCCTCCATTAGAACTCAGAGACGATCTGGATCCAGGAACTTTTTCGAGGAATCTTTATCATTATGAGAAGGGATGATTTCTGACGTTTTGGTTTCTATTGAGGATTTCTGGGCTTGGTAGAGGTTTGTGCTATCTGACTGCATTTTTTTTTTTTTTTTTCTGGACTGTGTTATTTACCTGTCGAGTCTTCCTGTAAGCCAACATCAAACGCCAGCTTGTCCGTGAGGGAGCGTGATGTTGTCAAGCAGCTCAGATACTGTAACGGGGTGAGAGGTGACAATCTTAATCATCCATACAATCATAAACTACAGTCAGGGACACGGTACAGCCTGGACATGTCTCACGTCGTCAGCAATCTAAAAGAAATTCAGGCTAACTCTTTAAATTATCTTAATAAAAAACAATGTTCAGGTCAGTTCATTTTCTGTAAGCGCTTAATCCTAATTAGGGTCACGGGGAGGCTGGCGTCCATCCCAGCCGACTCTGGACGAGGGCAGAGTACACCCTGGACAGCTCGCCAGTACATCGCAGGGCGGAAACATGCTGACGGCTTTGCAGCTACTCTTGTCGAAAGTCAGCGATGGTTCTTTTACATGAAGCTCACACCATAGACAGTGAGGGACATGGCCGGCCTTTCATAACCCAGTTAGCTGCACTGGGGGGACAACCTTGTGGAGAGAGGGACTCGAACCCCCAACCTTTGGATCAGCGATCCAGTACCCTATAGTACCTCTAGGCCATCACTGCTCCACCCAAAAAAAAAAAAAAAAAAAAAAAAAACTCCAATGTTTTTACTTTAAAGCGCAAACCTATATTTCTTTTGCAGTGGTTCGCACATCTGCCTTACAGCAAGAAGCTCCTATGTCTGATTTCCATTCCTGGATTTGTGGTGTTACTGTGTGGAGATTATGTTCTCCGGTGCTTGCATGGGTTTTCTCCAGGTACTCCAGTTTCTCCCCACTGTTCAAAAACATGCACAGTAGACTAATCGGCTGTTCCAAATTGCCACGAGGTAGGAGAGTCAGTGTGATCGGTTGAATATGTGGTGGTCCTGCAATGGTCTGGTGAGCTAGGGTGTACTCCACCCTCGCCCAAAGTCAGCTGAGATGGGTGCCAGCTTCCATATGAGAATACAGAAATTAGGATAAATCAGGAAATGAATGCTTTTGTTGATTTTAAATACAGTATTGTTGTACTGTGTATTATCTTGTGTATTATTGTTGAATATTGAGTAAATAAAAGGAGATGTGTAATGTTGAAACTGATGTCTGCCATGTTCCAGGATTTATCTTCAGAACTTTCAGTTGGAATCCAGGCAGTTTATTCTACACTAAATCTGGCCCATCGTTTTAAACGTATAAGACGTGGTGTATCAGGATGTGTTTTCTTCTCACCATGCCGGAGTGTGTGTGTCTGAGCAGGATGGCATGTCCATACAGCAGAGTCCGATGGCCTCCACCCTGTGATGACTTTCAATAAGAGAAAATATCTTCATAATCAACTGAGTACTGAATATTCGAGCCAGGAATCCAGGAAACACATTCACAGTAATAAAATGAGAAATAATATAAAAATATAACATACCCATTTATCCAAGTCCACATCCTGATGAGAGCAAGAAGAAACAGAGGCATAACCGAGATGAAAAACTTTATATTCTTGTTATTATTTATCATGTATAAAAGTTCGACATAAACACATCATCAGAGTGTTTCATCACAACCTTTAAATATAAAATTTAGTAATCGCACACTTTTAAAAAAGTTATTATTTCTAATAAAATATAGAACTGTTTTTAACACTAACTAGTAAAAACTCTAAGCCAATCAGGGCTGGGGATTTTGGTCATGTGACCATTTTACTCCTTACAGGGTTTTTTTTTTTTAGTACTCAATACAGAATCCTGTCCAGGTGTCAGATTAGTGACACAGAAAATTATTTTATGAATACTTTCTCTCTGGGTGGAATATTCATATGAAATACAGGAATATTTCAGTATAAGCTTTATGAAATAACTTGTTGGAGTTTTGTTTTTAAAAGGTGAAATATTTGATTAGAGATAACAGAGAGCGTCTTTTTGTAGAATTAAAAAGAAAAAAAAAAGGGCCGAGAGATAATATTTCTAAACGTGGATTACAAAGTTCCTCCCATAAAACAGATAATCCTGTATTCATATCAATACATCACCATCACCATCATCATCATCATCATCATCATCATCATCAGCTTCATCCTCGGATTCAGTCATTTTACCTCGCTGGTATGAGAGAGCATCTCCTGTAGAGCACGAACAGATAATGACTGCTCCAGGATGAAGACACAGATCGCCAGATCAGGTGGAACATTCTGCAAAAAAAAAAAAAAATTAAAAAAAAAAATCAAACCTAATCACTCACATATAAAAATAAAAATCATATAATTACATTAATAATACAACAACAAAATCATAAAGTGGTAAGGGATAACATCTTTTAATTGTGAGATAGGTAGGAACTACTCATTCAGCAAAACTGATCAGGTGTGTTCTGAGTTAGTGATCATGTGTTACCTGGGCATTAGATGTAGCTTCCAGGAAGCAGAGTCGATTTCCAAAACCCTCGCAAGACAAACAGAGTTTAATCTGCTCCTTTAGTATTGTAGCTGTGGATTGTAACACCACCTGATCCTCCTGTACACACACACACACACACACACACACACACACACACACAGTATGGAGGTACAGTATTTTATTAAACCCTGATACCTGTACATTTGTTTAGTTTGAACTGGATGACTTGTTTGGCTTCCTCCTCCAACTTATGATCTTGTTCATAAAGTAGTTTTAATGATGTATTTGTGTTAATGATGTTTAATGTGAACCCTGTATACTGTTTGTAATGTGAATAATGTGCTATATCTCCATTACCACACTCGTTATATCATCAATATTTCAACAGACACACACGCAGCTGTGCTGGAGGCTCATTAATCCTCTCGGTGTAAATATAGAGAGGAGGAACCCACAATGTCGTTTTAACACCCCCACTGTTCAGTCAGAGACCCCTGTTCATACAACATAGCACAGATACCAGACATCATCAGGTCCAGTGTGCACTCAGAACAAAAAAATGACATTATCTTCATATCTTTACATTATCATCCTCGTGGTTTTATTTAATTTTTAACTCTCACATTTCACATTACAGAAGGATGTAACACACACTGACAAACATGATGAGTTCTATACCAAACACATAATGTGGTATGTTTTCTGACTGTGAATAAAACCTGGAAATGTTTTACTATATATATATATATATATATATATATATATATAGTAAATGTACGTAAAGTCTGTTTGGGTTTTTACACCCGAGCCATAGTGGCTCATCAGGCCGGTGCTTATCCCCGGTTTCTAGCAACCAGGAGTTCAACTTCTCCTGGATGGAACGCTAGTCCATCGCCGGTTACCTTCCCAGTATATTTTTACTGGTACCCATTTATACTGCTGGGTGAACAGAGGCACACTTGTGGTTGAGACCTTGCCCAGGGCTCTTAGCACAGTGAGGGTCTCAGTGGGATTTGAACTCACAAACTCCCGATCATGAGCACATCACCCTAATCACTACGACACCGGCCCCATATATATATATATATATATATATATATATATATACACTGTATATATGTGTATGTATATATACTATATATATATATATATATATATATATATAGATACACTGTATAGATGTGTGTATATATGTACACATACACACGCATACACATATGTATATATATATACATACACACGCACACACACACATATATATATATACACACACACACACATATATATATAGATACACATACACACACGTATATATATAGATACACATACACACACACACATATATACCTAATTATCTGTGATGTTTTTCTGATATACTACACATATACAGTGTTGTATTAAATTAAATTTAAATTATTCCACTATAACATTTATGAAGGTTATGAAACACAGAGGAAGCCATTTTGGTTTGAGGGTCATAAATTACAGGACCTGTGTGTATGACTGGGCTCCATTATAAATAGATAACAATACCACACACCTGTTCACGTCAATCTGCAGCTCGGCAGCAAATGAAACAGGATTCAAACAGACAATACATTATATTTCCCATTTCTTTATGAATATTATGGATATATTAAGGCGTATAATAGAATAGATGTTAAAGTATATATATTAGAGTGCATTGCTGATGAGCTTGCCATATGATCACAGAAAGGTCTTTAAAATAATTTGAATAAGAAAACCCTTTTAAACCTCTTATTCCCCAACGTACACATACACACACACACACACACCTGGAGACCGGAGGGATATTGGAGAAGAGGTATTGCAGTATAATAAGAAGCAGTGTAGTAGAAGGATGCGAGATTGTTCAGGCTCTAGATTTTGCTCACCGTTCGTACAAACTGAATCTCCTCTTCTCCTTCTCCTGCTTCAGCCATGAGGTCTTCACTCTCACACCAACACTCTCACTCTGCTCACTCCTCCAGCCTGCTCTGGGCGTGTGTGAAGGGAATTCTTCAGCTGCAGTTCGAAGAAGGACTCTCTCTCTCTCTCTCTCTCTTTTTTTGTCCACACACAGTGGGTGGACACATACACACTTTGCCTCACTCAGTTTTATACAGCACTTTCTGTGCTGTGATATCCACCCACTCACATTGTGGCCCTGGATCATTATTGTGCAAAGTAAAAAGAATTTATAAACTTAATAAACCTAGACATCGACTCTCACACTCGGTGTGTGTACTGGATCTCCTCCAGCATCAAACACACAAGATTGTCTAATCTTCCATTCAAGATTCTGTACAACAACACTTATTTTAATAATAAAAAATAAAAATACAAAAAGAACAGGTACATTTTTATTAAGAACAAGAAAATCATTTTATTGTTTATTAAATCGTAGTCAACAATAATCAACAACATTGTGAGTGAAACAGGTAATAGAGTAACACCTGCAAATAAATACATTCGCAGAATTAAAACCTGGAGGAGAAAAAAAAACAAAAAAAAACAGAAACGATGGACAGCAAGGTTACATAGGTAATGGTTTCCATGCTGACATACGTACATCGTGGGAAGGCCAGCGTGGAGAGTCTCTGTAGCTCCTCCTAGACACCGGGGGTCTGAACTCGAAGGATGGAGTCGAGAGGTCGAGGGAGAGAGAACACTTCTCGTCCACGCCGCTGATGGAAAACATGCCGTCAAACGACAAGCAGCTGAGGGTTTTACATGCCGACATCTCGTGCTGCGGAGACAGCGGCTTACTTTCGGAAGCCGAGAAGGTGCTCAGTGATGGAGATCCATCAGACTGCACATTCCAGCAGGAATCGGATTCTTTCTCGTGCACACGATGACGCTCTGTGACGTGACACTGCCGCAAAAACATCTGGTCCAGGTCGAGTTCTTCCTCCATCGTCATGTTCGACATCACACACTCGTTGATATGCTGGTCATCAAATCTGGAGTTCAGCGATGATCCAATCAAACTCAGATCTTCTGCAGGAATAGTCAGAGGAGTTGGTGAATGATCTGGAAGCAGCTCCTCATTGGGTTCCTCAGAGTCCGTTAACTCATTGTTCAGTTCCAGGAAGGTCTGCTGATCATCCTGAACGGCTTCGTCGCTAAACGAGCGGCTGAACCTTTTTGCTCCTTGTCTGCGCAGGCGGGCCGTCGGCGTGTGGAGAAATGAAGCCAGAACACTGAAGCTCTTAAAGCGCTCCGCCATCGACAGCCGAAGGCTGGTCTTCTTCTGATCAAGATCTGACCCTCGGTCCTTCTTCCACTCGTGAAACGTGCCATATCTCCTCCGCCTCCTCCGCTCTTGCCCTTCCTTTCCTTTTTCTCCAGACTTTTTTAAAGGCAGACTGACAGACTGTGACCACACATCACTGAATGTGCTCTTGTTCACCCTAACTTCCTGCTGAATTTCCTCCTCCGCGTCTCGATGTGGATCTGAAGCCACTTCGGGCATGCTGATGGACCGCCGTGGTCCAGAACGTTTCTTCGAACTACTTTTTTTCTTTTTGTGTTTGGGTTTTGAAACCATCTGTGGTTCATGTTCCTCCATCTGAACCCCACCTCCGGTCTTTCTGCATTCCATCTCCAGTCTTTGGCTGTCTTTCTGAGCCGCATCATATTCCATAAGAATTTCTGGACTTGCATCGTCAAGTAGGACCCAGCAGTCATCTTCACCTGCGTCCTCATTCTGCTGCTGCTGTAGCGCTAACGTTTCCTCGTGTTCAGAACCCAAAGCAGCATTAGAATTCTCCACAAAGCTACAGTTGAGAAGCTCTGGGTCATCATCCACCTCACTCCCAATTACAACTGCAACAGACACCCTGGATTAAACACCATGGCACTGAAGAGCATCTGCTGAGAAAATAAAAGATAACATAAGAGATCAGAGATAAGGCTTCACACCTCGTCCAGGTTCCTCAATCAGTATGAAAGGGGTTTTCAGTAATGAGTCACTGTCCGAGTTCCGCACACTCGCTTTACTGTGATCGATGTTTCCGAAAGAGCTCACAGACTTTTCTGGTTCATCGCACAGTGTCACCATAAGAGCCTGTGGAGCGAGAACATCAACAATCAGTTCATAAACAGTACCCAAGCGTCAAGTACATGTTTACGGTCGAGGTGTGAGACGAGTTCTACCTGAGCAGGATCTCACATAAATTATTTCAGGACCGTATTCTCTCTAAAGGTTAAAACCTACCCGAGTACATCACTTTATACTTCAACATTATATAAATCACTAAGAAATCAAAAATTTTAATTTAATTAAAAACCAACAAACTGTTTTAAATGGAAC
>CM045743.1:32813939-32818939 GCA_024760905.1 Plotosus lineatus | reverse complement strand
TCATTATATCTTTATTAACATTAAAAACAAAAAACAAAACATATATTTCAACTTACAATAAAGAAAAACTTCATTAACATTGTTTTTTAATATGTAACAGAAAAGATTTAAAGTGCACCAATGTACCTGAAATTGAAAAGAACATCATTATTTAAACTCATTCATCTTATTTATGTCTTAATATCTCCGTCTCACGCCACCTTTCTCTTCGTTATCGTGAGAGCGCCACTGCCAACTACTGTAGTGGAGATGAAATTACACTTAATTTTCGTACGCGATTCCAGAAAAGCATGTTCCCCAGGGTGATCCAGAAAATCATGTGATCCAGAAAGTGGGGGGGGGGGTCAGAAAGTGTGTGGGGGGGCAGAAAGTGTGTGTGGGGGCAGAAAGTGTGTGTGGGGGGCAGAAAGTTCACTTCATCCAAAGAAACACAAGACTCTGTGTTTGTGCAAGTGTGTACAGGAGCTCTGAACTCTGTTCTACCTGTTCAGGTTTTCTCTCCCCGTGCAGGAAGTTCTTCCAGTTCCTCACGCGCACGCCGACCGCCTTCAACGCGCGCACCACCGCCAGCACACGCGCCCGCTCCTCCAGTAGAGAAGGCATGACCAAACCGGCGCTGTTTACACTTTAAACCGGACACCAGGGACACCGGAAACGCAGCTGAATTGCTAGCCCAGATCCTTTACACGCGCCCATCAGAACGTCGTCACATGAGCGGTCAGGTGCGTGCACGAGACGTGCGTGAAACAACTAATAATAAAAACTCGGGTTGTTTCCAGCAGGGGGTAAACTATCCGGGGAGGCATTACTGCATCAGCGCCCTCTTGAGGCCACTTTACCATATCTGACCAATTAGAGAGCAATAAATTAATCACATGACTATTAAACCGCTCTTAAAATAAATATTTTTTGCTGGTATATTTTTTTATTCGGCATACATAAATTAACAAACATTCCGCTGGGACAACTGGAGAACCAATCAGAAATAATTCTTCAATTTTCTGTATTATTATAAATTGTTTTTATTCCTTCGATCACAGTAAATGGTTATGACCAATGATGTGGAAGAAAAACACGTCATTGGTTATGACTCGCAAATCCTGTAATTGTTTGAGGATTCTGGAACAGCGCCATCTAGATGTAAAAGAGCACGGTAGGCGTTAATAAAAATAAAAAGAGCACGTGACTATTAATACGCTCGTGTTTCTGGAAGTGCATATATCCTGTTATGAGTTGTTCTAATGTGAGTCGGCTCATTGAAGAAATGTTTTATATATTTATTTATAATTACAATTCTGTGAAGGGTGGCATGGTGGTGTAGTGATTAACAGTCTGCAAGTTTTTTTTTCTTTTACGTCATTGGGTCTGCACTTCAGTTTGCTCGTGCGAAGAAACATAGCGCGACAATGAGCGCCTCACTGCCAACTAGTGGAGTGGAAATGTAATTACACTTAATTCCCCAGACAGCGCACTATTCCATCATAAAAACATATTCCCCAGGGTCATACGCGCCCAAGGGGGGGGGCGCTCCCCACTATTTGGGAAGCATTGCCCTCAGGGTTTATGGGCGTGTGTTGGTCCTGCAATGGACTAGTGAGCTCTTCCTGGTGTGCCTTGCCTTCACCCAGGGTTGGCTGTGACAGGCTTCATCTCCCCCATGACTTTTGAGAGTAAATGGTTCGGCAAATTAATAATTCTGATGCTGTTGATCCTGACAAATTAAAAAGTTCCAATTCAGTAAATGTAAGACTTCTGAATCATTAGGTAGTGATGATTTAGTTTACAAGTCTTCTGTATAAGTGTCCGTAGAGGGGACAGTTGTCAGTGTAAATAAAAATCTAAATTATGCTATAATAAAAGCACTGATTGAATTAGATTGTAATCTTTAATATGTAAATATTTTCTGAATGACACTGAGAAAAGAACATCCTTGATACATAAAATAAAATACTGAATAACAAAAACTTTTTATAAAGTCATCTCGGACTTGGTTCTTACTTCTCAGTCAGCTTACCTGACTCTCACACACGTTTTATGAACACCACACTAGCCATCAGTGGATTATGAGTGTGATTTGAGATCTGACAACTGTTTCCATAAATCAAACATTGTTGAATTCATATTGATGGGAAGAAGAAACCAATAGCGTACAGCATTCAGAATAAACATTCTCTTTATTTTTCAACATGACATCACTGTTACTGCACTTACACTGAAGCTGTGAGACAGGTGTGTGTTTTACTGCACTGTACAGAGTCAATTTCTCTGAAGGTTGATTTATTTATACAGGGACATTATGGGTACCAACATTATGAGCATCAGAGACAAAAAGTTTGTGTGTTGAAGTCGGATGTTTTATTGAGGAGTCCTGATCAGAGTCTCAGCTCTTCAGTCCTGATGATGTCGTAGACCGTACTGGGAATTTAGAGAAGATTTATATAAATAATGTTAGATTGACGAAATCTAGTGTCAGACATTCACAGCTTCAGGTTGGTCACGAAATCTTCTCCTTTCTTGATGGAGCCCTTGAGTTCAGCCAAAGCTTCAGATACGAGCTTCTCCTCGAAAGCAGAGAGTTTCCCCAGACCCAGGTTCTTCTCAATGCCACTTTTCTACAAAATACACAAGAGGTGGATCTTAGCATTAATCTTTAAATCTGTGGAGTATGGATCAGTGATGTGTGTGTGTGTGTGTGTGTGTGTGCGCGCATCATACCCCGAGCAGCAGAGGTGTTGAGAAGTATTTACACTCCGTCTCCTCTGATCGTACAAACGCGCACTCCACCACACCCTCTTTCCCATTCATGGCATCAAGGAGAGAAAAAGTGAAGCGAGCTCCAGCGTAGGCCATGGACAGAGTGGCAGAACCTGAAAACACACACACACACACACTCACTAAAGCTGCAATCCTCTGACCTATTTTTGCCAAGATGCCCATTCCAGAGCGGGGTTCAAAGAGCAGCAAACTGAATGTGTACCTGCTCCAGCTTTGGCCTTCACCACCTCAGTTCCTGCCTCCTGAATTCTCTCAGTCAGAGCAGAAAGCTGATCTGAGGGAAACTCTACTTTCGGAGTGCACTACAAAACACAAACATTGAAAATCAGTAACACGCACACACCCACACCTCACCAAAAGTATAACTACTAACATGGAACCTGGTTACGATGGTGATGCTATAGTAACCGAGCATACTATGCTGTTCTGGGCAGGTGTTTGATTTGTTGCCATCTGATCCCAGTTTGTTGTTAAAGTGCTGCTCGGTCACTACTATGCTAACCATTTTAGTCAAGAGCGTTCTAGCGGGAGGTGGTTACAGGCTCCCAGATGGTTGCTAAGGATACTCAGCTGGATGTGTCTGTGTGTGTGTGTGTGTGTGTGTGTGTGTCTCATGTTGCTGCTTTCATTACACAATCACTATACCTGAGGCCTAATCATGATGCCAGGTGACTCTTAAGTTGTTTGCTCAGATGTTATTTGGATATTACAGACTTGGTGGTTGCTAGAATAGTTTTCCTCTTTTTTTAATTAGTACCTGTGAAATCAAAGGGATGATGGTTTTTCCAGCGTGACCTCCAATAACAGGTACATTGACACGAGCCGGGTCGAGACCCTGCACAAACACAAACAATGCACAGCAATGACAAATAATTGTGATCGCTCTCATATACATTTTTTTTATACATGACACACCAATCATTTAAAAAAAAAAAAAAAAGTTACAGAATGTAAAAGTGAGAAACGACTGCAATGTGACCGACTTTGAGTTCAGCAACGAAGGTATTTGCTCGAACGATGTCCAGTGTAGTAACACCAAACACTCGGTTAGGATTATAAACGCCATGTTTCTTCAGCACCTCCGCAGTTATCGGGATGGTGGAGTTCACCTAAAAGCAAACAAAACCCCACCACACACACCTTTGTTTAATACCTCTCCAGTACGGACACATGCACATAACATCTGTACCCTACACCCCCTCTAAGTAACAACCCCCCCACACACACACACACACACACACACACACACACACACACACACTCTCTCTCCAAGAACAGCAATGATAAATAAAATAGAAAAGGTTCCTCACAGGGTTAGCGATGATGCAGATCATGGCTTCAGGGCAGTTGCGAGCACAGGCATCAGCTAGAGTGGCCACGATGGTAGCGTTTGTATTAAAGAGATCATCACGTGTCATACCTGTGAAACAGTCACAGACAAGACAGTACAGTATTAACAGAACAGCATTTATTGTGAGAAAGGAATGTGGTGCACAGAATACTGTTTATTCACGCACACACACAGGAAGAGGAATTCAGTCAACTGAAAATACACAAACATACAAAACTTTATCAGGAAAGCGTGCACGCACACACACACCAGGTTTACGGGGAACTCCAGCAGGGATAACCACCACCTCACATCCTTTCAGAGCTGCACCCAACTGATCAGCACCAATATAACCTACACACAGACAGAGAGAGAGACAGAAAGAAAACATCATACATTAATTTTTTTAACCACTTAAGCCATCAGCGTGTTTCTGTCCCTTGCTAAAAAGGGTTGTGACAGGAAGGGCATCTGACGTAAAGACCTCTGCCAAATCAAACGTGTGAATCAGGTGATTCACTGTGGCGACTCCCGAGTAAAAGGGGAAAAGCCGAAAGGAAGACAGACAGACAGACAGACTTAATCCTAATTAGTATCTCAGGGAGCCTGGCGTCAATCTCAGCTGACACCCTGGGTACACCCTGAACAGCTCGCCAGACCATCTCAGGGTCAACACTCACACCCAGGGGAGATTTGGAACAGCCAATTAGCCTACTGTACATGTTTTTGGACTGTGGGATGAAACCGAACTACCAGGTGGAAATTCACACAAGCACAGGGAGAACATACAAACTCCACACAGAAACACCCGAGCTGGGAATCGAACCCAGGCCTCCTTGCTGTGAGGCTGATGTGCTAACCACTACACCACTGTGCCATCTTATTGGTCAACAGT
>CM045743.1:32758939-32811439 GCA_024760905.1 Plotosus lineatus | reverse complement strand
AAATGCAGGGGGTTGCGTCAGGAAGGGCATCCAGCGTAAAACAAATACCAAATAAAAAAATATGCGAGTCAAAACAAAGAATGTTATACTTGATCGGTCGGGGCCCGGGTTACAATAACTGCCATCAGTGCTGTTAACCAACAGGGTGCTGGTGGAAATTGGACTACTGTTGGTCGAAGACGTCGACGAAGGAGAGGCGGGAGGCGTGTCCATAGGCAGAGAGAGAAGAGGAACGGCGTGAGTCTCGGACTGAGAGTTGGGACTTTGAATGTTGGAACTATGGCGGGAAAAGGTAGAGAGCTGGCTGACATGCAGAGGATTAAGGTGGACATACTGTGTGTTCAGGAGACCAGGTGGAAAGGTAGCAAGGCTAGAAGCTTAGGAGCAGGGTTTAAGCTGTTTTATCATGGTGTGGATGGGAAGAGAAATGGAGTAGGAGTCATCTTGAAGGAGGAGTTTTGTCAGGAATATTCTAGAAGTGATTAGAGTGTCAGACAGAGTGATCAATCTCGAGTTAGAAATTGAAGGCGTGATGTTCAATGTTGTTAGTGCTTATGCCCCACAGGCAGGATGTGAGCTATAAGAGAAGAAGAGATTCTGGAGTGAGTTAGATGAAGTAATGCAGAGTAACCCCAGAGGTGAAAGAGTGGTCATTGGTGCAGACTTCAACAGACATGTTGGTGCAGGAAACAGGGGGGATGAGGAAATGATGGGCAGGTTTGGTATCCAGGACAGGAACACAGAAGGACAGATGTTGGTAGATTTTGCAAAAAGGATGGAAATGGCTGTGTTGAATACTTTCTTCCAGAAGAGACATGAGCATAGGGTGACTTATAAAAGCGGACGTAGGAGCACACAAGTAGAGTACATCTTGTGTAGGCAATGTAATTTGAAGGAAGTCAGTGACTGCAAAGTAGTAGCGGGTGAGAGTGTTGCCAAACAGCATAGGATGGTGGTGTGCAGGATGATGCTGATGGTAAGGAAGGTGAAGAAGGCAAAGGCAGAGCAGAAGACAAAGTGGTGGGAGCTGAAAAAGGAAGAGTGTTGGGTTGTCTTCAAGAAGGAGTTGAAACAGGCTTTGGGTGGTCAGGAAGTGGTTCCAGTTGACTGGACAACTACAGCTAATGTGATCAGGGAGACAGGTAGGAGAATACTTGGTGTGTCATCTGGAAGGAGAGTAGATAAGGAGACTTGGTGGTGGAATGAGGAAGTGCAGGAGTGTGTACAAAGGAAGAGGTTAGCTAAGAAGAAGTGGGACATTGAGAGGACCAAAGAGAGTAAACAGGAGTACAAGGAGACACAGCGTAAGTCGAAGGTAGCAGTGTCAAAGGCCAAACAGAGGGTGTATGATGACTTGTATGCTCGGTTGGAAAGTAAAGAGGGAGAAAATTATTTATACAGGTTGGCACAGCAGAGAAATAGAGATGGGAAGGACAAGTTAGAGTGATTAAGGACAGAGAGGGAAATGTATTGACTGATGAAAGAAGTGTTCTGGGAAGATGGAAAGAGTATTTTGAAGAGCTGATGAATGAGGAAAATGAGAGAACCAGGAAGTAGCAAAGATTAGTAAGGGTGAAGCGAGGAGGGCATTGAAGAGGATGAAGAATGGGAAGGCAGTTGGTCCTGATGATATACCAGTGGAGGTATGGAAGTGTCTAGGAGAGGTAGCAGTAGATTTCCTGACAGAAACATTCAACAACGTCTTAGAGAGTGAGAGGATGCTGGAGGAATGGAGAAGTGTGCTAGTGCCCATTTTTAAGAACAAGGGAGACGTGCAGAGTTGTGGCAACTACAGAGGGATAAAGTTGATGAGCCATACGATGAAGTTATGGGAAAGAATAGTGGAAGCTAGACTATGGGCAGACGTCAGCATTTGTGAACAACAGTTTGGTTTCATGCCAAGAAAGAGCACCACAGATGCAGTGTTTGCCTTGAGGATGTTAATAGAGAAGTACAGAGAAGGTCAGAGGGAGCTGCATTGTGTCTTTGTGGATCTGGAGAAAGCATATGACAGGATGCCGAGAGAGGAACTGTGGTATTGCATGAGGAAGTCTGGAGTGGCAGAGAAGTATGTTAGAGTGGTGCAGACAGTGTATAAGAGATGTAAGACAGTGCTGAGGTGTGCTGTCAGTGTGACCGACGAGTTCAAGGTGGAGGTAGGACTGCATCAAGGGTCAGCTCTGAGCCCCTTCTTGTTTGCTATGGTGATGGACACGCTGACAGATGAGGTTAGACAAGATTCCCCATGGACTATGATGTTTGCAGATGACATTGTGTTCTGTAGTGAGAGCAGAGAACAAGTGCAGGAAAATCTAGAGAAGTGGAGGTATGCCCTGGAAAGGAGGGGAATGAAGGTTAGCCTCAGTAAGACAGAATACATGTGTATGAATGACAAGGACTCAAGAGGAACGGTGAGGTTACAGGGAGCAGAGATAAGAAAGGAGGAGGATTTTAAGTACTTAGGCTCAACAATCCAGAGCAGTGGAGAGTGTGGAAAAGAGGTGAAGGAGTGTGTGCAGGCAGGTTGGAATGGTGGAGAAAAGTGTCCGGTGTGATGTGTGATAGGAGGGTATTGGCAAGAATGAAAGGAAAAGTGTACAAGACGGTGTTGAGGCCAGCGATGTTGTATGGTTTAGAAACAGTGGCCCTGGGGAAAAGACAGGAGGCAGAGCTGGAGGTAGCAGAGAATGTTGAGGTTCTCTTTGGGAGAAACGAGGATTGATAGGATCAGGAATGAGCACATCAGAGGGACAGCACATGTAAGACGTTTTGGAGACAAAGTCAGAGAGGCTAGATTGAGAAGGTTTGGACAAGTACAGAGGATGGATAGTGAGTATATTGGTAGTACGATGCTGAGGTTGGAACGACCAGGCAGAAGGCCTAGAGGAAGACCAAAGAGACGATTCATGGATGTGGTGAAGGAGGACATGAAGGTAGTTGGTGTAAGAGAAGAAAATGCAAAGGATAGATGGAGGCAGATGATTCGCTGTGGCGACCCCTGAAGGGAAAAGGCGAAAGGAAAAGAAGAAGAAGAAGAAGAAGCAGTTGAGTGCGAAGCGGCCAGGATGAAAACAGCACCTCCAAGTCTGAGGCCATAGTTCTCGGTCCGACAAGGGTGGAATGCACCCTCTGGGTCGGAAATTAAGTCCTGTCCCAAATGGAGGAGTTCGAGTATCTTGGGGTCTTGTTTACGAGTGAGGGAAGGATGAAGCAGGAGCTCAACAGACGGATTTCTGCAGCCTCTGCTGTAAAGTGGAGCCTGAACCGGTCCGTCGTGGTGAAGAGGGAGCTGAGTCACAATGCAAAGCTCTCAATTTCCCGGTCGATCTACGTTCCAACCCTCACCTATGGTCACGAGCATTGGGTAGTGACCGAAAGAACAAGATCACGGATACAAGCTACTGAAATGGGCTTCCTTCACTGGGTGGTGGGGCTCTCCCTTGGACATAAAGTGAGAATCTCAACTATCTGGGGAGAGCTTGGAGTAAAGTTGCTGCTCCTCCGCATTGAGAGAGGGCCGGCTGAGGTGTATGCCTACCTAACGCCTCCCTGGTGTAGTGTTTTGGGAAGAGACCTCGAGGTCGACGTAGAACACACTAGAGGAACTATGTTTATTGGCTTGTCCAGGAACGCCTCGGTATCCCCTGGAAGAGCTGGAGGAAGTGGTTAGGGAGAGGAACATCTGGACCTCATTGCTTAGGTTGTTATCCCCGTGACCCGACCGCAAAATAAGAAGAAGATGAGTGATGAGTGATATATATACTGTATAGTCTTTCCCCAACGCCCATTTAAGATGCCCCCCATGGCCATAACATCTGTACCCAGTCCTTCATATACTGTACTACTGAACAACAAGGCTGTGATTGGCAGCTGGATGGCAAGCTGGCTCATACAAGTTGTTAACTATAGATTCTTGTTTTGTTTTGTTTTTTAGCTAGCTTTACATGGACCATGAGCCCGTATGGTGCACAAATGTCATTTAATTGTTTGGGGTATGTGTGTCTAATTACATGCAGCTTCTGTGTATGAAATCTCTCTCTCTCACACACACACACACACACACACAGAGCCCCCATTCATCCATAACACAGAACGTGTTGCTGCCTCAGTGTCAGGCATACACTTGTTGAACATGCACCAAACTACAAGCATACAACATTGCAGGTCTTTAGAAAATTTACAGTTAATTCTGTTGTGAATTACCAAACAAACAAACAAACAAAAAATAATAAGAAGAATAGTCAGATATTATTTATTTCTCAAGATTTCAGTAATTCAGTCCAGAACTATGAAGTGAATAGAGCTAGAGATTGACATTTGCATTCTTGCTAGTCAATATTATTATATCATACAGTAGAACAGAATCTAAAAATGTAAACATAAAAGGAACATTTGATCCCCTTGTGTGAACAATACAATAGTTTCTACTTTGCAAGAAAATATTTTCAATACTAGCTGCTTTCAAGTATTCACGAGCATGTCATTAAATAATTATGACATCTTATTACATACAGCTTCAAACAAAATTTCCACATTAAAGTAGAAAAAAATATGAAATTATTTAAATAAAAAAGTAACTCTATAACTTGTACAGGGTTTTGAAATGTATTGTCCAATGGATGTCTGTCTTCCATCTAATCAGAGGTCGAATCCGGATTTACGTCCTATTAGACATATTGTTCACTAGATAGGGTGAACTAGCGCCCTTCGTGTACGCAACACGTATTGCACTGAAGTAGTGAGTAAAGAGATGATTTGGAATTGGCCCAGCATTTTCGTCGCCGTTTGACGAAACTCCGCCTTTCTCTTGCTGAGGTGACCAATTATCGGTCACTAGTCAGGACCCCTCAACCAATAAGAAGAGGCGTTACACTCGCTCCTCGCGCCGTATTTCCGGGGCTGCTTCAGGAATGTAAACTATTCAACATGGAGACAGCAGTTGATAAGCTGGAGGCGATGGTAAGCTCTGTGGTTGGGATTTATGGTTTATTTTTTTCGCCCGACTGTTTAATAAGATATTCAGTTAAAAATTATCAACCTGAGTTTATCGTCAAACGTCATTAATGTATAACGAAATGTGTTCATTTAGCTTCAACGCTAAATTTCGTCCATCGCCTCAGCTTGAAGCTGGCAAACCTCGCGCGCGCTCACTATGAGGCGAGAACATTCCCCCAAATACAACTAGCTAGATCGCTTTTTCTTTTTTTTTCCCAAGAGTAACCCATTTTCTAACACTTTATTCTAACCTGCTGTCTCTGTTACTGTTGTTAAGGGTAAATAAAAGGTTAAAACTGTGGCTCGTTGTCAATAAAAGTGCTCGTTATTTTTTGCTCTCACGCGCTCCTACACCGAGGACAAGGAGGAGTAGAAGATTATATGATGCGCGCTCTCGAGGAGGCCGTACACGCGTGCCCGAGATTGCGCGCTCACGTGCCAACGAGGGGTCCGCTGGTTTCACGTCCCTGACCTTCTTTGGAGGTCTTAAAAGTTGCAGAAAATTTAAGTAAAACTTTATTTTACTGCAGTACATACAACCACCCCTACATACACACCACACACAATCAGTGCAGTGTGTCAAGTTTACATTAAACTTTACAGATAAACCCCAACATCTTTTACACTGTGGAATACTGTCACCACTGCGAGAGCACAGTTTACAAGAAAGAGGACACACACAGTAAAGGGGTGATAATGCAGGAGGTCACGTGTTAACGTACATCATGATGGATGAGGTCACGTGTTAATGTACATAATGATGGCTGAAGAATGCACAGTTTTCCCAGGATTTCCAGTCAAGCTTGTGTAAACACAGAATTGTGGGTTGATTGACTGCAGTGATGTCACTGATATCCATCACTGCCTTAAGTGTGACTACGTAAATAGTGCTTTCTGGTAGTTCTTGAACGTTCTTGCACTTGTTTTGAGTCTGCTTCTACTCTCGCGGTCTTCGCTTTTCAACTACAAAATAATTGACTGACTGTCAATCAAGTAATCTGGTTCAAGAGCAACATCAACACCAAGCTGGTCTCAAATATGTTCATTTTCTAGAACCGCTTAATCCTAATTAGGGTTGCGGGGAGGCTGGCGCCCATCCCAGCCAACTCCGGGTGAGGGCAGAGTACACCCTGAATAGCTCGCCAGTTCCATCACAGGGCGGAAACACGCTGACGACTTTGCAGCCTACTCTTTACAAATGTCAGCAATGGTTCTTTTACATGCCTCACACCATAGACCGTGAGACACATGGCCGGTCTTTGATAACCCAGTGACAACCTTGTGGAGAGTGGGACTCGAACCCCCAACCTTAGGATCAGTGATCCAGTGCCTTATACCACAAGACCACCACTGCCCCTCTGTCTCAAATATGGAATCACCTATATCTTGGGCTGGGGGTGGGATCACCGTGACCAGGGGCAGTGGTGGTCTAGTGGTATAGGGTGCTGGATCGCTGTTCGAGTCCCACTCTCCCCAAGGTTGTCACTGTCCCCCCCAAGTGCAGCTAACTGGGTTATCAAAGGCGGGCCATGCCTCTCACTGTCTATGGTGAGAGGCATGTAAAAGAACCATTGCTGACTTTTGTAAAGAGTAGGCTGTAAAGTCGTCAGCGTGTTTTGTGTCCCTTGCTAAAAAAGGGTTGTGACAGGAAGGGCATCCGCCATAAAAACCTCTGCTAAATCAAACGTGCGAATCAGATGAGTCGCTGTGGCGACTCCCAAGTGAAAGGGGAAAAAGCCGAAAGGAAGACAGACAGACAGTCTCTCTAATCTCAATTGTGCTGTTGTTAGTTTGCATGGTGTTTTCAACTGCTGTGAAAACGGGGTGTTAATAGTGGTGTAGAAGTTATTCTTGCTTGTGCAGAAGGAAAGGATTTCTTAGCCCAGAACCATCATGGCGTTAGTGTTGATGGTTCGGGATTGTTGGTGAACTTCTGTTTGATTGGATGGTTTTGATACAGGATCGTGGTGTGATGATGGTTTGTCCTGCATGTCTTTTAATATAACTAACCCTTCATCCTGCAGAAAGAGAGCCAGCATCCATCCCTTCCCTCTCTCCCTTCATCCATCACTCTGTCCGTCCAGTGCCCCTTTTATGTTGTACTACTAGTGCCGTGGTTCTGAGAGCAGTGCAATTTTAAAAGGGCATTGGCCGGGTTTTTCTCCCCCAAGATCTCTCTCCCTCTTCTTCCTTCATGCCGCTGCTGTTTACAGGAGCTCTGACATCATTGCACTACTGTACCACACAGCAAGCAGTGCAATAGTATTGTCAAAGCATCTGTGAACAGCTGGAGCACGTGTGTGTTTGTGTTCCTGATTCCTGAGACCCTATCAGTATTGTCTCTGCTGTGCGTTGTGTTCAGAGTAGTGCAATATTGCTTATAGGGTTTCAGGTTTTGGGTAAAACTCTTCGAATCTTTTTGAGGTCATTTGTTTAATGTAATTATAATTTTATTCCATGTGGATTAATTTTTTTTCTTGTTGTTTAAATTGAATTTTGTACAATTATTTCTAACTCGAGGGAAAAGATTCTAACCCACGTTTATTTATATACTGTATATGGCATTTAATTTTGTGTATTTTAATTTTAACTCTTGATTGTAAATTCTGTAATATTGTTTAAAAATGTAATATACTGTGTCACATGGTGGTTATTAGTTTTCATTTAATCATATCCAAGAGATTTGCACTTTAACCTTTTTTTAAAAAATAGTTTTATTTATTTTGGTGGTTCTGTACTTATAATAATAATAATAATAATAATAATTAGTAGTAGAAGAATATAATCTCATGTGGTACTGTTGTTGTAGTTCCAGAAGGCGGAGGCAGATATAGAGTACGTGGAGAAGCGTCTGAAGTTC
Organism: Plotosus lineatus; assembly: GCA_024760905.1. Classification (NCBI taxonomy): domain Eukaryota; kingdom Metazoa; phylum Chordata; class Actinopteri; order Siluriformes; family Plotosidae; genus Plotosus; species Plotosus lineatus. The sequence goes on along the minus strand of CM045743.1, from coordinate 32,803,584 downwards.
GATTTTGTGACGAGCACCCGCGAGAACGGCCCTGCTGAGGTCTGACAGATAGTGGTGAAATTATAGCCATAATTTAAAAAAATATATATATTTTGGTGGGGGAATAAGAACCTGTTTTTAAACTATAAATACAGCAGTTTCACTTAAATTTGCTTTTCAACTTCATGCTCAAATCAACCCAAATTTTTATAAAAAAAAAAAATTGTAAAATGACGTGAGGATAAAACACAAATATAAATAAATAACTGATGGCCTTTCCGTACACGTGTCAGTAACAGATAAGATTTTCTGTGTGTATGTGCACACACCTGTCTTTCTGTCTTGATTAGGGGAACCCTGTTCAGCTGCTGGAAAATCTGGCTGCCATTAAGGCTCGTCACGCGGCTCTGTGTGTTCAGATGGAGGAGATCGCCACTGAGCAGAAACGCTCAATGGATTCCATCAGATCTCACCTGAACAGCACAGTGAAGCTGGTGGAGGAGCTTCAGAACACCACAGATATGCAGGTTACCCTCTAACACCCCACATAATTATTCAACCAATGTGGTGTTGTCTCAATCCGAGCCTTCAGAAATAACTGAGTAAGGTTTCTGTCACAGGCTCTTCCCCTCACACAGGAAGAACAGGAAGCCAGGGATTCCCTCTGTTCATCTGTCACAGAACTGACTATACAGGTCTCTCCCTCTCACACACACATGCGCGCGCACACACGCCGATTGCCTCTTAACCTCAGGCATGAAGAAAGTCATTCAACCTTTAAGTTTTAGATTAAAAAAAATTCAGAGAATGTTAAGCACTGATCTTTAGAAATGACTAAATAATTCCTTTATTCTATGAAGTGTGCAGCTTTTTAAAATGAAATGTTCAGTGTGTCATTATACTGTTCAAATGTATTTTTTTTTTTTTTTCTGGTATAGACGCCGTCTGATGCTCACACACAGCAGGAGTTGAACTGTAAGTGTAAAGATTTAGTCGGTCAGGAATATGATCATGTACAACAGTAACCTAATACTCAATAATAAGAGTCACTGTAAATGTCGAATGGAGGTGAAACAGTAAAGCCTTCAGTCCTGGTGACTCATTGATGCACCTCTTTAAAACTTTACACAGTGGTCGTGATCGGCGTCTCTTAATCCAAATCGGATATTTATTGATGGCGAAAATACAGAAGGCAGGGCCACAAATCGGCGCTTTCGGATGATTTTAAAGTTTAGAACCGGGTGTACTGTGAGATCTGAGACCGCCTGTGTGTTTGTAGTGATGGTAGATACATGAGGTGTTGAATCCGTGTACTTCAGTAATACAAACGCGCGCATCAGGAAGGAGGGGGGTTGAGTTATAAAATGAATTGAATGAGTTCTACGCTGCACCTGGAGTGTTGAGTCGAGGAGCACTAAGATGCTGAACATGGGTTTAAAGTGGAGTGGGTGAGGAATGGCTGAGTGAAAGAAAGTGGTGCTGTGGCGGTTAAACAATCGTAAGGGTGGTGGGTTGTTTGTGCGAGAATTTAACGGGAATCTGTCTTTCAGTGCAGGAACAATGCAGAGAAGTGAAAGACAAGGAGTTTGAAGCTGTTCCACAAACTGTACGAGGAAACGTCAAGCTCCGAGATCTCAACACCCTGTACACCCAGCTGACTGAGCACTTCTCGGACCACAGCAACAGGTTCGGTGTCAAACACACCCGTGTGATGACCAAATCTAACTTGATGTATGGAATATGTTTCTGTTTTAGATATGCTCTATCTGTCTCTCTCTGTGCCACCCCCCCTTTAGAGCACCTCTGAGTTTACAGAAGATGAGGAAATTGAATATGAAGGCGAGTGAAGCTGCGATTAAGACGTTGAAACACCTGGGTCTGGTGAAGGTGGATAAGAAGGGGTTGTTCTCGCTCTCTTCCTCACAATGAACATAAACTCACTCAATGCACTCACACACTTGGGAATAAACACTGTCCCCGAAACTGGTCTCGTACTCGAGTGCATAGACGGTCACGTTGAGTTCACACACCAATGGAGAGATGTTTTTGCTACGTATTCTCCTCCACAAGATCTTTGTCACTTTGAGCTCTGAAACGTGTTTTGCTTTTATTTAAAAACGGGATAGTGTTCAGAGAGGGAAATCTCATTCTGTTGACCTTCACCTTTAGTCAAAGTAAACACTGAGCCAGGTGATAACAGTTGCAGGTAAACAAGTCATTTATTTCAAAACCTTCCCTTTATACACCATTCATCTACAGGCCAGAAAACCCCATCAATATAACTGCACTATTTTTATGCTCAGAATATTTATAACTGAAATGTTTTTGCCTTTTTGTATGTGTCTTTTGTTATTTTAAATAAAGTCTCAAAACTGCAAACTACAACCTGTTTTGAATAATTTATCCATAAAGATTTAAATGAACAAGAAATGATTATAATGAAACTGAGAGAAACAAAATTTATTGACAACACTGAAGTGAAAAAAATAATGAACAGTAATAATACCAAAAATAACAATGATGTGAAACTGGGATTTATTTCACTGCATGTTGAGACTCCAGGATGATCCTCCAACAGATTACAAATAACTTCCTCAGAACATAGCACAGAAGAAAACCGAGACATGTCCATCAGGATCAATATAGGACACACCCATGGGGGGGGGGGGTTGTGTTTGACACGCCTACAGTGAGGAGTTTGTGTTGTGTTGGGAATGTGCCCTTCGGGAGAAGTTTGACATGAGGTGGTGTTCAGGGCGTGCCCAGTGAAGGGTGTGTAATGGGTTACAGTGCTGTACCTGCGCGGTGGTTCCTTACAGAGTCATGCAAACACCACTCCATCCGTTCCAACATCTATACGGGGAAATAAACACACCGTGAGAAGAGGATCGTGATGCTCAAGGTGTAGGGGGTTAAACATCTGCATCACACTGTGTTGATCTTGCTCTTATGTGTGTGTGTGTGAGAGAGACCTGAGATGAGTGCTTCTCTCGACATTGGTCCATAACTGGCATCTCCTCCGGAAAAGTCCCTCTCCTTCATCACCTCCTCTTTCTCCTCCCACTGCTCAAAGATGCTTCGAGCTGCCCTCCCACTCTGTCCAGACGTCCTCTCTACTTCCTGATCACTTCCTGTACTCTCACTTGCACACAAGAAGTTACTCGTGTTATGTGTACTGTCAGTTTTTTGGGGGGCGTGGCCTGTTGATTAAATGTTTACTTTTTTATTCTAACCATTTTATTGCCTTTACCTTATTTAATCCATTTATTTCAATGTTTTTTAATAGTTCTGGATGTTTACACAATGCAATCAGCATCATGTGACAAAAACACTTCTTTTCTAAAATGTTTAATCTTATTTGCTCACCCTGTGCTGAGATGGGTTTCCTCTGGGAACTCCACTTTTCTGCCATAGTCCAAAGATATTATAGGCTAATTGGCTGTTTCAAATTGCCCCAGATGTGACTGAATAATTGTGTGTGTGTGTGTGTCTGTGTCCGTTCGCCCTATGTCCATACCAGTGCTTCTCAAATAGTGGGGCGCGACCCAAGATGTGATGCCGGGGTTGGCTGGGGAACATGTCTGTCTGTCTTCCTTTCGGCTTTTTCCCTTTTACTCGGGAGTCGCCACAGCGAATCATCTGATTCGCACATTTGATTTGGCAGAGGTTTTTACATCGAATGCCCTTCCTGTCACAACCCTTTTTAGCAAGGGACAGAAACACGCTGACGGCTTTGCAGCTACTCTTTACGAAAGTCAGCAATGGTTCTTTTACATGAACCTCACACCATAGACAGTGAGAGACATGGCCCGCCTTTGATAACCCAGTTAGCTGCACTGGGGGGGCAGTGACAATCTTTGTGGAGAGTGAGACTTGAACCCCCAACCTTTGGATCAGCGATCCAGCGCCCTGTACCACTAGGCCACCACTGCCCTGCTTTTCTGGAATTGTGTATAAGTATAATTGCACTTCCACTCCACTAGTTGGCAGTGGCGCTCTCATTGTTGCGCTATGGCGTCGAGGTTTTTTGCACGAGCAAACCATATAAAGTGCAGTAAGCGTGGTACCGGTCCGTGGCTCAGATGGTACCGGTCCGCAGAAGAAATAATTCATTATTTCCGTTTTATTTACTATCTGAGTCTGGACGATATTTATTTTTGAAAAATCTTTTATTTTGAAAAATGATCGGATTCTCTCGGTTACAAGTTGGTCATTTGAGCGCTAAAATGTAAACCACAAGGGGACGGCACATGAACAGAGGTGAGTTTCAAACAATAGCGAGGGTTTCGGGTGAGACTGAGCCTTTTTTTTTAATTTTTTTTTAGGAAAGTTCAAGCTCTACTTCCCAACCAAACTTACTTCAGCTGTTGAAAAATAACATTCATTATATTATTATTATTATTATTATTAACAATAATAATCTTTTCCTTTCGGCTTTTACCCTTTTTCAGGGATCGCCACAGCGAATCATCTGATTTGCACGTTTGATTTGGCATAGGTTTTATTATATTTATAATATAAACAATCTATCTCTCACACACACACACACACACACACACATACACATACACACACTCTGATAAAATTGTCAAGTGTTGACCGGTCCATGGTAATAAAAAAGTTGGGGACCCCTGCAGTAAACAACCCCTCAAGAAACAACACGGAAAAATTTCTAACAGGAACGAAGAGAGATGGAGAGAGAGACGAAGACATTAAGACATAAATAAGTTGAATGAGTTTAAATAAGGATGTATTTATATATATATATATATTTTATTTCAGGCATATTGGTGCACTTTAAATCTTTTCTATTACAGATTAAAAAACAATGTTAATGAAGTTTTTCTTTGTTGTAAGTTGAACTATATTGCTTTCTTTTTTTGTTTTTAATGTTAATAAAGATACGACGTTATGCAGAGGTGTGCTAATAATTTTATAGACAAATAGCATCCGACGTAAAAACCTATGCCCAATCAAATGTACGAATCAGATGATTCGCTGTGGCGACTCTCGAGAACAGGAAAAGCCAAAAATAAAAAGATGGAGACTGTAATACTATTTTCGCTTCCGGGGCGGTGGGGGGCGTGAAATTTTTTTTTCTTCTTCCCAGGGGGGGGGGGGGGGGGCGCCACAGAAAATAATTGAGAAGCACTGGCCTATACGAACACCAACGGTTTGCTGAAATAGGCTCCAGTTTGTCGGTGACCTTGGTAAGATTAATATTTCAATAAATGAATGAGTGACAACAAAAAACAAATGAAGGAGTGTAAAGATTTTAGTGTTAATACAGACTTCTTGAAAACATGCTACAGGTTTTATCCTATAAATGATGGGAAAAGTCTAAAATGATGACACGTGGTGGGGCGGAGACCGGTAAGTGGAATCAGACTCCACGCAAGACAGGAAGGGATGGACAGACAAGACAGGGAGATGGATAGGCAGGTGATGGAGATGTAAAGGAAAAACATGATTGTGAGATAAACACATACTCCGTAGTTACTGTGGCACGTCTCAAGGTTCTCTGCACCTCAGGGTTGTCCAGCAGGTCGTGCAGAACATCGTCCAAGGTGGAGTGTGCTCTGGGAGGTCATGTGACTGTTTATTACACAATAATCTAACATTCATAACAGAGAGTGGTGTTTATGATGCTCACCGTTTAGACTCCTCAAAAAAAATGGCAGAATCACAGGAGTACTGCTCGTTATCCCCAGCATCATCTAACATTAACACACACACACACACACAAACACACACACACACACACACACACACAAACACACATAGGTTCATATCCTAATCTGACAGGCTGTGTCCCAAATCCAGTTTTAGCATCATTATAGTCAGGTTTAAAGTAATAAACATTTCAACAACAACAACAACAACAATAATAATAATAATAATAATAATAATAAATAATTGATCATCATCATTATTTTTAAGGTTATTTAAGATGATGATGTTTATTTTCTATGTGTCGGGTTAAATCAGGACGTTGTATCTGTTGCTTTTCTGGAATATTGTTCAATTCGTCACACTGCTCAGGATCTTCTGGTTCTTCATGCTCCTCTTCCTCAATGAGCACATCATCATAATCATCAGCCACAGCTGAAACAAAGTCATGTGACTGCTCAGCGTTTGAACAGAAGGTGGCGTTAGTGTTATATCACTGTGTGAACATAGCGGTGTGGGTTATACTGTACCTTCATCTCTGGCTGGGATGAGGACGGGTACCGCAGCGGTTCGCTCGCTGTTCTTCATCATTTCGTTGTCATCCTGCTTATCTTCACAAAGTGCTCTTTTTGAAGGACCTGTATGAGATCAGAAATTTTAATGCGGGCGAGCGCACACGTACATACGTACACACACACACACACATATATATACACATATATACAGTATACACATTTACACGTGTGTGTGTTTGAACTCCATACCGCCTGGTATCTCAACATGATTGTGGCTCCTCTTCTCTTCACCTTCTCTGATCCCTGAGGTGGCTGTAGTGGACTCCTGGTTACTCAAACTGGGTGTGTGTGAATTTTCTTGAGGAAATATCGCCTCATAGGGAGAGTGCAGGGCACCGGACATTGGGCCATGTACCTGAACACACAGGTGATGAAAATGAAGATGTGATAAAGGTGACATAATTCATAGCCTCTGTCTGAGTCAGTGGTCTGGATGTGGCTGGTATGTGCTGACCGGGTCAGAGCGCTCCACTCTGGCTGTGCTGTAGCTCTCGGTGCTGCCCCATGGAGATGTCTCTTTCACAGACTGCAGAGGAGGAATACACCCCTCCCTGCAGGGGGCACCACAGCCTCGTCCTGTTGCACACATTCATTTTATTATACAGACTGTACATATCCAAATAATTTACAGGCACAGGTGAAGGTGTACCTGTGAATGTGTGTGGGCTACGTGGGGTGCTGTTGCATGGAGGGAAATGTGCGCTGCATGGGCTGGGCGGTGCTCCATTTTGTTCCACCCACTCCTGGGGTTGTGCAGGTGAACAGGTGATGCTGGAGAGTTCAGCAATATCAGCCATGTGACTACTCCTTTCACACACACACACACACACACATACACACACACACACACAACAGGTGATTTAATTGTAAATGATTATTCAATTTATTTAAATAAATCTTTATCATCTCACAAAAAATGCGAGGGACCCTGTGATAGTATGTACAGGTGTGTAAACATGTGTACAGGTGTGGAAAGGTGTGTACAGGTCGTCAGCATCATCGTCATCATCTTCTGCTTAATCTGCAGTTGGGTCGCAGGGGCAGCAGCCTAAGCAATGAGGCCAAGACATCCCTCTCCCCAGCCACCTCCGGCTCTTCCGGGGGGACACCGAGGTGTTCCCACACCAGCCGAGTGACATCATCCCTACAGCGTGTTCTGGGTTGACTCCGAGGTCTCTTCCTGGTTAGATATGCCTGAAACACCACACCAGGAAGGCGGTCGGGAGGCATTCTAACCAGATGCCCGAGCCAACTCAACTGTCTACTGTCAATGCGGAGGAACAGCGGCTCCACCCCGAGCTCTTCCTGGATGGCTTAGCTTTTCACTCTTATCTATGAGGGAGAGCCTCGCCACCAGGCAAAGGAAGCTAATTTCAGCCACTTGTATCCGCGATGTTGTTCTTTCGGTCACCACCCGGACCTCCCGACCATAGGTGAGCGTTGGAACGTAGATCGACTGGTAAATTGAGCGCTTTGTTTTGCGGCTCGGCTATCACTTTACAAGGACGGACTGGTACGTGCTCCGCTTTACAGCAGAGGCTGCAGCGATCTGCCTTTCGATCTCCTGCTCCATCCTTCCCTCACTCATGAACAAGACTTTGAGATACTTGAACTCTTCCACTTGGGGCAGGACCTCATTCCTGACCTGGAGGGTGCATTCCACACTTTTCCAGCTGGGAACCGTGGGCTTGGACTTGGAGGTGCTGATTCAGCCCGGCTGCTTCAGACTTGGTGTGTGTACAGGTGTGTAGTGTGATGCACTTTACCAGGTTGTGTGTGCAGATGCTGGGACAGATTGTGCTTCAATATGTTTGGGGTCCTCTGGTAAAGAGCTGCACTCTGAACAAAACACACAATCAACACGCACAAGCATATAACACACAGATTCACTGCTTACACCACCCTAATCACCCAACTCCACCCTAACCACCCAACTCCACCCTACCCACCTAACACCAGTAACTATACAGGGCATCTAAACCAGCAGTCCGTACCTCTGAATGTGGTCTGTGCGATCACGTTGGAGCGACACACCTCCATCGTTACATCCAGACCGTCGTCTGAACTTGACTAACAAAAACAAATTCTTTATCATAAAGATAAGAATAATAATAATCACACTTTCTGTATCAATCTATCTGACAATTTCTAACAATATTGCATGTTATCACTAAAAATATATTAAATAAATATACAAATAAATATAGGGGGGGGGGTGTTGAGATTCAGAATCATCCTGTTATCACCGTTCATCATTTTCTGTAACCGCTTAATCCTAATTAGGGTCGCGGGGAGGCTGGACTCCAGGCGAGGACAGAGTACACCCTGGACAGCTCTCCAGGCCATCACAGGGTGGAAACATGCTGATAGCTTTGCTTGGTTCTTTTACATGAACCTCACACCATAGACAGTGAGAGACATGGACGGCCTTTGATAACCCAGTTAGCTGCACTGGGGGTGGGGGGTGGGGGGGGCAGTGACAACCTTGGGGAGAGTGGGACTCGAACCCCCAACCTTAGGATCAGTGATCCAGCGCCCTATACCACTAGGCCACCACTGCCCTTGTATCACAGTGTCTCAGGGACTATTTAATCCTCTTCACCTCAAGAATATATCTGTTATATGTGATGATAATGATAAAATGTTGCGCTGCGTGTTTATAAGCACGTTATTGAACATTTATTTCAGATTATAGCCGCTTACTCTAAAACTAAATGATATAGATGTTTTTAATTATTTTATACTTGTCATATATAATACAGTATATACAGTAAATACAGTATATACGCGTGTGTGTGTGTGTGTGTGTGTGTGTGTGTGTGTGTGTGTGTGTGTGTGTACCTGTGATATTTCCTCTATAGTGTGTATGTTATCCACGTGGTGTAATGGAGTGTAGAAGATACTGGAAGGTTCTGCAGGTGACTGAGGGTAGTCACCTGCAGAATCGTCTGAATCGTCCTGTTCTGCATAAACACACTGAAAGAAAGAAAGCAAGATAGAAGGAACTAAGAGTGTGTTAATGTCACGCAGCTCACACACACTGACTCCATGCTGCAGACCCATTACTGCCACCCACATCACATAATATCACGTTCTTTTATTTCAAGAACTTTATCAGAAATATTTCTTCCAACTTATCACTCCAGTATGTGTGTGTGTGTGTGTGTGTGTGTGTGTGTGTGTGTGTGTGTGTGTGTGTTTGTGTCACACTGAAGGTAGATCATGTCCTGACTTACCCTGAGTTGGTCTTTGGCTTCTGACCGAGTGTTGGGTGAAGTGAAGATGTGATTGATGGAGTGGAAATCTGCGCTGTCCTCACTTTCACTGTGTACACCTGCAACACCCACACAGCAGGAATAACCCAACAAAAACACCTGAGCATCAATAACCTGAAAATACACGACTCCACCTGTCTGTCCATTACCTGTCTGTCAGTTTATAACCGGTCTGTCTTGTTGACTACCTGTCTCTCTCGCTCTCTCTCTCTCTCTCTCTCTCGCTCTATAAACTGATGAACAGTGAGATGTTGCTTCACCTGAGAAGCTTTTGAACAACTGCTCCAGCTTTGTGTCCCTCTGTACATCCATCAGGGGGCGCTGCTGCTCCTGCACCTCCTCGCAGTTACTGCTCCCCACTACAGCATAGCTTAGCAAATCCACCAGGGCCACGGCTGCACTCACCTCACCTGTTCAGGTAAGAAAAGTAAAGTGAAAACCCAATAATATAAACAACACTGAGGGGATTTGTGCTGATGCACCAGTTATGAACGAAGAAAACCCAATTTATTTCTTGATTAATCTGATGATTTTTTCTACTTACTGGCCCAGTTGTGCTCTGTGTGGTGGTTCTGTGTTGGCGCCGGTGATGTGAATGTCCCTGATGACTGATATGACCTGAAATTACAAATAATTTATGTACCATTCAATCATAATATATGTGCACATATCAGAAGTAAAACTGAACGCCATGAGTGGAATTAGCTCACTCTGCTCCTGTGTGTGTGTAACTAGTAGATGGAGGCCCCAGTGCTCTCCAAACCACCATCTCTCCCTGTTTCTGCCCAGCCAACCCCTCCGGCTCATCCAGTGTCTGGACACTAAAGTAGGTTGTTTCCATCGTCTTCGCCTCAGTGCGTTCCAGGCTGCTCTCCACCTGCTGCATCAGCTCCTGAGACACTCTAAGGTTCAGAATGATGGAGCTGATGTGACCGGAGATGGAATCCAGCATCACCACAGAGGGAAGCTCCTCCATCTCTCCTTCTTCTTCTTCTGAAACAGAGACAAAATTGAGCTTGATATGAAATCTAAAAATAAAGCATGCTCATTAAAATCAGGCGGCAGCCTCTTCCTGACCCAGGCTGAGGTGACAGTGAGCCGAGTTTTCCTTTGCATGAATATTTTGAACAGGATGCTAACATCCCTCATGATGCCTTATTTTCTCCTCAGAAGCAATAAACTGTTCTCTTATTTACATTCATCACTCCACCCCGACAGCTCAGTGCTCATTACAGTCTCACCTGAGTACCAAGTGTCGCTCATTTCAGTGTTCCATTGGTTCACGCTTGACTTGGCCAGCAGGGGGCAGACTTCCCTCCTCACCTCTCTCTGACCCAGGTCCTGACATTAACACAGTATCACTCAACCAAACCTCAACATGATTTCTCAACATGACTTTTTTCTCATGACAATAAACACTCATATGCACAGTTTTAATGATTTAACTTGAACAGTTAATAATGATATTATAAAGGAAGAATAATCCGTGTGGAGTTTGCACATGCTCTCCATGTGAGCAGGGACGCCTAGGTTTGAGAGTGAGTGTGAATGGTTATGTGTGTGTTGGCTCTGTGATGGCCTGGCCTGGTGAGCTGTTCGGTGTATCCCACCCTCGCCCACAGTAAGCTGGGAGGGGCACCAGCTTCCCCGCAACCCTAATTAGGATTAAACAGTTTAGGAAATGAATGAATGAATTAATTAATTAATTTAGCAATAGCGAATTAAGGTTCTTGCTCAAGGACCCGACAGTTGCAGCATGATGGACTGGAGCTTGAACCGCAAACCTTCAAATTTGTAACCCATTAAGGCCGTTTAATCCGGTCAACCTGTCAAATATAACTTCCATAACACTAAAATTTTATAGCTCATTTGTTTACAGTTTATTTTAACACCGTTTCCACACCTTAATCTCTTTCATGGTAAAATTAAATAAAGGAAAACTGGATGTTTCATTTACACACAGGATAAATATACAGGGATCCCTCGCTACTTCGCGCTTCAATTCATGCGGCTTCGGTGCATCGTTGTTTTTTTTGTTTTTTGTTTTTTTATTCATCGAATTACAAAATAATGAAGTTAAAGAAGAATAGGGGAAAAGGTTAAGGAAAATGCCGCAAAACAAGGCCATTTATGCAAAAAAAAAAAAACAGAAAAAAACAAACAAACACAAAACCAAAAACAACCCAAAACCTCACATCAAAACTGGTTATTTTTGTGAGGTGCACATCTGAGTGCGTGCATGCGCATCTGCATGTGCGCGCATCTGTATGTGTGTTTATTTATACTTTATGCATTATTTTTTAATATTAAATTATTATTATAAGCATTTTATAGCATTGAATATGTATTTATTGATATTATATACACATACACATGTACGTATACATCAGTGGGGGGGGGGGTGATCCTACTTCGCGGAATTCGATGGTCGCGGGGGGATCTCAGTCCCAATTAACCGTGGAAAGTGAGGGATCCCTGTAATTCTAAAACTTTTTTAAACACTAGTGCACCAAATGTTGGAGTGGTGCCAGTTCAGATCCAGGTGAATGAATTTGAATTCTATTGATTTGTGATGTTTTATAGAGTGACTTTATCTGAAACGTATCCCTTTATTAGCCTAATTCACATTAAACTTTATTACACAATTGACTCGTTTACATTTATTATTTTTATACAACTGAGGGTTTAAGAGCCCAACAGTGACAGCATGGTGGTACTGGGAATCAGTGGCAGGTCGTTCATTTGGTACCTGGGCCTTCAGTGGAGACTTAACGGACTTAATACGCCTCTTAATACTACCACTATCTAACATGTTGCAATTATATAAACCATCAATAATATACAAAAATGAAATATAACAAGGCGTGGCATTGCAGAAAGAGAGGCATCTCATGCATTTCTGCGAGTAACTCTGAGTATTACTTAACTTCCAAAAGAGTTTACTGGTCAAATGATAAATTTGGACTTCAGCCAAAAGTAAAAAAGGTAGCTCCACTTTCTTGACCTCTCTTTATGATGTCTAGCTTTTCTAAATGTCCAACACCAAGTTAATTTATCCTCCTCTCTCAACCATAATGGGTGTAAAAAACTCTAACTTAAATGTATTGTATGTCCATAGAACATTCAGCTTGTTTTAATCTCACCATCCAATCAGAGGTTGGAAAAACGCTGATGTTATTGTAAGCGTGCTAGCAAGCTGGCCCTGTGAGGCAAATTTGACTGGTTAAAGAAACAGCTCCATTGTGAATATAGTTTAAATGACATTGACCAGCACTGCTGAGTCTGAAAGCCCTGGGCAGATTACATTGACATTTCAGCATACAGAAGCTGAAATCCGATTGGACAAAAAAACTGTCATCCATAAACACAATGAAAGCAGTGCAGCCAAGAGACACGCTATGAAATGAGGAGAATAGACTGTTGGGAATAAACCAATACGATTTAATGAAACAAATACGAGAATTTAAGATGTAAATTTCCGTCAGCGATTCTGATAGTGTTTACGCTAGACAAGACAGCGTTGCTGGCCCCAACGGCACACCATTGCTGGGCACTGAGCCCCCGACCTTAAAATCAGTAACTCAGAGCATGAAAAACTTAGCCAGCACTACCTCAAACAACTTTGCAGATGCCCTTTATCAGTGCAAATTACATTTTTTATCGCATTAATTTATTTATATAACTGCGCAGTCGGGGGTTATAGGCTTTGCTCAAAAACCCAACAGTGGCAGATTGGTGTTACTGCCCCCCCCCCCCAATTCAAGCATGTACGTGAACTGCAACACAGAATCCTTGAACGAATCCAATTCCCACTGGCATTACCCACACATGTAATTGGAGTCCACCTGTATTACGGTTGTGCCGTTCTGGTGATTGGGTGTGGTTTAAATGGACACACCCCATCATCAGAAAAGATTGCTTTCTTTATTCTATTTTTCCTAATTACAGTCGGACCTCTACTTATGAAATTAATCCGTTCCAGTGCCTTTTTCGTAAACTGGAGTTTTCGTAAGTAGAGGTGCATTTTACATGTAAAACGCGTGATTCGTTCCAAGTCTCCCTTGGATTTGTATTTATTTTTTTAAATCTCTCGAACCATCCATGTGATACTTTAAAGTCCGGGGGTTGCTGGTCTGAAGAACCCCCCCCCCCCCCTTCACGAGGTCCTTAAATATGGCGGTTGCTTTTTCCGAAATAATCGCCTCCGTCACTGTATCTCCGCTTTTAATGCCTCCTTCTGCTTCAATATCCTTCCGAAATAATCGCCTCCGTCACTATATCTCCGCTTTTATGTTCTCCTTCTGCTTCAATATCGTCCCAATTATAGAGGGGTTTCGGCCATACTCCTTTGCGATTTCACTCAACCGCATCCCACTTCCGTATGTTTTTATTATCTTCTGCTTCACTTCGATTGATTGCCCGCTTCTTCTTTTCTGTGTCACCGGGAATCAGTTTCTTGGGGTCCATGATGGATAACGAAATATAACACTGCAATGATCAATCTCAAAAAAACGCACGAGCCAACAGTCCTGTTCAACTCTTCTTCACGCGTGTGACAAACAGGAAGTATGGGTACAGTTCAGCTCCCTCCTGGCCAATGGGAGACCAGCAGGACGGGATGTTGGGAGACAGCCAATGAGAGAGCAACTCACGCATTGTTTGAATGTTTCAATGGCGCATTTGAATTTTTGAATGGCGCGTTTGGCGCTTTTTGTAAAAAGAGGACGAAAATGTAGGAAAATGTTTTTTTTCGTAACCTGGATTTTTTGTATTCAGAGGTTTTCGTAAGTAGAGGACCGACTGTATAGCACTTCATGATTTTAATCTCTAAAATGTATGCCAGTGGTTCATAACATCAGTAATAGTATATGTATCTGTGGTGTGATAAACTCAGAATACACAGGCCATGTGACTGTTTACACTGACTTTAATTTCCACCTCTGATCATAACATATCTAGCTGGAGGAAACGGGTGCTGAAGGTTTTTGGGGTGTGTGAGGTGAGATGTGTTTGTTTTTCTGTGGAGAGGTCACCCTGAGGTCAGAGCGCAGTGTGTAACGCAGGTCCTTTAGGCTACAGGTTCTGTCCTGAGCTCTGGGCTGCAGTCCATTCAGCAGCAGGTCATGATATGGTTGTGGCACGTCCGGATCTGTGGCAAGAGCCTGACCTGCATCTATGACCTGCTTTATCAAACATGGGGACGCGTAACCCCATGGAACTGAATCTACACACACACACACACACACAATGAAGTCCAATGATATGTATCCTTTACAATGTGTGTGTGTGTGTGTGTGTGTGTGTGTGTGTGTGTGTGTGTGTGTGTGTGTACCTGTATAAAGCTCCTGTATAAGAGCACAGACGCTGTAGAGATCTGCTTTTCTTGTGCATGATTTCCTCCTGATGACTTCAGGAGCCGCCCAGTTGTAAAGCGCTGCAGGGATGGGTAGAGTGGAAGAGGGACTGCAATCACTGCAGCCACAAAAACAACACCTGAATACACATTTCACACTGCAAGGCATGCTAAACAGTGCAGAGAGTACATAGCACAAAGACAGTGGGGGAGGGAGGGGGGGTTTCCTCCCAAACTTGATGTGTAATAGCGTTCTCTGACCTGGGCACCATAAAGCCAAAACCAGTGACCTTGGCGACCCCTGGGTATACGACGAGGACAGAGTGAGAGGAGAGAGAACGCATCACCAGAGATCGGTGGTGCAGGTATAACAGAGCTTCACACACTTGTAGGATCAGAGACAAAACCTCAGACCCCTGCAGGACTGGGAACTTCGCTCGCTGGAACACACACATACACACACACAAAGAAAGCTAGTTGATGTTTGTGGTGTAAAATTAACAAAACACTCAGTGATGTACTATCAGAGAATAATAATCAGTTTCAGATGCGTGTGTGTGTGTGTGTGTGTGTGTGTGTGTGTGTGTGTGTGTGTGTGTGTGTGTGAGTGTGTTACCCAGTGGTACAGTAGCATGTACAGTGATCCTACATGTACTCTCTCATACACCAGTTTGTTCTGCTGAGGATTATGAGAGCAGCTAACTGCCATCAACTGCAGGAGATGAGGGTGAAATAGTCGACTACAACACACACACACACACACACACACACACACACACACACACACTGTTGTATTTTTCCTTGATTTAACACAACCATATATTAATTGTGCTTTAATGTTTAATGAAATAAAATCAGTTCTTCAAGGTTCAATTTCGACAGTGGCACAGGACTGAAAGGGTTAACCCCAGGAACCGCTCTCCAGTGCAGTCTGGTATTTCATGTTGTAGTGTTTCAGTGGAAATGTTGAACCATCATCACTTTTGCCAGGAAAAGAAGTTGGGTGAGTCATTACCCATAATGCAGCAGGATGCAATTGGAGCAATATAAGGTGTGTGCTGTGATTCTGTGAGTGTTTACCAGCAGAAGTCCAGCTCAGTGACTAGCAGGTCATGGTAGTTGTGCTGCTGGGAGTGTGGCTGTGTATCGTCCATCTGCAGCTCCTTTACCGTAACACGACTTCCTCTCCAGCTGTAGCTGAACATGATGGGAAGGATGGCAGGCTTTAGGATCGGGTCTTTTAAGGGTGTACTCACGTGTGAGTGATACAGCCGCGAAATAAACCAACTTTTTCGGTTGTTTTCGGTTTCGGCTGGCCCAAAAACTGCACGCTGTCATTGAAAACTTTTCAATATAGATTATCATTGAGGATTATTATTGGGCAGTGGTGGCCTAGTGGTATAGGTGCTGGATCACTGATCCTAAAGTTGGGGTTCAAGCCCCACTCGCCACAAGGTTATCACTCACTAACCCTTGATTCAGCCACGCCCCTCTGCCGGAGCCTAATCGAATATCAAGTGTACCTCAGGATAATGCTTAATCATATTTCATACTTATATTTATGATACATCTTTCTATAGATTTTATTCAATTTCTATTTCTACTTGTTCTTCAATTTCGCTTTCACCTTTGACCTCTGAGACAGCCCTGTTCATATTTCCGGATATTCGTAAAACGAATTTTCATAAGTAGAGTAGCGTCTGTATTTATAAATAATAAAGCGTGAGAGATGGCTAAATGCACGTTATGTAGGAAATAGGCAGATCTTTTTTTTTGGAATACAGTGCAGGCACACAGGACTCCCACCAGCCGTCTCTATATCGAAGGCGTGGATTCACATGACATGTCATAATTTCATGGGTTTTGTTTTATCAAAAGGGGAGGGTTCAAGTGAGCTGTGCAAACGTCAGTCACTCAAGCAATTCAAAAACAATCAAGAACTGAACTGCTTCCGACATTCTTTGCTCATCCTCAAACCAAATTTTAAACAGGACCAAAACTTTTCCCAAGACCACAAATACAGATTATTTCCCTCAAATTCAACCGACAACCTCCGAAAATATACTCCATTACCCTCAAACTAAAATTTACTTGTAATATTCAGCCATGATTGTTTACATGTGAGCTCGGCTGAAAGCTGAACAGATGATTATGAATACAAACACCTTCACTCTCAGCACATTGATCTGACTATTCCTGCTACTTCTCTAAAAACCTTCCCATGAAGGAAATGAGTCCTGGATGAACACGAGGTGGTGTTACTTGGTCATTTTGGTGAAGGCGCCACATGAGAAAAAGCGCAGGGCTTCGTCTTCAGCCTGCAGTAACTCAGAGTCCGATATAAAAGGCACAGAGGCAAGAAATCCGACAGACATCAGGGGTTTCTCCACACACAGCTGTCAAACAACAACAACAACAGCAACAACAACAACAAAAATACCCGTGTGACCATGTGAAACCCTTGGCTGATGGTGTATATACAAAATGAATGCAAAATGCACTACACACATTATGTTATTGGAATTACACAATCCAGTCATAACTATTAGTCGTACTCAATTAAAGTGTATTATAATTACTATAGTAATTAACACATATATTTAATTTTAAATAGGATTTATGGAGGCTGCAAAAGATATATGTGGTAACCAAATTTCAGCACAACTGGTCAATTATTATAGGCTGAAGTGCTACCATGATGGACCCACAGACTGACAAGACAGACGCTTTCAGAAATACTTATCAACGTGACTCTGTGTTTTGTTCACACAGATATCTCACTTTTCAGATTAATCACAGCAGCATACTGCAGCCCATGTTTCCTTTTATTTTGGTTTGACGCTGTAATAATAACAGATTGGGAAAAAAAACATGGCGTTACCATGGATACTCACCTTTCCATAGCCAAAACACTGGACTGTGTCAGACACGGACGACATTGTCGGGAGTTTCTTGTTAAAAACCACATCAGAGACCCTAAACATCAAAACCCGCTCACAGCTACATGTCACTGGTGTTTAGTTTAGTAACACGTAATACACATCTGTTTGATGTACGTGTGACTCACGGTTTGAGGAAGTCCAGGAGAGATGGAGAATTCAGAAGCGTCTTGGGTGAAGTGGGCATGATGGATTGTCTCTGTCCGGGTGACTGCGACTCAGACAGACTCCTCATGAAAGACATGCAACTCTTGATGAAACTCACCATCTATGGCATTAAAAAAACCCGACGGAATTATTAAAATTATACTCAAATCAAAACTTGGGAGTCAGAAATAAGGCCACACCCCCTACCTGTCAACAGGTGTGTGACTTCATACAGATTTAGTGCTAAACTGGAGGCCACATGCTTCAGCTACCTGTTAGCTATGCTAGCCTCAGGGATCCAACACAAAATTCAAACTGTGAGTAAAATCACCCTTTATTCCTTACAAAGCCACTCCCGAGGCGGAGACTCTTGAACTGACAGGTGATGTAAAAGAAACACACTTTCTTCTCCAGTTGTTAGTGGGCCATGTAATATATCCAAAGTAATATACAACCCCTGCAACCACCCGGAGTATCCCCATAATATCCAACCCTCCAGGTATGAACACACTATCTGGCTTTTTTCTGGAGTGAGTAGACGTGTGGCGGTGGTGTAACGCACCCTAACACTGTGCTCCTGGGCTCCGATTTCGACCCAGTCTCTCGGCGTCCTTCCCTGATCATCATGCAGTCGCAGATCTCCTCCTCCCTCCAGCAGCTCGCTGAGCAGCGCCGTGTTACAGGAGAATACAGCAGCGTGGACCGGAGTGCTCCTGTCATCACAACGACTACAGAAAGTACAGAATTGAAGACTCGACTGAGAAATCGAACACTCTGCTTTCTTTTTTACACACAGGAACAGCAGAATGCATGATGGGATACAATGAACACTTCAAGAGACAAAACAGAGTTGTGTGATTGTACTGGTTGGGGTCGGCGCCATAGTGAAGAAGCAGCTTGGCCATGGCGGTGAAGCCCAGGAGAGAGGTGCAGAAAAGTGGTGACTGCCCCTGGTCATTCACGCAGTCCACGTCCACACCTGAACAGAGAAAACACATAAGAATCAGTCCTGCAGACGCCACAATGTAGACAGTGTCTTCGAGTAAAAACACACCAACACACATCAACACAGCTAACTCGAGATCAAAAATGAGTTGCAGACCAAAAATAAAAATAAAATCACTCAATGCTTAACAAAATAGTTAACTACAAACTTTTAAGAGGTTATTTCACTACATTATGTCTGTATGTACAGGCTTCTACTTTTTCTTGTAGAAGGAACTCTCTGTCTTTTACCTTGTTTGAGGAGTTTCTCTGCTTTCTGCAGGTTTCTTTCACGAGTGAAATGGTGCAGTTGAGCCGCCTCGCTTCCGGTTCTAACATTGCCCAAGCGTATGGGAGAGGGCATGATGGGTATATGAGACATCTCCACTGTACAAGAGAAAATGTAATCACTGACCTCCTCCACTACACACTCGTTCACACACCTTATTAACTCACACACTTCTATCACTACCTGGGCAACGTGCTGTTACCAAATTAATATATTAAATATAGAATTATCATCAGTTCATTTTCTGTCACCGCTTAATCCTAATTAGGGTCACGGGGAGGCTGGTGCCCATCCCAGCCGACTCCGGGCGAGGGCAGAGTACACCCTGGATAGCTCACCAGGCCATCGCAGGGCAGAAATACGCCGACGGCTTTGCAGCTACTCTTGATGGAAGTCAGCAATGGTTCTTTTACATGAACCTCTCACCATAGACAATGAGAGACATGGCCGGCCTTTGATAACCCAGTTTGCTGCACTGGGAGGGGACAGTGATAACCTTGTGGAGAGTGGGACTCAAACCCCCAACTTTAGGATCAGTGATCCAGCACCTATACCACTAGGCCATCACTGCCCAATAATAATCCTCAATGATAATCCATATTGAAAAGTTTTCAATGACAGCGTGCAGTTTTTGGGCCAGCCGAAACCGAAAACAACCTTTTACCACTAGGCCACCACTGCCCTAAAATAGAATAATATTAAATATAAAATAATATTTAAATTCCACTTTGTAAAATTTGAGGGTTTCTCCCCCTCAAAGTCATTTCCGGTATTTTGTATACATCTAATATATTTTAAACCCAACACTAGTTTAATATATTCTCTCTCTCTCTCTCTCTCTCTCTCTCTCTCTATATATATATATATATATATATATATATATATATATATATATATATATATATATACTATAAATCACGTGGCCAGACCCCCCCCAACACATCGTTCAGACTTGTAATTTCGAGTTCCTGAATATTTTAATACAATAAAATCACTCTTCTCATTGAAACATATTGAAAGTAATTCTACTTTAATGAAGATTGGATAAAATTTCGTTATTTGTTGTGGTGAGATTCGAGGTTTCGCGCGCTGGTTATAACGGGAGAATTAGCCACCTTGCTAACCTTAGCATAACTGTCTCATATAAACTATAAGCTGACAGTCAAAATGGTTTTGACTGTTTACACGGAAGGATAAACAACTTTAATGTAATTTTTTTCATTGCAAAGCAACAATATAATATACGTAGTTAATACTTTAAAGTCCTGACTCACCGTACGAACAGGTTAAAAAAAATTATTTTAATTTCACGGTCACTCTGGCGTGGCGGCGCGCGCGGGGGGGGGGGGTAAAGGGAGGCTGGGATGAAAGTAGACAGTTGATGATGTAATGTTTTTAGTTTTCTCATTTTTATTGAATGTATTTTTAAAAAAAAAAAAAAAACAGAAATTTATTTTTATTGGACTCTTCAATTTTTATTTTTCGGTACAATATTGCAGCAAAACTGTTTCAACAAGCCATACCTCCACACTTGCTGGTACTTTATCGTTTTATTGTACTCTTCGTTAATTACTCAAGTGCGTGTTTTACAATTTTTAATAATCCATAATGTGAATATGCATGATGGTCATTATAAATAATAAGAATATATCTGAATAAATTCGACTCGTTAGTTGCCCTATGTAAAATGGCAACTGGATTGACGCAATCAGGTACCATCACCCAATCAGAGAAATTCACGAAAAATGGAACTTGCAGCTCATCCAATCACTGGTGTGAAGGCGTGCCTTGCTGGAGCAGTAGGGCAGGGAGCAATGACGTTTCTACTATGTCATTGGCAGGGAGTAAAAGAGGGAGGGGGACAGGCGCTTCACTTACTACTGTGTGCATAGGAAGTGATGTGGTAACTTTTTTGAACAGATTTGTTAGCTAGTAAGCTAACAAGAAAAGAAAGGGTAGAAGATATCCTACTGACGAGATGAGCGCCGGAGAGAACAAAGCGGTGTTAGTGCGCACAGGGAGAAGCCGGGACTGCTGACAGGTCGAGTTCGGATGTTATTAACATGTTAGCCCGGAGTTAGCAAGACAACGCTAGCTGAGGGAGTTGTTTTGAGGCGCCATGGTGTTCACGCGCGCCGGTGTGTCGGAGTCGCTGCAGTGGCTGAGTCTGATCACGCTGTTCTTCGCCTCGGTAGTCACTTTAGTCATCTATTTAGTGCAATATTTCGGTGTTTTCCGGAGCGGGACACGGACCGGAAGGGAGGAGGAGAGTACAGAGGCGGACCGGCTATTGAACTGGGTGCTGGAGCTGAAGAGTTGGAGGACAGAGTGGAGGAGAGCCTGGATCCGAGCCCTGAACCAGCACCGCTGCAGTACACAGGTCTGCGCGCGCCTGCCCGCCTGCTCTCGTGCATGCGCCTGGTGTCATCCGTGTCAAAAAGTTAATCCGGATTTACACACGTCTTTAATCCAGACTTCAAAACAAAACTACAGTATAACGTCTCACAATTTGTTTGCGTCACTCTTTAAAGCTCTACACAGGAATATTGACATTGCAGTGATGGTTTTTGGACACGGTCAAGTCCTCACGTGACCGCACAATCTCTAAAAAAACCGAACAACCCCTGTCTGACCCCAACCCCAGGTTAAAGTACCCCGTGCTTCTCTTTCGCTGGGATTATAAATACATAAACACGCACCAGCTTTTCATTTGAATTAAATAAGTTGTGTAGATATGCAGGTTTATTGCACATATTTATATTCATCATGGTGGGGATGGCATTTGATTATTTGTTTGTATGTGGATATTTTTGTTAAAATGAACTAACACTCGAGATTGTGGTCTTTCCAGCTCTGTGTTCTTGTAAGGATGCACAAACTTTTGTGCTTTAATATTTTAGCATGAAAGATTGTGTTTTGGTAGAGCAGTGCTTCTCAATTATTTTCTGTGGCGCCCCTCCCAGGAAGAAAAAAAACATTTCACGCCCCCCACTGCCCCGCGAGCGACTATAAACAGTATTATTTGTCTATAAAATTATTAGTGCACCTCTGCATAACATTGTATATTTCTTAACATTAAAAACAATAAGAAAGAAATATAGTTCTAATTGTTTTTTAATCTGTAATAGAAAAGATTTAAAGTGCACCAATGTGCCTGAAATAAAAAATACATCCTTATTTACATCTTAATATATCCGTCTCTCTCCACCTTTCTCTTCGTTCCTGTTAGAAATTTTTGTTTCTTGTGGGGTTGTTTACAGCCCTTCATACAATGACGTGAAGAAACACGTCATTGCCTTCATATCGTTTGCTCGTGCGAAAAACCGATACACCATAGTGCAACAATGAGAGCGCCACTGCCAACTCATGGAGCGGAGGTGCAATTACACTTAATCCTCGTACACAATTCCTGAAAAGCATGTTCCCCGGGGACCCTTCCCCCGCATCATACCGCTATTTGAGAAGCACTGGTGTAGAGTCATGTCAAGACCTGAACATATTTCATAAATAAATATACCTTTATACTGAATTAATGTGCAATTACTCACACATCTGGCAGAACAGAAAAACATTTTGGGAAATGTTCAAGAACCCAAGAGGAACGGTGAGGTTACAGGGGGCAGAGATAAGGAAGGTGGAGGATTTTAAGTACTTAGGCTCAACAATACAGAGCAATGGAGAGTGTGGAAAAGAGGTGAAGAAGCGTGTGCAGGCTGGTTGGAATGGTTGGAGAAAAGTGTCTGGTGTGATGGGAAGGTATCGGCAAGAATGAAAGGAAAAGTGCACAAGACGGTGATGAGGCCAGAGATGTTGTGTGGTTTAGAAACAGTGGCACTGAGGAAAAGACAGGAGACAGAGTTGGAGGTAGCAGAGATGAAAATGTTGAGGTTCTCTTTGGGAGTAACGAGGATGGATAGGATCAGAAATGAGTACATCAGAGAGACAGCACATGTAAGAGGTTTTGGAGACAAAGTCAGAGAGGCTAGATTGAGATGGTTTGGACATGTACAGAGGAGGGATAGTGAATATATTGGTAGTAGGATGCTGAGGTTGGAACTGCCAGGCAGAAGGCCTAGAGGAAGACCAAAGAGAATATTTATGGATGTGGTGAAGGAGGACATGAAGGTAGCTGGAGTAAGAGAAGATGATGCAGTAGACAGGGTGAGATGGAGGCAGATGATTCGCTGTGGCGAGCCCTGAAGGGAACAGTCGAAAGGAAAAGAAGTAGTTCATAAATATATTTATAGTGTTCAGATTTTCCTTTTTCTTTCCTTAAGACGGCAGAGTAATAACATTTACAAGAGTGAGTCAAACAAACACGAGTTTTTTGGGGGGTTTTTTCGCTTCTTTTTTGGACTCAGTGTTATGACAATCAACACTGAAGAAAATTGTGGAATAACACAGTCATAGTGTTGAAAGAATCTGTACAGTACAGTACAGTGCTGAATCAACTGTATGAGAAGTGAAATGCACAGTGTTGGTCAAGAGAGAAGTGTACAGTACATGCTCTGTCTCTGTGTGTGTGTGTGTGTGTAAAACGAACAGGAGGCTGTTTCACTGCATTCGTGTAATAAGCACACCATAACTGTGTGTGTGTGTGTGTGTTTGATAGGAAGCAATCCAGCTGGTGTTTGAGGAGGACGGTATTCAGTCGTCAGAACTTAATGTCCAGCGCATCTCCAGCTTTAACACCTCACCTGGACGGAAGGTGTGTGTCCTGTTGGAGTTTTCAGCACATCACACCATCTTACAGCTCGAAAACCTGCAGCACATGTTCTCTTACTTTTTATGAACGGAACCGAGCAGTACTGGTACCATTAGTTCTTCTTGATGCTGATTTTAAACAGGTTCCTAAACCCTTCAGGATCCTTCGGTAGAGATGCAGGAACTATTTCAGGTACTTGAGATAAAATTAGCACTACCAGTGAAGTAGGTGTTGTTATTTTGTTTTAAATTCTGTAACCCTGCCCATCTTGAACTATGTTCTTCAAGCTCCTCATCAGGAGTCCTGTGTAAACAAAGAGTAAGCATTCAGAAATCAGTCAGTGTTCCAAACAGGTTGTGACATTTCTTACTGATGTCATGGCTTTGGGGTATTTTATATATTGCTTAATTTTTAGGGAATAAGAAATAAAAACAGATTACGTATCCTTCACAGAGGAGTGTTGTTGTGATACTGAGAGTACAGTGGTTGGGTAAAGAGGAAACAACTCGATCCTTGTTTAAACCGGCCTTTACGTTCACCCTGACGAGTGACGAGCCAAAGTTGACCGTGTCATGTCCCGTGCAAGTCCTCGACCCGGAGCCGTGATTCCGGCAGCCGACATTTAACATCAGTTTCTTTCCTCCGGTGTGACTGTGATGTAATAAAATGACAAACCCGAGTGTCTGGTGCCAGAGAACTAGTTTCCCCATCAGGCCTCCACACTTCTGCAGAATTCACACACACTTCCTTTGAATCATAGCACAACATGGTACACAAATAAGGTGGTCCGAGAAAGTCGTGAAGGACTCGTCTCACAAATCTTAACATTGCACTGACTCTCTGTAGTTTTGAACAGTTACAACAAAATAGGTTCTCTCTCTTTCGCTCTCTCTCTCGCTATCTCTGTCTCTGTCTGTGTGTGTGTGTGTGTGTGTGTGTGTGTGTGTGTGTGTGTGTGTGTGTTTTAGGATGTGCAGTGTGAGGTGATCGGAAACAAACTGCAGTTTTCTCTCAGTGCTTGTGTGAACTCTGGCCCAACACACACTCCTTTGAGATACAGTGTAAATATCTCCCCTCTACAGCTGCAGGTACGAGTATACACTCATCTTCTCTTTAACTCCCAGTTAATTATTTAGCATTCTAGGTACAGTCAACCCTCCAGTGACAAAATTGATCCGTTCCAGAGGCTTTTTCGTAGCCTGCAGTTTTCGTAAGTAGAGGCGCATTTTACATGTAAAACGCCTGATTCGTTCCAAGGCTCCCAAGACTACCCCATAAACCATTTAAAAATGATAAAAGTAGACCAATTTTGTATGAAATATGTGTTAAAAGTAAAAGAAAATTATTTATTAAACCATTTAAACATTTTAACATATTAAACCATTTTATTAACATTTATTAATTAAACCATTATTAAACATTTTTTATTAACGCACATGCACACACACACACAACACTGTCTCTCTCTCACACACACACACATAAAACTCTCTCTCTCGTGTTTTGTCGAATGCAGACTCCGCCCACATGCAGCGTGGAGCTGACGGAGAAATTCTATTTAAATGTTTAAATGGATGGGATGTTTGTATTTAAAGTGAAATTACAGTACCTGTTTGAAAGATCAGAGGTCCTGATTCAATATTAATTTGCTTCCTTGTGAGATCGGAGGTCTTGTCCCTTGGAGCACTCTGTTTTCATTGCCTCCTTCTGCTTCAATATCGTTCCGAAATAATCGCCTCTGTCACTGTATTTCCGCTTTTCTATATTTTCCGGGTCCATGATGGATAATGCAATATAACACTGCAATGACCAATCTCAAAATAAACTCTCGAGCCAACATTCCTGTTCAACTCTCCTCTCTCACGCGTGTGACAAACAGGAAGTATGGGTTCAGTTCAGCTGCCTCTTGGCCAATGGGAGGCCAGCGGGTGGGATGTTGCAAGACAGTCAATGAGAGAGCAACTCGCACATTGTTTGAATTTGTGAAAGACGCTTTTGAAGTTTTGAATGGCGCGTTTGGCGCTTTTCGTAAAAAAGAGGTTGTTTTCGTTAAAAGGGGACGAAAATTTAGGAAAATGTTTTTCGTAACCTGGATTTTTCGTATTCAGACGCTTTCGTAAGTAGAGGGCCGACCTGTAAATTTATTTATTCAAGGTAATGTATAGCCCCACTCCCTTGCTGCCTTCTCTTCACCGTCTATTCATTTTCTGTTACCGCGGTCATGTCACATGTTGCACATGCTCCTTACGCTCTATCCCCTGCTCTCCATTACCCTCTCCTTATCCCCTAAGCTCCACCCCTTACTCCCTCTGGGCCACTCTGTAGAGTCACTCAGCACTGCACTGATGGAAAGAACGTAGTGATTTGTTAACTCGTGTGTTTGATTCGCATTGTTTATTGTTTACCTTCACGAACACTTCACTGTGGGCGTGTCTTAAACCATGCCTTATTGTGGGTGTGTACCAAGCTACACGACTCACTGTGGGTATGTTTTGGAGATTATCATGCATCTGTTATAACGGTACTCATGATTGACATACAGCATCGGATCAAAAGTATTCATGAAATCGCTTCAGTGCATGAATTTTAGAAGCAAACACAAAAAGTCAAATAGTAAATTAAAACATTTAACGTCGACGAAACTTCGTGAAATTTTAACCATAGACGCGCGTGGTATTCTACTTCTGGTATGACATCACAGTTTTGTCATCTGCCAAATAGGTCAGAGCAGACGAACCAAAATAAACAATGGGTCGCAGATCAACGGAGATTGGCAGTGCAATGAAACAATTGATCGAAGACCTAAAACAACAAGGCACAGATGGACTGTTGATCAACACTGGAAAACTGTTATATTCATTGATGAATCTCAAGTAGCTATTGGGAAAAATAATCATGTATTTTGTGGAGATTAGCAAATGAAGCATAACGACCCGAGTGCATGTGTGTTCTGAACCAGCAGTTGTCTGTTATGGTGTGGGGTTGCATCACTCGGTACGGTGTGAGGACTTTGTACCAGGGTGATGGTGGCATAAGTGCTGTCAAATACATTGACATCCTGGAAAAAAATCTGTGGCCAGTTTTAGCCCGTCGCTTCACGGACAGACCGTACAGGTTCCAATGACAACGACTCCATCCATCTGGCTCGTATTACAGAGGAGTACAAAATTCAAAACAGTATTCTATGCCAAGTCAAACATGCAGATCAGATGATTCGCAGTGGCGACCCCTAAAAAAAGGGAAAAAAGCCGAAAGGAAAAAGGAATTCATGGCATGCTACGGCCGGCCTAGTCTCCCGATCTCAACATTATAGAAAATATTTGGCTGAAAATAAAACATTCACTGAAAAACAGAGCTGCGAACATAAAAACCCAAGATGAACTATTTCGTGAAATTCACACCATATGGACATCACATGGGATTCTATAGTGAGGAATCTATATTCATCCCTTCCGAGACGAATGCTGGCGTGTGTTCGAAGTAAAGGACAGCTGACCGAGTATTGAGGGAAGAATTTTAATGTTCTCTGTTATAATTACTCAATTGAAAAACTGAGTCGATTGTTTGTTTACGTCACCATCTTGGAAAATCACGAATACTTTTGATCCGATGCTGTGCATTCTGAAATATCAATAAGTCCGGAACATCTGGATTAATGTGCAGCTGTGTTTTGTAGTGAGGGAACTGGATGAGGTTCTGGTTTTGATGTGATTTTCTTCTAAACAAACTGAGTGCTATAACAACCCCCCTGTCTCTCGCTCTCTCTTTCTTTCTCTCTCTCTCCCCCTCTATCTCACACACACACACACACACACACACACACACTTCGCCTTTTTATTTAAACAAAACCCAAAGAGCCTGGTATTTTCTAACTGTGTGTTTACCCAGCTGGCCCTGCAGATGACAGAAGAAAATGGAGAAGTTCAGATTACATGTGGACTGGAACAGTTGGGGTTGACACACCTGCAGCTCACGCCCAGTTACACACAGGTACACACAAACACACACACAAAATTATGAAAGTTATACACGTGTAGAAAATGAGTGTGTGTGTGTGTGTGTAGTTGATACTCTTGTAAAAACATGTCTATGCATATTTTTGGTTTTGGGTAATATTTGAAACTGTGTGTGTGTGTGTGTGTGTGTGTGTGTGTGTGTGTGTGTGTGTGTAGGGAACGTCGGCATGTGTGAATGAAGCAGCAGTGAAGCGCAGGCTGCAGCAGGTTCTATGTGAAACTCGTGCCTGTGTAACTCTAAGCAGCAGGACTGCACAACCTACAGAGGTACATCATCATCATAATCATCATCATCACCTCCTACCACCAATTACATGAGATTTTCATGCGCCTAATTTATCCCGCTGGTTATGGATGAATGTATTCATAAATGTTTAATGTGAGTGTTTATATACATCAGAATAATTCCAATCAATCTGGATCTGTGGATTTAATATGACAAAGATATTTGGATGTTCACGATGTTTACAGTGCGCATCACATGTCCTTATCCATTATACTTATAGAAGTGCTTATGAGTCTTAATCACTAACACAGTCCTCATATTACTTCATTAGATCAGGAACCAAGAGTACTATCCAGAACGGTCAGTGAAAACCTGTCACTTTATTGGCTTTAATTAAAGAATCTCAAAATAAATGTACAAATAAAAATATAGATGTAATATTTTAAGTCATGACTCCCACTGGGTGTGGACATTCATTCTTGTCATGTTTTTGGAGCGAAAAGGGACCTTGGTTTGTAATATAATCAGTTCTCCTGTCACACTCGGACCCTCGATGTTCAAACAGTTAACACTTACTTCCACTTCTATCATCATGATAAAGATTAGAATTTCTGTGAAATCTATTACAGGGATCCCTCGCTACTTCACGCTTCTTTTGATATTCATCGAATTAAAAAAATAAGGAAATTAAGGAAGAATGGGGTAAAAGTTCTGGAAAAAAACAAGGCCAATTATGCAAAAAAAAACCTAAACAAAAAAACAACCCAAAACCCCCCATCAAAACTACTTACATTTTTATGTGAGGCGTGCGTCTGTATGTGTGTGTATTTATATTTTATTTACATCTTATGCATTATTTTTGAATGTTTAATTGTTGTTATAAGCATTTATAGCATTGAATATGTATTTATTGATATTATATACACATGTACAGTTGGCCCTCTACTTATGGAATTAATCCGTTCCAGTGCCTTTTTCGTAAACTGGAGTTTTTGTGAGTAGAGGTGCATTTTACATGTAAAACGCCTGATTCATTCCAAGGCTCCCAAGACTACCCCATAAACCCTTTAAAAATGATAAAAGTACACCAATTTTGTATGAAATGTGCTAAAAGTAAAAGAAAATGATTTACCTTTTTTTTAATCTCTCGAACCACCCGTGCAACGCTTTAAAGTCTGGGGGTTGCTGGTCTGAAGAACCCTCACCTTCCTTCATGAGGTCTCGAAATATGGCAGTTGCTTTTTCCGAAATAATCGCTTCCGTCACTGTATCTCCGCTTTTAATGCCTCCTTCTGCTTCAATATCGTCCCGATTGTAGGGGGTTTCAGCCAGACTCCTTTGCAATTTCGCTCAACTGCATCCCACTTTTATATTTATTTTAATCATCTCCTGCTTCACTTCGATTGATAACAGAGCGCGCTTCTTCTTTTCTGTGTCACCGGGAATCACTTTCTTTGGGTCCATGATAGATAACGAAATATAACGCTGCAATGATCAATCTCAAAAAACTCGCGAGCCAACAGTCCCGTTCTCATCTCCTTCACAGACAAATAGAGAGTGACAAACAGGAAGTATGGGTAAAGGAAGTATGGGTACAGTTCAGCTCCCTCCTGGCCAATGGGAGGCCAGCGAGGCGGGATGTTGCGAGACAGCCAATGAGAGAGCAAGTCGCTTATTGTTTGAATTTTTGTATGACGCGTTTGGTGCTATTCGTAAAAAGAGGTTGTTTTTGTAAAAAAAAAAAAAAAAAAGGATGGAAGTTTAGAAAATGTTTTCCGTAACCTGGATTTTTTTGTATTCAGAGGTTTTCGTAAGTAGAGGGCCGACTGTACATGTCAGTCAGGGGGGGGTGGGGTGGGGGGTCTCGGTCCCAATTAACCGCGGAAAGCGAGGGATCCCTGCAATGCAGTGGGGGTTTTTTGTTTGTTTGTTAGTTTTGTTTAAGTTGGTTGTTTTGTTTTGTTTTTTGTTTGTTTGTTTTTTAAGAATTTAAGAATTAAGAAGTTAATTTTTAACTTTTACTACGTTTATTTTAATATTTGTAATGTTTGTATTTATTTATTCAACGTATATTAATATTTAACAAACATGGTTTAATTTATGGCTCATTTTATGAAATAATTAATAGTTTTTATCTCTGAAAGTTGATCGAATTCCCTCAAAACTCATAAAAGGTGTTTGGAATAGGAAACAATAAAAAGAACATTATTTGTGTGTGTTATTTCCTGTTTCACAGGAAGTGAAGAACAGGATTTCGGAGGTCTCCTCTCCCCCCAAACCCCCTCGTGCTCATCAGTGGAAACTTTTAGTGAAGAACATCCGGGTCATGTACAGCCGGGAGAATGTAGCAACAGGTTACACACACACACACAGATATAAACATCCTTTCACTGTTTCCTTTTTCACAAACCTAATACTGGTTTCAGAGTTAAATTTGCGTGAAGATAATATTGATTAATAAACCTAGATTATAGATTGCTGATATTTATTTTAATGTTTCTGGCGGTAATAAAGAAAATGTTTGTGTATGCAGGCAGTGTAAGTTCTCAGTGTGTTCTGCAGTTGGATGATCCTCCTCAGAAACTGTGCAGTTCGGTCTTGAATAGCGGAAGTGATCCGGTGTGGGATCAGACCTTTATCTTGTAAGTACCTCACATTTCACTTCAAGGGCGTGGTCACCGTTCCCAGAATCCATTGATTGTGTTGCTTTAGTTTATGTACATGCCAGTGTTCTCCTCTGTTCTCCCCATATCTCCAACCTTTTCTTCATCTGTGTGTAATATACCACGGTTTAAACACCCATCGGATATTATTTTCTGTCCTTGGGCGTCGTCCGTGAGATACCGAGATCTGTCCTGATCCGTAACACTGGAATAACTGGACGTACCCAAACAGAACAGATTGTTCAAATGAGTTTAAAATAGAACTGCTTTGATAAAATATCTTCGGTTTCACCTTACAGTTTATGATGTGTGGTTAGTGATGTCACCACCCTACCAAAGAAGCTTTTTTTTGTGTGAATTATCCATCTTCATCTCCTCAGATATCATCATCATCAGCAAGTTTTAAAACTTGTATTGATGCCAACATCCAGAATTCTGGATATTCTTATCCTCAGTTTTATCAGAAACGTAAGATGAATATCATATAGCTGCCTTAAGGTTACTGTGTGTGTGTGTGTGTGTGTGTGTGTGTGTGTGCGTGCTCGCTCGTGCTTGTTCATGTATGCAGTGAGCTCAGTGGCAGGTCAAAGGAGCTGAACATCCAGCTGTTGGATTATGGGAAACCGCCAGAAAGTAAGAATATTTATATTCAGGATTAGTTTCAGGATTCAGTTTTAAATTGTAATTTTGTGTGTGTGTGTGATTGTGTGTGCGTGTGCATGTCTGGACAGGCTGTGTGCTTGGACAGGTGTGTGTACCTTTTAGTTTGGTGAAGCAAAGCCCAAGAGGAGAGCAGACATTCACACTGATGAACTCGCACCATGAAACTGGTTCACTGACTACTGAGGTAACACACATGCACAAATACACTCACTATAAATTCAGACTCATTAAGTTATAATAGTAAAGAGATTAAAATGCGACCTATAATATTGTACATCATAATTTATTATAAATGTAAATCTGTTGCTATGGTAACATGGACATATTTCATGCTACTTATCACCATGTGACATTTTCAGGTTATGTCACACGGTGAGTTGACACTGGGATGATATGCCAGTAATGTTAATCATTGAGACAGATCTCAAATCTCATGCTTTTTTTTTTCTCTCCATCATGTCTGATTTGATTAGAACTGTTATGTTTCACCAGACCGGTGTGTGTGCATGCGTGCACGTGTGTGTTATGAGTTAAAGTGTTGACTTTTTTTTTTTTTTTTTTTTCCCCCCCAGTTGTCCTACCTAGAGCCAAGTGAAGTGCGCATTTGGCAACCCCCTACTCCAACACCTAGCAAACGAGTGGAGATGGACAGAACCGTGATGCCATGCGGTACTGTAGTCACCACCGTCACTGCAGTGAGGAGCAGACCTGGACGTCCACTTCCAACAGGTAGCGTCCCAAATCACACTTTACATACCGCCACATTCTTATTAAGGAATAAATAACCCTGATGGAGCAAAATTTTACCCAGGTGACCCTTCTGCAATTTTTTTCCGCACACATGTGAGGGTACTTTAAAGTTTTCAATCTGACCCAGAAACAAAGGGCTTATCTGTATTCTGTGAATCCCAGTATCACTAAAACTCAAATACTGTATTCAAAACAATCAAAGAACAAAAAAAATGATAGAGATGATGCACCCGCACACAGCGCATGTAGGCGTGGCACAAAGTGCTAAATGTGGATTTGAACTCTTGACAATCTGCAGGATTTGGTTTTATATTAGAACATGTTTCTTCATCAAACCTCTTTATGTTCAGAAGCATTTAAACCTCCAACCAAAGCCAAGCTGTCAGAGAGACGGGTGTCTGAACAACCCTACATACTGGGAGCTAAAGTCAGCAAAGCCTTATCTTCATCAGATACAGGTACGCACATGCACATTATTCATTGTGCTTAATTTATACATGAATAATATTCGTCTATAATAGTAATTATAGTAATAATAATTCTCAGGTTTTTGTGTACATGTTCAGGTTATTGAGAGAAAATGAGAAACAGCGCTGTCTCGTGGCCATGTTAAAAATATCCACTGAGAAAAATACAGCTGAAATACCTGTGTGTGTGTGTGTGTGTGTGTGTGTGTGTGTGTGTGTGTTCCTCCCTAATTAACGCAGCCTGTTTGAAATGTATTTAAGCTGCAGTTCAATGTTTGTTGTCATCAGTCGTCTGTGCTTTGATTGTAAACAAGTCTCTGCCACCTCGGTGTCACTGCAACCAATCACAACGTGGGAGACTGGCACATGACTGCTCTATTCTTGTGTGTATCGTGTTCAGAGCTGCTGATGCTGAACGGGACTGATCCGGTGGCCGAGGCTGCCATCAGACAACTGTATAAGTCAGCAAAACAGAAACTCAAATCCCCCGTCAAAAAGAGCACCATCATCATCACTGGAGTGTCAAAGGTCTGTCTGTCTCTGTCTCTCTCTCTCTCTCTCTCTCTCTCGCTCACTCATACACACACACACACACACACACACACACACAGACACATGCAAGCTATGAAAATCCATCAAAACACCAGAAATTACTGTGGAAAGCCGTCATGTTTCTGTACGGCTCATAAAGAGGAGTACGTAGTGCTAGTGGACTGCTCCAGTGTTTTGAAGTTTCAATTAATTACGTCATCTTTTCCCCTGTCAGCAAGAATGTATTCAGTTTCTTGAAAGATATATTTTAAATAAATAATAGGCAAATAAATATTGCGTCTTCATCCACCCATTCATTATCCAAGCCTCTTAATCTTTATTAGTGTCGTGGGAAGGCTGGCATCTCAGCTGACTCTGGGTGAGGGCGGGGTACACACCAAACAGCCCATCAGGCCATTGCACGACACGTACAACCACTTACACGTCTGGGACAGTTTGGAAAAGCCAATTAACCTGCTGTGCATGTTTTTGGACTGTGGAAGCAAACCGGAGTACTTGGAGGAACCCACATAAGAATGGGGAGAGCAACCTTGCATCTTTTAAAAGAAATTTTCTCCCTTTTTTTAATCATGTGGAATTTTTGTTGTGAATCGTTCACTGAATCATGAACCAGGAACCTTTTAATGTTATATTGAGTTGTATGAATCATTACACACCTACTGGACAGTGAAACCCCGTGTGAAATATTCGTGATAAATAGATAACTGATATAACTTTATAGAAATGTATTACTGGCAAAACAATGTATGAAAATATATTTTTTAATTTGTTTTACAAATATTACATTATTAAATAAATTATTTTAATTCATATATTAATATAATATATTAAAAATTGGTTAATGAATTTTAATTTAATGAAATAAATAAAATTAAAGATTTAATATATTTATTTTTTTATATCTCTTGTAAACGAGACGTTATGTGTACGAAGGCCCGTGTTCGAATCCGGGGCTTTTTACACTCCTCACTCTCTCTAATTAACTGCGTCTTGTTTCCTCGCCCAGGCACCTCTTTCTCAGGATGAAGACATGACGCTGATGGCCGGCTACGCTGCGGCGATGGACGCCTCCATGTCGGAATTGCCCGAATGTTCCGGGCAGGAGGTCGACACATTGTCTGAGCACTGCGGTTCGGACACGACCGATCCTTTGGGGGGTCCGAGCGGCGTGGACTGGGAGAGTCAGACG
Organism: Plotosus lineatus; assembly: GCA_024760905.1. Taxonomy (NCBI): domain Eukaryota; kingdom Metazoa; phylum Chordata; class Actinopteri; order Siluriformes; family Plotosidae; genus Plotosus; species Plotosus lineatus. The sequence continues at coordinate 32,769,142 of CM045743.1, read as the reverse complement.
GGAGAGGAATCGGATAAAGCCTCACTCTCCCTCTGCATCTCCGAGACAGGAACCAAAAAGAGGAAAGGTGTGACTCTGGAACTTTCTTTCTCAAAAGGTTTCAGTGATGAAGCTTCTGGTTGGTGTGACGTTATCGACTCTGTGTAAATGTGACGGTGAAAATTCCTTCTCGCACTCGTCCTTTGACCACATCCTTCTTTGTTTTTTTTGCTCTTTCTGTCATCTCTCTGCCACCTGTAAGAGGAGAGCAGGGCTAATCAGACTTAAATGCTGTGTGAGTAAGTGCGCTCTCCCACAGAGTGTGTAGTCATTTAGACCACACCCCACTCCCAAATAAAGTGTAGACTGATCCTGACTGCCTCTAACCCTCTGATAATCCCTCCATTTTAACATGAGTGCATTGTACACTTCCTGTAGGTTAGAAATCTGCCAAGCTTTATTTACACGCTTTCTCTTAGATCATGTAGAACCCATTCTGTGTCCTCACTTACAATTTGTGTGTGTGTGTGTGTGTGTGTGTGTGTGTGTGAGAGAGAGAGAGAGAGAGAGAGAGAGAGCGTGAGAAAGGTGATATTTCTTTTTTGGATATTCAGGCGATTCCTGTTTGAAATGTTTAGTTCAGTTCCCCTCAAGAAACATCAGTAAAAGGCGTCTGAATCCATGCAAATATCTCACCCAAACATGGGGTGCCAATACTTTCATCCTCACTGTAAAGCTTTTTGTAAAGTTCCCCTTCTATCTACTCTCTCAGACACCCAGAATTGCTTAAAGTCATTGTGATTGACAGAGAAGCGTGTTTGCCCCATCCTATTTTGCTTCAGCAAGTCCTGGCTGGGGCAGCGGTGGCCTGGTGGTAAGGTGATCACTGATCCCAAAGTTGGGAATTCAAGCCCCGCTCTCAACAGGTTGTCGCTGCCCCCAGTGCAGCTAACTGGGTTATCAAAGGTCTATGGTGTGAGGTTCATGTAAAAGAACCATTGCTGACTTTCGACAAGAGTAGCTGCAAAGCCGACGGCATGTTTCCGCCCTGTGATGGCCTGGCGAGCTGTCCGGTGTGTACTCTGCCCTTGCCCAGAGTTGGCTGGGATGGGCACCAGCCTCCCTGCGACCCTAATTAGGATTAAGCGATTACAGAAAATGAATGAATGAGTCGTGGACATGCATTGATATATTATCAGCAAACCCCGCCCGTTGTGAGACCGCCAATAAGAAACCTTTCAGTTAAGGTTGGCTTATTGCATGTGATCAGAACATGCTCCATAGCAGAGATGTGTGAAGTAATAACAGACCTCAAAACACCAAAAGTGACCAATCAGAATCATGTGCTGAAATGAGGTGTGTAATAAAGAGTGTGTGTGATGAGGTTTCTCTGGTGTTCCTTGTACAGGAAGCTTCCTCCATAAGGGTGCACGGATGTTTTTCAAGCGCCGGCAGCAGAGGAAGGAGCCGGGGATGAGTCAGTCCCACAACGACCTGCAGTACCTGGAGCAGGCCGAGGAGAGACGCACCGCCACCTTCAGACACGTCCTCCGCAGCAGACTGCTGCACAAAAACAAGAGCAAAGCCAATGGTGTCCAGACGTCTGAACTTCAGCCTCCCCAAAACACACACACTAACACACACAGTCTCCAGAATAACACTTAAATTCCTTGGTGGGATTCTCATCCTAAACCAGATAGACATGCTAATCCTTGCGCTAATCGCTGCAACCTTTTAGTCTTACGGAAGTCCACGATAAAAAAAAGTGTCCCACGTGACAGGTGGGTTAATATATCGGGATGATGATGTACTGTTATGAAGGTAATCTCCTTTGTATCCAAATCAAAACTCCGCCTTGCCTTGCTCTGCGTTCGCACTATAAAGCTGTTGTCACTTCTGGCCAGGGATCTCAGATCTCCGCTATTTAGCGGAATGCCGCTATTTTTACTCGCCTATTTAGCGGAATTCCGATATTTTTTTCAGCTTGAGGGGCCCTGCGGCCCCATTGACCCCCGGCTGAAATATTTCTTTTCCTCTATTTATGAACCCGTTTCCTCTATTTTTTCTAAACCTCGCTGGGATCCCTGCTTCTGGCTTATTTTCTGTCTTATTGTGTTCAGAGTATAAATAACGCAAGCTAAAAATCCTCAGCATCTCCGATACAATTTACAACGTCTCTGAATAGACCAAATTTGCATCTTGGCTCGCGCACGGCATCATGGGATTGCGACTACCATACAAGCTACCAATATGGCGGAAATAAACCTTGATGTGGATGAGAACTGCACTATTGATAGGTTCAATTTATGGAAAATTCCCAACCTTCAAGCGTATTGTATACGTAGGGGTCTTCCTGGTTGTTCCCGCAAGCGTGAAGATGAACTTGTTGCGCTTGCATTTGCGGCGACGTGACAAAAGCTATCTATAGTTTTGTTAAAGGCTGAGGGATCTAAACAAATCCAATGTGACTATGCCAGCTTGTTGACATTTGAAGTGGATGAGGAAAGCGTGACAATTCCCGACCCCTTGGGACTTGAAGACGGCTGAAAGACAGAAAATGACGCCTGATGGAAGTGGCCCCAGTGTATGTACGCTGACATAGCGGATTTTTTGTTAATGAAGGACCAGGCACCCCTATTAGCGCGACTTCGTAATGACTACAAAGAAGGTAAATACAAGTTTGACAGCTCTTAAATACAGAGTGATCTGACAGCTCTTGTTTGTCTATTTTACAAATTAACATAACAGTAATTTTCTAAGTCTATGATATTTAATGATTACAGCATCGCTGATTTTTATGGTAATTTAACAGGTAAATAACAGGTAATACAGTCTTCCCTCGAATTTCGCGGATAATGTAGACTAGACCTGGCCGCGATAATTGAAAAACCGCGAAGTAGGATCACCCCTCTCATTTCTACCAGATGTATGTTTTCGCGTCTATACAATATCAAAAAGCGGATATTAAACGTGACACAGTTATATGCATATGTAAATACTGTAATGTATTCATATTTAAATAGAATTTATATATAAATACTTTAAGTACTGTACTCACCTCTGACAATAGCTCTTCTCCGCTTGATCTTAATCCAAAAAAATGACGATGAGAGATCTGTGAAGATGAAGGTGAAGTGAGGATGATGATGATGATGATTTACTGCACAGGTTATTGAGAGCTTTATTCCAAGTCAGGTAATGACTCTTCGTCAGATTCGAGAGGCACTGGATAATCAGCAGGAGGTGCTTCACTTAGTCTTTTTTGATGTAACGCACGGTATCAAGGGTGTCACAAACACTAGAAGATCACAAAAATTCCTGCAGGAATTTGCGAGGCTACAGCGTCACGTGTCTAAGCTAATCAGCTTGCGAGATTAAGTTGAGTGGACGGTCCCTGCCTGAACTGAAGGAGGGGCACGTTCAGTCTGTCGTTTGTAAACAATGGACACAGCCTGCCTTGGGTCCCTGCCTTCCACTTGCGTACATGCGAGTTTCAGCGTGAATTTTGAAATTTTTATGAATATTTTTTTTGATTTTGGATACTTATGGAAATACCGCGATGCACTGAGGCCGCAAACTTCACATCGCGTAGTGGCAAGGGATGACTGTATAGTCTATAGAGTCTATGAATTTGAAAAAGAACACTTTAATAATAAACTTACTGCTTTAATCCAACATTTGCGTCCCTCCGGATCCTTCAGCTTGGTAGGGAAGGTAAATAATGTGAATGGCGGCGGACATCTACACGCATTAGTTCCAAATTTGCAGGCATGTTTACTGCAAATTTCCTTTTTCCAACGTTCAAGATGATACACCCCGTCCCCAGAGTTCACTACGGCATAATGCGCACCGGGCATATCGATAATTTAAGGCTTAACGTCGGCTTTAAGCGGCAGTTGTTAGGATGTGTTTACATACAAAAGCAACTGGCTACAATAAAGTTTGGTAGCAGTGACCCTTGGACCAGATGTTGGGTCACGTTCCCTGCACATGCGCAATTGTAATGCGAAGTTAGTCTATTATTGGCACTTCATCATGATCAGGATACCTAATTTTAGATAAAATTGTGGAACGATATAATACAGTGGGAATTAATAATAGCCCCAACCCCGCTCTACGACTGGTCCGGGAGTTCATTTCAACGGTCAGGTGGATTATTAGCTATATTTATCATAATTTATTTACATAAAATAAATCGCCTGCTGCTGTAAACTCACTTTCTTTATTCTATTACTTCTAAGATTAAGGATCCATATAAGGATACATTAGAATCAATAATAATAATAATAATAATAATAATAATGTGATGTAAGAATCTCTGAAGTGAATCTGCATAAAATTTAATAAATATCAATATTTTTATCAGTAATTTTTAAAGTTTTATTAATAATAAATGCTGTACACACAGTGAAACACAAATTTTTGCTTATTTTATCATTTTCTTCTAATATTATTTTTATAAGCGGTGTCTATAAAAATTTAATCTGAGTAAATCTCTTAATCTGTTAATCAGTTTGCATGTCATTTTATAAATATGTAAATGTGTGATTGAGGGTGAATTATAATCAGTGTTTAAACACTACAGGAGGGTGATAACGAGAGCTTTAATTACCCCATTGATGTCACAATGTGGTTTGTTGTCCTTTGGGGGTAAATTAGTTTGTGTTTCTGATCATAATGACCTTTTCTGTGCTTGTTTGAGATTTAATGATTTGTTTCCCACTCTTGATTATCTTGTGATATTTTGCTCCGAGTGTGTGTGTGTGTCTGCATTGTTTGAATTTGTTTGTTTGTAGTTACCTGACCATCTGATTGTGTGTGTAGGGGGAGGGGGCGGGTTCAGATAATTCCTGTCCTGATCAACATTTCCTTCTTTATTCTAATCATTTTATTTTTGATGTTAAGGGGATATTTAACTCATGTGCATGATGTCTCAGGCTGTGGTGTGTGTGTGTGTGACAGAAAGACAGACAGATATTTGGGATGCTGAGGATCCTTTCAATAGTCTCAGAGGTTTGCTAATTGCGCCATGTTGTCATTTCATGTCAAGTACACTCATGAAATCCCACAATGCACTGTAAGTCATTAATACCCACAGTGCAGCCTCTGTAGGGATTAGGGTTTAGGGTATTGGAGATTACTAATCCCCAAACATGTGTAATCTCTAGGTGAAACAGGAAGTGATGGTAAACACACCCTCAGGAGTGTCGTTGCATTGACTCTGATGTTGATTGACATTTCTGTGCTAACCCTGTGTGGTGTGGGTGACCTTCATCCTTTTCTGTGACCTTCAGCTTTTGCCACTCTGTACCAGGAAACGTTGCGAGCACGTGAAACTGGAAGTGATGCAGGAAAGCTTGGTTTAGAAATTAAAAGCTTCATGAGTTCTGTGTGTGTGTGTGTGTGTGTGAGAATACAGAAAAAACTACTGATGTTTCACGTTTGTTTACACTGAACTGTGTGTATGAGCTATGCAGGAATTGTATATAATTAACATGAGGTTTTGATTTCAAGCAATAAATGCTGACTGATTAACGACAGCTTTGATTTTGTGGAGGTTTTTTTTATAAACATTTTCATACACTGACAAATGAAATCACATCTGGAGGGCAGTCCAGGTTCACACATTCAACCTGCCTCATTAACACAACACAGACACTAAACAAACGTCTCAGTGGATGAAGATCGTGTTTACTAATGTTATATATGTAGTGTATATTAATTATTGGAATAAATATGAATGAAATATGAATATATATAAATAATATGATATATATATATATATATCATTATTTATATATATTCATATTTATTATAATTATTAAATTATATATATATCTCTATTTTATATATATATATATATATATATATATATATATATATATATTATTTTATGTAGAAATGAGTCAGAAGCGCTTTCATACTTTACCCTGATCACTCATTTCAAGTTCACAGCTCAGCTCCGATTGTGCTTGACCAGTTCTGGTATTTTGTGGGCGTCACCATATGCAAATGAGCTGGATCTGACTCTGCGTGTGATCAACACACGAAAACGCAGATAATCCAGGTTTCTGAAATTCAAATCCAGTAAATATTTAGTGCATTTTAAAAACGTGTAAAGACAAAATAAATAAATATATATATATAAATAAATAAACAAATATATAAATAAATAAATAAAACCCAGCGTTATCCATAAAGAAAAACGAAATGACATCAAACGAAATGATCATGCAGGGGTGAATAATAAAGCCATCCAGTAAGAATAGAATAAACTACATTAATGTGAAAGTTTAAATAAACCTGCTTCACGCATCTAAACTTTCGAGTTTTGTGTCAGTTTGAATCACGTGGTTAATTCTTTAATGTGCATCTGAGGTGAAAATAAAACTAAATAAACTAATAAACATCATACTTAAAAAACAAAACTACCACTAAAAAAAAAATAAAAGTAGTAACGCTTTTAAAGAAAGGAAGGAAAAGAAAAGAAAGAACGCACTCTAGTGTACACAGCGAACCACACTCCATTACCCAGAATGACCCGCGCGCGGCAGTACTTCCGGTCCTGCGCGGTTTCTGGAGCGGATTGGAAACCCGGAGTCAGGATTTCAGTGTTAGCGTGCAGACGTCTGAAAAAAAAACCAGGTAAAATCACTGCGCTTTATAAACTCACAAACACTCCGAGATTCAGATGAGCGCTTCCCGGCGGCAGTGAGCCGTTTTACCGGGGGGTGGGACCGGGCAGTGCGCGCGCTTCATGCAGTGTTTGGTGCTCTTTCAGATGCTCGTGCTCTTTTCTCCCCGGTCCATCCGCCGCGCCGATTGTTCTGTCTTACAGTATTTTCTCTCCCCCTCTCTCTCTCTTTCTGCATTTGCTGAACAGATCAGAGTTAAAACCCGGCTACTGTTTTTCACACACACATACACACACACACACAGGATCCCGGAGTCTACGCGGTGTATGGCGCTCTCACACACACACACACACAACGCGCACTCTCTCTCTCTCTCTCTTTGTTCAGGTTAGGATAGTGTTACTGGTCACAGTCAAGTGTGTGAGGATTCATCTGTGGAGAATATACACACAAACACACAGTAATATTGTAACATTATGACGCTCAGAGGTGTGTGTGTGTGTGTGTGTGTTAAAGGGGAAATTCGGATCAAAATAAAGCTCGTGTTTACCCCAGCAGTGGAACAGAGATGTGTTCAATTTATTTATTTTGTACTAGTAAACTTTACATCAACAACATCTGTACTGGAGATCTATGGATGTCATTCTACGTTCTCTCTCTCTCTCTCTCTCTCACACACACACACACACACACACAGTGTTTATTCTGTTTGAATGGATCACACCACACTATGATCTCAGGTGTGTGTGTGTGTGTGATTCAGTTGTTGAACCGGTTTAAACGATCAAGTGATTCTGTGCAGTTTCCGGTTTATTTGCAGTGTGAAAGGGCTTTGATCCCGAATCAACCCATTCCGTTGTGTTGAGTTTTTTTTTTTAGTTTTTCTGTACACGTGAGCTGATAAAACGAACCCAAAGCACTTGAGCTGTTGTGCAGATGATACGTGACGTGACTCCATACCGTATGACGTGGTGTGACGTGATATTATGAGGTCTGATGTGTTTTTTTTTTTTTTTTTTTTGCAGATTGGTTTAAACAGGGGAAATATTTAACCCTTCCAAGGCCTGAGCAGAGAGCTGTCACACACACTGGGGGTGCCTGAAGAGCAGCTGGTGGTTGGGTGCCTTGCTCAGCCACTAAGGTGGAGGAAGGGAAAGCGCACCTCAGACCCCCCCATTTTTTTTCTTCTTCTGCTGGTTCAGGAATCGATCCAGCGAGGTATGACCCCCAAAGCCACCTCACCTAGCTTTAGGCTATGGCTACCCCCAAATGGGCAGCGACCTCCCCACAACCCTAATTAGGATGAAGAAGTTCAGAAAATGAATGAATGTTCTGTAATTACGCTGTAATACATTGAGTACACACAGTTCAATTCATTTTCTGTAACCGCTGAATCCTAATTCGGGTCACGGAGAGGTTGGCGCCCATTCCAGCTGACTCCGGGCAACGGCAGAGTACACCCTGGACAGCTCGCCCGCCAGGCCATCGCAGGGCGGAAACACGCTGACGGCTATGCAGCTCCTCTTGTTGAAAGTCAGCAATGGTTCTTATACATGAACCTCACACCATAGACAGTGAGAGACATGGCCGGCCTTTGATAACCCAGTTATCTGCACTGGAAGGGGGGGGGGGGTGACAGTGACAACCCGTTCCGATGGATCAGTGATTTAGCACCTATACCACTCGGCCACCTCTGCCCTGGATTTTAATGATTTCTCTTTTTGTATACTGTATATATATTTTTGCTGAATAAATGAAACAGAAAACAACAAGTTCCCATATGATGCTGATTCAGATTCATGAAATGAGTAGTTATTGGGCGTGAATACATGCTTAGTCCACCTTCAGATTCCGATGACATCACACCGTCTCAGAGCTGTGCTGCAGGGTCAGTGCTGTCCTGACTCTCTTTTACCTGTGGTTGTAACGGTGCCCAACATTAGACCACAACATGCTGCTGTTTACCTTTTTATCATTGCTAAACACTTTAAAGTTAATTATTAATTTACTGTATATTCAAACCGAGACCCGGCTCTGCGCACTGACCCTGTCCCTGTGGTTATTAATGAGGGTGTAGTACAGGCCATGATTATATGGTTACTGTATAAAACAGAGCACGGCTGTAAAATAGAATTTGTATATCATTAAATGATAGTAAACGGGTATTTATTTTCCCAATCTTGTTTTCCTCTTTATGTTTGTGAATGGTGGAACAGGAAGAATGGCCGAGCAAACACCGGACGACTACATCTGTGAGTATAAAGACATGCATATATTCACATCATATGTTTTTACATCATTAGACGTGAAATAGTGAGACTCTCATTTCAGCTCTTTTCCCCTCCGTTGGTCTGGTTGGGGGATGTTTTATGTGGGGTTGTCATTTATAAAGATAAATATAACGAGATCTTTATTTTTTTTTTATTATTGCATGAACAATGAAAATCAGTATACGTAGCAGCAATTGTTCAGTAACAATTATAAGAAGAAAGTGTACAAAAGACAACTGAGGCCTACACTAATACTGTAACCCCGTTTCACTGGAGCACGGCAGACTTACGGAAGCAAAAATGTTGTCATCCGCAAACGTTCCGCAATTATTCCCTCATCTTCCGTGTCATTCCGTGTGAGTCCGTAGTTATTCCTCAAGTCTTCCTCCACTTCCGTATGCTTCCAGCAGGCCAAAATATACCGTGAACGTGCTTTTGAACATGTTCACAGAAAAAAATTCCGTGAGTGTTTCGTGGGGTCACTTTGGCGTACTTTGGCGTACATGTTCCGAACACGCTGTGAACGTTCCGAGAGTGTACGAATTTCCACTTTTCCATCGGATTTTCATGCATTTTCTATGTAAAAATGCCGAAGCTCTTCTGTAGACTGCGTTCCGTGCCTTTCCGCTATGATCCTTGCATGCCGTAGTCCAGTGAAATGGGGGGTATAAGCTTTGCATGTGCATATACCTTCATACACGTGAATGTATATGTATGTGTATATATATATATATATATATATATATATATATATATCAGTGGTTCTTAACCTGAGTTCGATTGAACCCTAGGGGTTCAGTGAGTCAGTCTCAGGGGTTTGGCGGAGGTCAAGACACACACCCGACTCATATTCATGATGACACGCCCCGCTTGGCCATCATTGGCTGAAGGTGATCACGCTACATTGCTTGGTCAATCTGTGCTGCAGGAAATTTGGTGTGCTCAGTAGTCGACTTGTGGCTGTTGTGATGTTACGTCGTGTGATTGCTTTCTTAATGTTTTAATCCATACTATGTTGAGCAAAAAAAGAAAGTGGTCGGACAAATATGTGCAACATGAATTCACATATATAACGGAACGTGATGCTAGTCAGCGTCCTATCTGCATGATTTGCGAAGTAGGATCAACCCCCGCTGACTGATGTATACGTGCATGTATATGTGTATATAATATCAATAAATACATATTCAATACTATAAATGCTTATAATAACAATTAAAAATAAGGTGTAAATAAAACAAATACACACACACAGATGCGCGCGCACACGGACAGCTGTGCGTGCACGCACTCAGATGCGCACTTCATATAAAAATGTA
>CM045743.1:32713939-32748939 GCA_024760905.1 Plotosus lineatus | reverse complement strand
CTGCATCAAGGGTCAGCTCTGAGCCCCTTCTTGTTTGCTATGGTGATGGACAGGTTGACAGACGAGGTGAGACAAGAATCTCCATGGACTATGATGTTTGCAGATGACATCGTGATCTGTAGTGAGAGCAGAGAACAAGTGCAGGAAAATCTAGAGAGGTGGAGGTATGCCCTGGAAAGGAGAAGAATGAAGGTTAGCCTCAGAAAATCAGAATACATGTGTGTGAATGAGAAGGACCTAGGAGGAACGGTGATGTTACAGGGAGCAGAGATAACGAAGGTGGAGGATTTTAAGTACTTAGGTTCAACAATCCAGAGCAATGGAGAGTGTGGAAAAGAGGTGAAGAAGTGTGTGCAGGCAGGCTGGAATGGTTGGAGAAAAGTGTCCGGTGCGATAGGAGAGTGTCAGCAAGAATGAAGGGAAAAGTGTACAAGACGGTGGTGAGGCCAGCGATGTTGTATGGCTTAGAAACAGTGGCGCTGAGGAAAAGGCAGGACGCAGAGCTGGAGGTAGCGGAGATGAAAATGTTGAGGTTCTCTTTGGGAGTAACGAGGATGGATAGGATCAGAAATTAGTATATCAGAGGGACAGCACATGTAAGATGTTTTAGAGACAAACTCAGAGAGGCTAGATTGAGATGGTTTGGACAAGTACAGAGGAGGGATAGTGAGTATATTGGCAGTAGGATGCTGAGGTTGGAACTACCAGGCAAAAGACCTCGAGGAAGACCAAAGAAGAGATTTATGGATGTGGTGAAGGAAGACATGAAGGTTGTTGGAGTCAGAAAAGAAGATGCAGAGGATAGGGTGAGATGGAGGCGGATGATTTGCTGTGGCGACCCCTGAAGGGAGCAGCCGAAAGTAAAATAAGAAGAAGATACACACACACACACACACACACACACACACACACACACACATATATATATACTAGTCCTTCTCAAAAAATTAGCATATTGTGATAAAGTTCATTATTTTCTGTAATGTACTGATAAAAATTAAACTTTCATATATTTTAAAATTCATTACACCCCAACTGAAATATTTCAGGTCTTTTATTGTTTTAATACTGATGATTTTGGCATACAGCTCATGAAAACCAAAAATTCCTATCTCAAAAAATTAGCATATCATGTTCAGGTAGTCTAAACGAGCTATTAACCTAATCATTTATGGATGCGGTGAAGGCGGACATGAAGGTCGTTGGAGTAAGAGTAGAAGATGCAGAGGATAGGGAGAGATGGAGGCAGATCATTTGCTGTGGCGACCCCTGAAGGGAACAGCCGAAAGGAAAAGAAGAAGATCTGAATCAACCAATTAACTCTAAACACCTGCAAAAGATTCCTGAGGCTTTTAAAAACTCCCAGCCTGGTTCATTACTCAAAACCGCAATCATGGGTAAGACTGCCGACCTGACTGCTATCCAGAAGGCCATCATTGACGCCCTCAAGCAGGAGGGTAAGACACAGAAAGAAATCTCTGAGCGAACAGGCTGTTCCCAGAGTGCTGTATCAAGCCACCTCAGTGGGACGTCTGTGGGAAGGAAAAAGTGTGGCAGAAAACGCTGCACAACCAGAAGAGGTGACCGGACCCTGAGGAAGATTGTGGAGAAGGGCCGATTCCAGACCTTGGGGGATCTATGTAAGCAGTGGACTGGGCTACAGGTGCCCAGGTGGTTTAAATGGTTTACTGACCATGGTATTACTGTGCTCAATTGGCCTGCCAACTCTCCTGACCTGAAGCCCATAGAGAATCTGTGGGATATTGTGAAGAGAAAGTTGAGAGACACCAGACCCAACACTGTGGATGAGCTTAAGGCCGCTATCGAAGCATCCTGGGCCTCCATAACACCTCAGCAGTGCCACAGGCTGATTGCCTCCATGCCACGCCGCATTGAAGCAGTCATTTCTGCAAAAGGATTCCCGACCAAATATCGAGTGCATAACTGAACATCATTATTTGAAAGTTGACTTTTTTTTTGTATTTAAAATAGGTTTTTTTTTTTATTGGTCGGATGAAATATGCAAATTTTTTTGAGATAGGAATTTTGGGTTTTCTTGAGCTGTATGCCAAAATCATCAGTATTAAAACAATAAAAGACCTGAAATATTTCAGTTGGTGTGCAATGAATCTAAAATATAGGAAACTTTAATTTTTATCAGTACATTATAGAAAATAATGAACTTTATCACAATATGCTAATTTTTCGAGAAGATCTAGTGTATGTATGTGTTTGTGTTTCTGGGAATCTCACATGATTTAACCTTTGACCTCTCTTCCCCCTGTACAGGTGGTGGTGTTGGCTGATCCGAGTGCCCCTCCCACCACTTCAGTGAGTTTGACCAACATCAAGGTGACCCCCATCAACACGACTGCTCAGTTCACCAACCTGCAACCTGTCACCATGGAGCGACCTCTGACCCTCGACAGCTCCATTCTTACTGTGACCTTTGACCCCGTCACTGGTTCCAGTGTGCAGACAGATGGTACTAGTACACAGTCCGTAACTCACTTTATCAACCTCACTACCTTTGTCAATCCCATATCACACCCTCTGGAGGCGTGGAGGCCCATGACTAACACCGAGGTGGGTCATGTAACAACAGACACAAGTCATGTGACTGCTGGTACGAGTCAGGTAACACCAGATGGGAATCATGTGACAGCAGCCATGACTGTGGGAAGAAGCGAGCCCGAGCCTCAGGACACCCAGAACGCCCAGGGTTCAGAGGCGCACCTTCCCCAAGAATCACAGCGTGATCTTGGGCAAAGCAGTCAAATCTCGCTTCAGGCTTCAGGACCGACACAGTCTCCAGCCACAGCGCCACAAATGTTCAGCTACTGAGACATACAATACCAGCAAGCTCCTTTAAACTCTATCTGACAGCAGCTAAACGAAAACACATGCACTCATGACATATTTTGTCGTATTTTAAAATTGCTGAAACAGAATCATGTTGAAAGCTATAATGAAAAATGTAGCAATTATTTTCAGATTAATTCTCAATGAATTTACCCTCAGTAATCACATCCTGAACTGCACTTCCACTTAATGACCAAAGTTGGATGTGTGTGTGTGTGTGTGTGTGTGTGTGTGTGTGTGTGTGTGTGTGTGTGTGTGTGTGTTTTTTTAAATAAGCAGATGCATGTGTATAAAACTGCAGCTGTGTGAAGAGAAGCAGTGCCACAGGCACATTTTTCTTTCTGCTATTTGGGAAAAAAATTGCTCTGAAAAGAAAAACTTGATAAAAGTTGAAAAAATTTGATGATTATCACTGTCTTACTGAAATATTCTTTTTTCTAATTATCATTTACAGTTCTGTTGCCAATAAACAGAAGCACTGTAGCAGCTGTTGGGATATGATTTAATGTTGTTTATTATTGTTTGTGTTATTGGGGCTGTCGCACCTTCACTGTGTTCTGTACAAGAAAATGATTTTTCTTAAACCTAATAAATTTCATCTCGTTTTTTGAAGTGCTTTGTTCATTATGAGGGTTGTGGGGAAGCTAAAGCCTATCTCAACCGACTCTGAGCGAGGGTAGGGAACACAGTGAACAGCTTGCCAGACCATCTGACACACACATACACACACACACAAACAATTAGGAGCAATTAAAGATATCCAATTTGCCCAATGTGTATGTTTTGGACTGTGAGAGGAAACCAGAGTATCCAGAGCAAACCCGACAAGCACGAGGAGATTATGCAAACAACACATAACGGATGCTATTGTGTCAGTACTGTATTGGTTGGCATGTCCGCCTTACTGCAAGAAGCCCTGGGTTTGAGTCCCGTGCCCACCAAGGGCATTTCTGTTTGGAGATATATATATGGAGAATCTTCTTTTCCTTTTGGCTTTTCCCTTTTTCAGGGGTCGCCACAGCGACTCATGTGATTCGCATGTTTGATTTGGCATAGGTTTTCACATCGGAGGCCCTTCCTGACACAACCCTTTAGCAAGGGACAGAATCATGCTGACAGCTTTGCAGTTACTCTTGTCGAAAGTCAGCAATGGTTCTTTTACATGCCTCTCACCATGGACAGTACGAGACATGACTGGCCTTTGATAACCCAGTTAGCTGCACTGAGGGGACAGTGGCAACCTTGTGGAGAATGGGAGTCAAACCCACAACATTAGGATCAGTGATCCAGCACCTTTTACCATCAGGCCACCACTGCCCTATATATATGGAGAATAGTACCTAAAAAATGTCCTCTTCATTTCCTTTTGGCTGTTCCCTTTCAGGGGTCGCCACAGCGATTCATCTGCCTCCATCTACATGGAAGTCATATCAATAATTTGCATATTCAATTTGACATAGGTTTTTATGTTGGATTCCCTTCCTGACACAACCCTTAGCAAGGGGCAGAATCATGCTGACAGCTATGCAGCCCTTCTTGATGAAAGTCAGCAATGGTTCTTTTACATGCTTCTCACCATAGACAATGAGAGACAGGGCCGGCCTTTGATCACCCAGTTAGCTGCACTGGGTGGTGGGTGGATGTGACAACCTTGCAGAGAGTGGGACTCGAACCCCCAACCCTAGGATCAGCAATCCAGCGTCTTTTATCACCAGGCCACCACGGTCTCTCTCTCTCTCTAGATATATCTATAGATACAGTATCTATCTATCTATCTATATATATATACATATATATATATATATATATATATATATATATACATATATATATATATATATATATATATATGTGTGTGTGTGTGTGTGTGTGTGTGTGTGTGTGTGTATTATTTTTTTTGTCATATTTTGCTGAAATAATTAATGCACAAATCAATAAAATAAAATTGAAATGCTTAAAGTTTTATTACTATAATAAGAGCATATAATGTTTTTATTTTATTTTATTTAAAATTCCATTGACTATCCAAGTGTATTTTCTAAATAATTATTTAGTCATAGTTTTTAACTGTCGCATGCAAACACAAGGTTTATATTTTTTATTTATAAAAAATACTTTTCTGGATTAACCTTAACACAGTACAGGGACTCTACTATATTAAAGTCCAAAGTTCATTCATTCAACATCACGTGAGCATTTCACTTCCGATATTTCTGATGACGTTGTATGTGGCGCTGCATTTCATTTGGTTTCCTTCACTCCTTACCTTTCTCATGATGTATTTTGCTTCTCATTGAACTTGAATTTTTTATTTTATTTCTGAACATAATAGCACAGTGTGTATGTGAAATTTAAACAATTATGAACTTGTGTCGAATCTGTCAAAAGGTTTAGCAAGCTGCAGCGACTCTTTCTTCACGCATGCGTATTTGCATGGTTGATGTAGAGCGCATGCGCGGTCAGGACAGCGGAAGAGTTGCATGTTGAGTTCCTCAGAGTTATACGTGTGTGTTAGTGAAAGTGTGTGTATGAGTGGGTGTGTGTTACGTGGCAGACTTGGATATGGAGTTTGATGCTGTTGTGGCTGTTTCATTGATTATTGGATTGATCATTATTGTGGTCTCTGTAGCATTTAATAAACAGAAACATAAAGAGAAAGAACAGGAGGAGCTGAACAACAAAGCAGCTGGTAAGTGTGTGTGTGCATGTGCATGTGTGTACGTGTATGTGTGTATGTGTGTATGTGTGTGTGTTCGCTCGGTCGTGGTCTCCTGTTTCACTGTAACTCAGTCCTGCATGTTGAACAGACAGTAATGCAGGTCAGCTAGCATACAGTAACTTTAATTAAGATAATATCATGAAACCACGTGACCCCCATTTATGAACAATACAGACTTCTCTGGAGTAGTATAGAGGTTTGTACATCATTTTATTACAGCATAATACATATAAAATATAACAACTGTTTAGATATTAAGATCTTCAGATCTGCAATATTATTATGATTATTATTATTAGTTATAGTGGTCCTTTTTTTTTACACCAGATGAAATATTTGAGAAAATTGTTTTTCATTTGAATAACACGTTTTATGCCATCTTTATTAAATTAAATGCAGCTTTAAGTGTTCAGGGTTCGGTTTATAAACTCGTAAGAAAGTAAAAAATATTTACGTCATATACGTATTTAGTAAAAGTTTAATAAAAATAAATAATAACAGATAATGTAAACATTAAAAATGTAGATTGAATGAAAATAATGTAAATGTGCAGATGAAGTAATAAAAGATGATGAAAAAGTTTTTTTGAGTTTTTTTTAATCAATGATAAACAATGATGTCTTCCAGATGTTTGTTACAGCAAAAATCTACTTCATTTTAACAGATGGAGAAGAGTAAACTTTGAGAGAATTTTGGTGGTGATGATTAATTGCAGCTGTCATTCACTTTTTCTGTAAACTTTCTCTTTATAATTATAATGTCACTGACAACAAGTTTCCTTTTTTATTATTATTTTTATTTGCTTTTCATGTTTTTTTTTTTAAATTAAATATCAGAAGAGAGCTTGGTGAAAGCGTCTGGTGCTAAAAAGCAGAAAGCACAGCAGCGTCCTCGCAAGGAGAAACCCCAGCAGCACACTTTCTCCCACAAGTTGCTCGCCTCTGCACTGAAGGTACAGAACCACTCTTTCAGTGCTCAGACGAGTTCAGTCTGAGTACAGGTGACTACTGCTTCATCACTGAAAGTATGTGTGTGTGTGTGTGTGTGTGTGTGTGTTTTTAGAGTCACAGTGGTGCCGTGACGTGTCTGGACTTTAGCAGTAATGGTAAATATTTAGTATCCTGTGCTGATGATCGCACTGTCCGCATCTGGAGCACAAAAGACTTTATTCTGAGGGATCATAAATGTCTGCGGGCCAATGTAGAATATGACCATGCCACGCTCGTCCGTTTCAGCCCTGACTCCCGGTGAGACACACACACACGACATATACTATTATTATTAATGAAAAGAAAATGGTAATAGTAATACAGTGTGCCTGTCCTTTCTGTTTACTTTTTGACACTTCGATTACACATGTTGTCTAATACACATTTATTATCTTTTATTGTGTTGATGATGATGATGATGATGCTAATGGGCAGTGGTGTGGCTTAGTGGTTAAGCTATGTGGTTACTGATCTGAAGGTTAGCAGTTCAATTCCCGCTGTTGGGCCCTTGGGCAAGGCCCTGGACCCTGAATTTCTCGGTTGTAAAAAAAAAAAAAAAAAAAAAAGCTAAATGTAAGTCACTGTGGATAAGAGCATCTGTCTGACGCTGTAAATGTAATACTGACTGTTATATTGATGATGATGGTGTTCCTTCAGAGCCTTCATTGCCTGGCTGGCGAATGGAGAGACGATTCGTATCTTTAAAATGACGAAGAAGGATGACGGTACGTTCAGTTTTAATGCGGCTCCAGAGGATTTTCCCCAGAAACACAAAGGCATCGTCATCGCCATGGCCATTGCCGACACAGGTTCTCTTTTCACTTTAATATAGAATGAAATATACAGCCCACCTTGAGAAAGTGGGAGGGGGATTATTTGAAATGTGTGTGTGTGTGTGTGTATGTTTGTGTGTGTGTCTTCAAGGAAAGTTTATAATGACTGCATCAGTGGACACCACCATCATCATCTGGGACCTGAAGGGAGAAGTTTTGGCTTCCATCAACACCAACCAGATGACCAACTCAGACGCTGCTGTTTCCCCCTGCGGCAGGTCTCCACATATCACACACACATTGAATTTATGTTGTTTATGCTAATTAATATTTATCTGAATTTTTATGTATAAATGTAATGAGAAATACACTTTTATATATGATTTAAATATATATACTTTTTTTATTTTAGATATTTAGTTGTTTTATTAAATTGAATTTATTTTAAAAATTATTTGCAACAAATTATGATGGAGAGGGCTTCACTAAGTTGTATAACTTGTGCCCAATCTCTTTCTTCAATGAATAAAATATGTTTCAATCAAATCAATTATGATGCACATATTCATATGTGTGTATGTATATATGTATGCATGCATGTATATACATACGTGTGTGTGTGTGTGTGTGTGTGTGTGTGTGTGTGTGGGCAGGTTTGTTGCAGCATGTGGCTTCACTCCAGATGTTAAAGTTTGGGAAGTTTGTTTTGCAAAATCAGGAGAGTTTAAAGAAGTGACTCGAGCATTTGATCTGAAAGGCCATTCAGCTGGAGTGTACAGCTTCGATTTCTCCAATGATTCCCGCAGGTCTCTTCCTCTCTCTCTCTCCTCTTTACAAACCCGACATGGAGAAGTGCATTATCAAGCTTTGAAATTATTATTTTTTTAAACATGTTGTGAAAAAGTGTGTAAATGTGAAACGACTTGGACACTCTCAGTGCTTAGTGTGTGTGTGTGTGTGTGTGTGTGTGTGTGTGTGTGTGTGTGTTCGTTCTCATGTTGGCCTACAGGATGGTGACAGTGTCTAAAGATGGCACGTGGAAACTCTGGGATACTGATGTGGAGTATAAGAAGCAGCAGGACCCATACCTGCTCCGGACTGTGCCATGTCAGGTGTCGGAGGGGAGTCGTATCGCTTTGTCTCCAGATGGTCGTGCAGTCGCAGTGTCTAATGGCCGAGATATTTACATGTACAGCGCAAGCTCTGGTGAGCTGGAGGAGGAATTCCACAACGTCCACAGTGAGGACATCACTGTCCTCAAATTCGACATTAACAACCGTTTCCTGGTGAGCACTGGTGACCGGGCCATCCGGGTCTTCCACAATGTGACAGGCTACCGTGCAGCCATCGCTGACATGCAGGCGACTCTAAAGAAGAGCACCAATGCCGGAGTCAAGCAGCGACTGCAGCAACAGATTAATGAGGCCCAGAACGCACTGGACACTATCACCAACATGCAGAACAACTGACTGCTGTGGTTAAGTGACTGATGTTATTTTTAATGAATAAAAACTAGAACAAATATTTATAGTCTTATTTTATGAGTTTGGTAAACTTTTGAAAATAAAAATGTATAATTTTAATGTGCTTTCAGTCACCAGTTTATTACAGAGAGAGCGAGACATCAGTCGTCTAATTCAGGGATGTCTAATCTTATCCACAAAGGGACGGTGTGTGCAGATGGGGTGGATAATTGCATACAAAATGTATGTTTCAAGCAGCATGATGGTATAGTGGTTAGCATATCCGCCTCATAGCAAGAAGGCCTGGGTTTGATTCCCAGGTCAGGTGTTTCTGTGTGGAGTTTGCATGTTCTCTCATATTTGCCTCGGTTTCCTCCAGGTACTTCGCTTTCCTCCCACAGTCCAAAAACATGCAGTCGGATAACTGGCTGTTCCAAATCACTCCTAGTTGTTAGTGTGAATGGTTGCACGAGTGTTGGCCATGCGATGGTCCAGCAAGCTGTCCAGGGTGTACCACACCCTCACCCAGAGTCGGCTGATATAGATGCCAGGCTCCCCTTGACCCTAATTAGGTCTGAAAATGAATTAATGTACCTTTTATTTTGAAACTCTAATTTAGCACAGATATCGTTACAATTATTGGTAAAATTATATGAACTTAAGGTATTCTGACCAACAGTAAAAATTTGAGGGTTTTTGAGTTGTTTGAGAAACAAGGGGGTCTCACTAAGATGGCTGCCACCCGGTTTCAAAACACGAATGTTTAAGCTCGTCCTTTTTTTTGAGGAGGCTCATTTAAACTGGTGGAAAATGTGTCCACTACTTGGTTGAAGTGAAATCCTGCGTCCACACTGGCTCTTAATGGATAAGAATGGACATTCCTGCTTTAATTGTTGTTCTTGGAATATACTGCTTATTATTTACACGATTGATTGATTTTTTTTTTAATAGAGAGAGTATGTTTCTGTGTATACTTTTATTTTGAAATGAGTACAATCGCTGAGACGTTATTAGAAAGAGTACAGTAGATCAAAGAAACGAACCATTGTCATTCATTCTGGTGTGTGAACCAGAGGGTGGAGTCACAGCAGGTCTCGCGAGTTCTCGCGATATTTTGTGAGAGCGACACGATTGCGGCTAAAAGAGGAAGCTAACTAGTTTCTTCAGAGTTTAAGAATCTCATTTAAACATGTCGGGGCGCTCTGTTCGCGCAGAGACAAGAAGCCGGGCTAAAGATGACATTAAGAAGGTGATGGCGGCGATCGAAAGAGTCCGGAGATGGTGAGTCGCGAAATAAGAAGCTTTCTGAGAGAAAAAAAGCGTCTAAAGAGAAAGTTCTGAGTCGGAAAAGGGTTGGAGGCAGGACTTGGCGTGAGGGTAGGGGTTGATTGACGTTTGAGTCGACAAATGGTAGTTTACTTCCCGCCCTTTCCATACAGGCAGGTGTCTTGTTAACAAGCTGAAGTGCTGATTTTAATATATTTGCATATAAGCTTCACTGTGGTAATATGTATTTAACAATATTTCAATTTTAAACGGGTACAAGACCGAGTGGACTTTATTATACTTCAGCAATGTGCACGTAGTATATTTTTATAATGTAAAAGTTGTTTGTAACCGACTTGAATGGAAGTTAACACCCTGCTCTGTGCCCTACAAGTCCAACCGGAAGGAAACATTTCTCGGGTGTTCAAGTTAAGTCCATGACGTAATAATGATTTTCACACCCTACTTTAGCCAACGTCACGTTTCATGAAGTATTGAGTGAGCTTTACACACTATAGAACAAGGGTGTCAAACTCATGCCATAAAGGGCCATGTGGCAGCAGGTTTTAGTTCCAACCAAGCAGGAGCACACCTGACACGCTCACAGAGCACACGGATTGACCAATCAACTGCCTGAAGACTCAAATCGGTTGTTTTAAGTGAGCGTGTCAGGTGTGCTGCTGCTGGGTTGTAACTAAAACCTGCTGCCACATGGCCCTTTATGGCATGAGTTCGACACCCCTGCTATAGAATATACTGTACTCTACTACCACATGGGCTGTAGCATCATCTGTGATTTTTAAACTTCCTGTACAGTACAATCTAAGTGGAAAGTCTCCAACCACACACAGCCAGTAAAGTTATATAATTTACGTCTTTATAGTGGTTTGTATTTGTTTTAACCAGGGAGAAAAAGTGGGTGACTGTCGGAGACACGTCTCTGAGGATATTTAAATGGGTTCCTGTAGTGGACACTAAAGAGGTAGGAGACGTTTTAAATATTGCAAATAATATAGATTCATAACAAAAATTACAAAACAATTAATTAATTGTGATTACTTAAAAAAAGTTTAATTGATGAGCAAGTTATTCTTCCAACAATGAAGAAAAATAAAAATATCTTTTAATCCATGAAAATATATTTAAAAAAAATGAAAGTAATGTCAAGCATTCATGAAAAATACATTTTATTAAATACAACTCATATTGTCATAAAATATAATACAAAGAATAAGTGTAATATTTACCAGGTGAAATAAATACATAAATATTATGATGTTTCAATAAGTCAACTTTATTTATACAGCATATTTATAACTGCTTTATATACCAGAGAACATGAAAATAAATAAAATACTCTTTTTGTTCTACAGAAAGAGAAGAGTAAAGTTCCAACTGCTGCTGAGGTTCAGATAAACACGTTCTCCTCTGAGGAAACCAATGATAATTCCTGCACAACTCTACTGGATTACCAAGGTATACACACACACACACACACACACACACACACACCAGCAGTCTGTTTTCTCTTTTAATGACCTGTATGTCTCTGTGTTGCAGATGAGAACAGCAGTCACAGCTCTCTCTCAGACTCTTTCCAGAGTAAAGCGATTCCCGCTGACAGCAGCACCAACTCCAGTCCTCAGTGCAGTGAGCCCGTCAGCCCTGCCACACACACTCTCTCACACACGCTCACACACACACACTCACACACACTCACGCATGCTCAGGAGTACCGCCCGGACGAGCCACCACCACCCACACTGGGCCAGGAGTTTCTGGAGGGTGAGAGACACATATACAAGCACAAAGATTCACACAATATGACTCTCACATTATTTACAAACACCTCATTATCTGTTTATTATTTGCTATATTTTGTTGACAGAATACTTTATCAGTAATTCATTACATGAAGTATACACTTCCATATTACTAATATGTAACAAATCTAATTGTCTTAATTATATAAGTACAGTACTATTTTTTAATTAGTTTTTCTTTTTCATCATTCATTTACAGACTTCTCCTGATCATTATTATTATTCTTCTTCATTAATTTTCTGAACTGTTTTATCCTAAATGGGCTAGCGGGGAGGCTGGCACTCATCTTATCCAATTCTGGGAGAGGGCAGAGTACCCTGGACAGCTCACCAGGCCATCGCCATATCATTGTCATCATCTTCCACTTAATCTGAGCCTAGGTCACGGGGTCAGTAGGCTAAGCAATAAGGTCTAGACGTCCCTCTCCCCAGCCACTTCCTCCAGCTCTTCGGGTGACACCAAGGTGTTCCCAGACCAGCCAAGAGACATAATCCCTCCAGCGTGTTCTAGGTCGACCCTGGGGTCTCTTCCCGGTCGGACATGCCCAAAACACCACACCACAGTGAGGCATTTTAACCAGATGCCCGAGCCTCCTCAGCTGGCTCCTCTCAATGTGGAGGAGCAGCGGTTCTACTCCGTGCTCCCCCTGGATGACTGAGCTTCTCACCTTATCTCTAAGGGAGAGCCTCTCCACCCAGCGAAGGAAGCTCGTTTAAGCCGCTTGTATCCGTGATCTTGTTCTTTCGGTCACTACCCAAAGCACCTGACTATAGGTGGGAGTCGGAACGTAGATCAACTGGTAAATTGAGAGCTTTGCCTTGCGGCTCAGCTCCCTCTTCATGACGAAGGACTGGTACAGGCTCCACTTTACAGTAGAGGCTGCCGTGATCCGCCTGATGATCTCCTGCTCCATCCTTCCCTCACTTGTGAACAAGACCCTGAGATACTTGAACTCCTCTACTTGGGGCAAGACCCCATTCCCAACCTGGAGGATGCATTCCACCCTTTTCTGAATGAGAACCATGGCCTCAGATTTGGTGGTGCTGATTCTCACCCCGGCCACTTTGCACTCAACTGCGAATCGCTCCAATGAGAGCTTGAGGTCCTGGATTGATGAGGCCAAAAGCACAACATCATCTGCAAAAAGCAGAGACAAGATGAAATGGCCACCAAACCAGAATGCCTCAGCTGTGCATAGAAATTCTGCCCATAAAAATTATGAACAGAGTTGGTGACAAAGGACAGCCTTGGCAGACTCCAACCCTCACCAGCAACTAATTCGACCTGATGTTACCATGGAAGACCAAACTCTGACTCCGGTGATACAGCGACTGAATGGCCTGTCTGAGGGCCACGGTTAAAAGCCTTCTCCAAATCCACAAAACACATGTGGACAGATTGGAAACACTCCCCTGCCACCTCCAGGATCCTGTAGAGTGGATAGAGTTGGTCGAGAGTGTCGCGGCAGGAAGAAAACCACATCGTTACTCCTTAATCCGAGGTTCAATTATCAGTTGGATCCTCCTTTCGAGCATCCCTGCATAGACTTTCCACCACATAAACTCCCAGGGTCTTCCTCCTCCACGGACGGCATGTTGGTGGGATTGAGGAGGTCCTCAAAGTATTCTTTCCACCTCCCAACAACATTCCCAGTCGAGGTGAGCAGCTCCACACTTCCACTGTAAACAGTATTTGTGAATAACTGCTTCCCTTTCCTGAGGCGTCGGATGGTGGTCCAGAACCTTTTTGAGGCCAACTGATAATTGCTCTCCAGGCCCTCACCAATCTCCTCGCATGCCTGAGATTTTGCATTGGTGACAGCTCTGGCTGCAGCATGTTTGGCCTGCTGGTACCTGTCTGCTGCTTCGGGAGTCCCACAGGCCAATAAGACCCGTCAGGCCTCCTTTTTCAGTTGGACAGTCCCGTCACCGAAGTGCCAACCACTGAGTTCGGGGGTTATCACCACGACAGGCATCGATAACCTTCCGGCCATAACTATGGGCTGCTGCCTCAGCAATAGAGACATGAAACATGGCCCATTCAGATTCCATCTCACCCACCTCCTTCGGAACATGGTTGCAACTCTGACGGTGGTGGGAGTTCAAGGCCCCTCTGACAGGAGACTCCGCAAAACATTCCCAGGGGACCCTAACTACACGCTTGGAGCTGCCAGGTCTGGAGGACGGCCTCCCCACCATTCGAGCCAGGTCACCACCAGGTGGTGATCGGTTGACAGCTCAGCTCCCCTCTTCACCTCAGTGTCCAGAACATGTGCCCTCAAGTTTGATGACATGACTACAAAGTCGATCGTTGAGCTGCGGCCTAGGGTGTCCTTGTCCCAAGTGCACTTATGGACACCTTTATGTTCGAACATGATGTTCGTGATGGACAAACTGTGATGAGCACAGAAGTCCAAACAAAGAAACCCCATTCGGGTTCAGATTAGAGAGGCTGTACCTATCGATCATACCCTTCTAGGTCACACTGTCATTGCCCACTTGGGCGTTAAAGTTTCCCAAGACAATGAGTGAGTCTCTCAGGGGAGCATTCTCCAACACACCCACTAAAAACTCCAAGAAGGGTTGGTACTCTGAACTGTCATTTGGTGCATAAGCATAAATGACAGTCAGAACCCGTTCCCCCACCCGAAGGCAGAGAGAAACTACTCTTTCATCGACTGAGAACAACGTGTGGGTACCAAGATGGGGAGAAACAAGAATGCCCACACCAGCTCGCCGCCTCTCCCCATGAGCAACTCCTGAATGGAATATGGCCCAGCGCCTCTCCAGAGGGGTGGTTCCAGAGCCCAAGCTATGCGTCGAGGTGAGTCCGACTATATCTAATCGGTATCTCTCGACCTCACGCACCAGCTCAGGCTCCTTCCCCACCAGAGAGGTGACATTCCATGTCCCAAGGGTCAGAGTCAGAAGCTGAGGATCAGTCTGACAGAACCCATGCCTTCGGCTGCCGCCCAACTCACACTACACCTAAACCCTATAGCCCCTCACCCAGGGCGTGGGTCCATGTCTTCATTTTGGACGGGCCTTTGAGCCCTTCCCCCCAGGTCTGGCTCCAGGACTGGTGACCCACGTGCAGGCAAGGGAAACTGTCCTTGTATTTTGTTTCTTCATAGAGGTCTTTTAAAGTGTGCTTCGTCAGAACTTTCACCTAGGACCTGTTTGCCTTGGGTGTCCCTTACCAGAGGCATAATGCCCCTGACTTCATAGCTCCTATGATCGTTAGGACACGCAAACCCCTCCACCCTGATAAGGTGGCGATTCAAGGAGGAGCATCATTGCAGTATTATTATTATCATAATTAGTAGTAGTAGTAGTAGTGCTGTCAGTGTGTAATAGTAATTTTATGTGTGTGTGTGTGTGTGTGTGTGTGTGTGTGTGTGTGTGTTTAGAGACATCTCTGCAACATGAAGTTGCTGATGAACCACCGACGCTAATTAAAGAAGATATTTTACCTGTTACAGCTCAGGTTAATTGATTAATTAATTCCTCCATAAGTTTAATTACAGTAATCAATAAATGTAACAATATACTTCAGAACTAATAATACATGTACAGTCTATGTGGAAATAAACATCTAGTGAAATTGTTAACTCCTGTTTATTTTATACAGAAAGAGGAGGTGGAAAACTCTGGAGCGCCGCCTCTTAAACGAGTGTGTACTGAACAGACATCTGTGATCCAGTCTACTCTGAGCAGTTAACACACCCTTATGTTCTTACACACACACACACACACACACACACACACACACACACACATTCCTCTACTGAGAAGAGATGAGGCTTTTCTGCAGCTGGACTGAATTTATTTTTGTAGCAGATGTGAAGGCTCTGGTGTTGTAGTGCTGCAAGGAATCATGGGAAAGAATTCAATATATATATATATATATATATATATATATATATATATATATATATATATATATATATGTATGTATGTATGTATGTATGTATGTATATAGTTATACAGTGGTACCTCGGTTCCCGACCACAATTCGTTCCAGATGGCTGGTCGAATTCCAAATCTATTTTTCCCATTATAAATAATGTGGAGGTCTTAATCCGTTCTGTCATCTTTTGAACAGAAGTTAACGGTACCATAACTCGTACTATAGGTCCGCAAATTACTATATTCGATGCGACGTAATGAGCGTCCTGCTGTAATAAGCACCCACACACACACACACACGCCACCACCACGAATGTTTTTGATCTTACATCTAATAACCACCCATGTGTACTGAGAGCAAAATTGTAGATCAAACTTACCAATTTTATTTGGTCTGTCTCTGTAAAGGTGAAATGAGGCGTTCACTGCCTGTAAAAGTGAGTTTACACGGTATTTCAAGACCCCCTGCCACTTGGGGAATGTCTATAATGTTCATCAGTAACAACGCATTTGATTGTTCCGCCGTGCTTTAAAAAAAACAGGAAAATATTTTGCTGTGTTCTCTTGGTAAATGTCCAACAACCGATGAACCTTTAGAAACTGTTACAGCTCTGAATGAATGGAGCGATGAGCCAGATATGGACCTATCAGAAAGTGATGACAAGTATTTTACACCCTAACTTCATAAATTTAAAGACATTCCTGGTCATTTGCTTTTGTTTGATTGGTTCAACTTGCCATGTGCTAAAGTTGACATTCTGATTGGCTCATTTTACTTGGGAAACTGTTTAAAGGAAAATCACTGGGAGGGAAAAGTAAAGGAAGGAAAAGGTTTTTTTTAATGCAGTTTTCTGTTTATTTTCAGCTTTCATATCAGTAGTTTGGTTGATACCACAAAATGAATAACACAAATACCAATAAAACTCTTTTTAATTGTTCTGTTATTATTCATGTTTTCCATCTCGATGGTAATAAGCACTTACCGTTCCACTCCGTTTGTAACATTTTAATAAGCGCCCACCCACTTCAATTTTTTAAAGCGCCCTGGGTGCTTATCACGTTGAATACGGTAAGTGAAAAATTAATGAATACAGTACTCTAAAAAAACACAGTACATTGAAAGCACAAGAACAATAAAGATAAGAATTTTTACTTTTTGAGGTGGTGAGCAGTTGGCATCCGTAAACGTTGGAGAGGGAGAGAGAAGGAGGATCCCCTTCCACAATAGCTTCAGGTAAATCAGCCAAAGGTGTTTTTTTTTCTCTTGCTATTCGCTTTGGTGTGGATGACTCTTATTCAGGATGTCCCTTTGTGTTCTTGAAGAACATTTCTAACATGGCTTGTTTCTGCCTTTTCAAAATCGTACGGAAGTGGCTCATGACCTCATCGTTAAAGATGTTCACAGCGCTGCTAGCTTTAGCTTTGTCAGGGTGATACAGCTGAACAACTTGCAGACTTCTGGAAAGCCTGCATTTCCCCTCCCTCTTGGTCTTGTTTTTTTTTTTCTTTCATTTTCAGGTTTTTTTTTTTTTTTTGGTTTGGCCCCGGATTTTGTTCGATTTCTGGGCCAAAAAAATCCTGGATTTTTTGGTCGAATTTCGATTTGTTTGACCTCTACAGTGTTTGCGAACCAAGGTACCACTATATCTATATACAGTAGAGGGGCATTAATGAGGTGTACTGAGGGACCGTGCTGGAACCTTCTGCTTCCCTGGAGTGTATTACTCTCATGTGTTTACATCACATTCTAGCTTTCTACTGTTCCATCATTCTACTGTTCCATCATTCTACTGTTCCTCTATTTAAAAAAAAAAGAAAAGTTTTATTTAATAATAAACATGATCACAGCACTGTACAGACACACTACCATACACTTTTCCAAACAACTGATATGCACACACAGACCCAGCAGTCTGTCTGGTGTCAAGTTAAACAGAGCAAAAATGTTTTCTTCATTTTATTTTTCGTTTTAATTTTCTGCAATTTAATTTATTTTGGTTATTCGTCTGTTACAGCAAGTCAAACATAAAAACATTCCTACAGATAATATATATATAATACACTCAATGCTGTAAATAGGAAAATATAATTATAGATTTTATTCAGAAAGTTTTTATTTCACAGTTTAAATAAATAATTAAATAAAAAGAAGATACATATCCAGGGGTTGATTGCAAAATTTCTGTTGAAAGAAAAAATTTCCTCTTCATACAGTTATGTTTAAAGATTGTCATTGTTTTTAGTATAATTTCACTTATTTGAAGTGTCTGTGGGCCTCTGTATCTCTGTATGTCTCTGTATGGGCATCTGTATACAGTCTCTGTATGGGCCTGTATTGTAATTTTTATAATTTGCTTTTGATTTATTGCGATTTTATGAATAAAGAGGTTTTGATTTTGAAGTGACACTGAGGCAATGATGATGATATTGATTTCTATTCTCTGGGTAAGTCGCACATTATTTTATTAGTAATAATGTTGTTAAAATATTACACAGCTGTCACTTTTTCTGGTTTAAGCTTTCAAAAAAAAAAAAAAGAATAATTTTTTTATTGTATGCTACAAATACAAACGAAATTAAATAAAAAAGAGCTACTTCTTGGGTCCCGATTAATCTGAAGAGCTACCAAGTCGATACACACTTCTGAAACAACAAGTTTGCTCAATTTACCTTGAATTATGAAAAAAGCAGACTGTTTGCACAAACCTGCCTTTACCTCGCGCGCGCTCTGTGCTCTGAGGCGCTGCCCGGCAGGTAGTTAGCATGTTAGCTTGCATGACGCTTTCGGAAATGTCCCTCCACATTGTGCCGCTTTGCCGTTGCAACAGTCACCCCGCAAACGAGAGGCACGCAGGAATCTTTCACAGTGTTAGAAATTAACTCTTCCTCCCATTTACTGTGAAAATGATACGTTTTCTTTCCTTTTCCCGCCATCTCTTCGGGGGTAAATCGTCTTCTCACCTACACTGCGCCGTCAGCTGGTCTCCATGGCAACCGTTGCTATGGACACCAGCTAGCGGTCATGTAAAGTGCAACATTTTTAAAGTGGGTTTTTTATACAGTATTGTCATTTTCAAATTTACACCAATACAAGTGTGATTTAAAAAAAAAAAAATTAGACGCAACTCAATGGAAAGTGGCGCGAAGGAGCCGCGGACCTATTCTAAAAATAGCAGTGAACAGGTCCGCCGGACGCTGGTTCCCCCAGGCACCATATTGGTGACTCCAGGAATGTTTCATAACTTTACATAATTACTGTACTTTGAAATATCTCCCCCTAGTGGGCGTCTGATGATCATTTACTCACACATAATCTACACTTATTCATCTTAATACTGGTTTTGTTTTGGGTTTTTTTTCTAACAATCCTGCACTTGAATCACCTCAAAGATTCAGACTTCATCGCTGTTGCGTGGTGTTTTTCCAAGCCCAAATGTAATTTTTGTGAATCGTGTAAATTGAAGGAGAGAATATTATAATATGGGGGTCACAGTGCCTCGAAGCAGAGCGTGAAGGGTGCGGCCTGGATCCCAAGCAGGCCGATCGATCACCGTACGAGTCCTAGCATATGTACAGGCACATTTATATATATATATACTGTACTAATAATATAGATCTCTATATATATAGTGAATATATTGGTTATAGGATGCTGTGGGGTAGTGATGGTCTAGTGGATAGGGTGCAGGATCACTGATCCTAGGGTTGGTGGTTCGAGTCCCCATAGGGTTGTCACTGTCCCCCCAGTGCAGCTAACTGGGTTATTAAAGGCGGGCCATGTCTCTCACTGTCTATGGTGAGAGGCATGTAAAAGAACCATTGCTGACTTTCGTAAAGAGTAGCTGCAAAGCCGTCAGCATGTTTCTGTCCCTTGCTAAAAGGGTTGTGACAGGATGGGCATCCGACGTAACAACCCATGCCAAATCAAATGTGCGAATCAGATGATTCACTGTGGCGACTCTCGAGAATGGGAAAAAGCCGAAAAGAAAAGAAGATTGGTTGTAGGATGCTGAGGTTGGAACTACCAGGCAGAAGCCTAGAGGAAGACCAAAGAGAAGATTTATGGATGTTGTCACGCTCACAATGGTAGGATCGGACGGACAGATGGGCTTAGGTCCCACTTATGGAAAACAATGGTAAATGACACTTTAGAAATTTTAATCAATATATAAAAGAAACAAAATACAAGGTTTGCACAAAGTGATAAGAAAATGAATGACTCTTATCTCAGCGTTCTGTGACACAGTCTTCCCAAAATTAATACATGTAGTTCCTGGTATTACAATTCAAACAAAAATGGGAGACATATTTCCTCACAACAATATTTGCTAACACAATTTTTCACTCGTAAAGTCAGAGTCCGTGCACATGATGGTCACGTGGTACCCTTTTGGTCCCTTGAAGTCGGTGTACCCGCGGTGCTGATGAACTACTTTCTCCGTCTGGCACCCGAGTAGGAGTCCGTGGCTTACGTACCCATCGGACGCCTGGTCCACACAACCAGATGCGTAGACGCCTTCTCTCAGTCCTAGGTGGACTTCTGGTTCCGTCCCACACAGCTGACTCACCGTCAGTATGAAACTCCCTTAAGACCCAAATCTTAGCAGTCTTACACCCGTACACGAATTTCTAGATTTCTCCTCATTAAACCTAGAAGCAGACTTTATACCTTTACAAGGCTCACCAATCACAAATCTCTTTACTAGAGCTTCATCGATTTCTACCTCTGGACAAACGGGTTTTAAGCAAACAGGATTCCCCTGACTGCCGATGACTGGAGTGTCTTGCCACTGAGCTTGCCTTTTTTATATGGGAACTCCCAAATGAACTCTAATCACTTGATGAGACACACCTGGTGTCCAAAGTAGTGTCTAACCAGTCATGACACCCTTCAGGCAGTCAGTCATAACAATGTGGTGAAGGAGGACATGAAGGTAGTTGGTGTAAGTCAGAGAAGAAGATGTAGAGGACGGTGTGAAATGGAGGCAGATGATAATCTGTAGCGACCCCTGAAGGGAACAGCTGAAAAGAAAAGAAGAAGAAAAAAGAAGGTAGATATACCAGCGCACACAACCAGTGCGTTCTTCCATTCTATGCTCGTCCAATTGCGTAGCTGCTTTGCGCGACTGTATGGGACTTCACTTGGCCTTGACCTTGTATTTGCTATTGTAAATGAGAATATGAGTATCTTTATATCATTGGCTTATTCAGTGGGGAAATCCATGCTTCTGTCCAATAGCAGGCACTTTTACACACACGCGCGCATACTAAAGAACTGACACTTGCACTGGCTTGGTCACGTGTTGTGGATGGAAGACGGGTGGATCCCAAAAGACGTTCTGTATGGAGAACTGGCCCAAGGGCAGACCCCATCGGCGCTACAAAGACATCTGCAAGCGAGACCTGAAGATCCTGGGAGCAAACCTCAACACATGGGAAGCCACCGCCTCAGACCGGTCGGCTTGGAGGGCAACAGTCAGAGCAGGTCTAGCCGAGTTTGACGCCGTGCTTGCAGAACAGTCGGAGACCAAGAGGCAGAGACGGAACGCTGCAAACCAAACCAGCAGGCCATCTACAGTCTTCCTCTGTACCAAATGCGGAAGGGACTGCCACTCTCAGATCAGGCTGACCAGCCACACCCGAAGTTGTGCCACCAGAGGAGACACCAGCCAGAGCACAGCTCCATAGTCCTTCGAGACTGAAGGAGGCCAGGGGATATATTCAGGGGATTCCCCAAGGTAAAAGGATCCAGAAACTGAAAAAACTTGTTGCAAAGAGGGCTGGACCAAAAGAGACACTATACTGATAGTCTATTACATTTATACAGTACATGTTATAATCTACTTTTTTATCATAAAGGTCCTATATATATATATATATATATATATATATATATATATATATATATATATATATATATAAAAGCACAGGACAAAGGCTTTCTATTGAAACTCCATTTATCACTACAGATCTGTTTAGAGGGTGGTGAAACCATCCCTCTCTTCAGGTGATTACAGAAGAATGATTATAAGAATATAATTATAAGAATTATAAGAATTATAAGAATAATCATTCTTCTGTAATCACCTGAAGAGAGGGGATGGTTTCACCACCCCTCGAAACAGATCTGTAGTGATAAATGGAGTTTCAATAGAAAGCCTTTGTCCTGTCCTTTTGTTATTTGCTCTACCAAAAAGTATTGAGCACTCTCCTACGGAAGGATCTACTCAGAAAATCCTATATATATATATATATATATATATATATATATATATATATATATATATATATATATATACTAGTAAATATATTATGATAACAGAACTAGTGCTTTAAAGATAATAAATGCTTATTCAGACATTACAAATGTGCAATTAATCCCAGCATCATCAGTGCTATTGTACACAAACTTCTTTCTTCTTTTCCTTTCGGCTTTTTCCCTTTCTCAGGGGTCGCCATTCTTTTAGATGAACCTCGCACCTTAGACAGTGAGGGACATGGCCGGCCTTTGATAACCCTGTTAGCTGCTCTGGGGGGGGACAGTGACAACCTTGTGGAGAGTGGGACTCGAACCCTGAACCTTAGAATCAGCGATCCAGCGCCCTATACCACTAGGCCACCACTGCCCATAGTGCTATTGTGTATAATATAGATATGATATTTGAGTATATAGTATAGAATATTATTATTTCATGAACTGAAGTGAAACAATCACATTCTGTATATTGAAACAGGGGAAATTTTGTTGTGAATTACAGAAACTGAAAACTGGATGACATTACATTTTTTAAGATATTGTACTTTAAATTGTGTGTGTGTGTGTGTGTGTGTGTATATATATATATATATATATATATATATATATATATATATATATATATATATATATATATATATATATATATGTGTGTGTGTGTGTGTGTGTGTGAGAGACGCGCTCCACCGAATGTAGGCAGTGTCGCAACTGACACCGGAGCTTATCCAGACTTCCGATCTTTCAAAGTAAGCAAGTAAATGTTGAGTACTAAACAAGTATTCAAAGAGCATTTACTTACTTGACAGATCTATACACACAGGGATCCCTCGCTACTTCACGCTTCAATTCATGCGGCTTCAGTGCATCGCGTTTTTTTAAAAATAAACATTCATCGAATTAAAAAAAGAAAGAAATTCAAGAAGAATAGGGGGAAAGTTAAGGAAAATACTGCAAAAACAAAGCCAATTATGCAAAAAAACCAAAACCCCAACCCCTAAACAAACACAAAACAAAAAAAAAAACAACCCAAAATCTCCCATCAAAACATTGTTGCATCTGTGTGCATGCGCATCTGCGAACGTATGTATGTGTTTTGTCTTCTTCTCATGCAACACTATTTGTATGTGTGTGAATTTATATTTTATTTACAACTTAATAACAAACATTCAAAAAAATAACAAGCAATTATTGCATTGATTATGTGTTTATTGATATTATACGCACATATACATGTACGTATACGTCAGTCGTGGTAATGCAGCCATGAGGTGGGGGGGCACTAACCAGTGTCTCTCCCCCTCATGCCGGTCCCAAGCCCGGAGAAATGCAGAGGGTTGTGTCAGGAAGGGCATCCGACGTAAAACCAATGCCAATTACTTAAAATGCAAATCAAAAGTATTACCTCCATACCGGATCGGTCGAGGCCCGGGTTAACAACGACCGCCATCAGTGCTGTCAATCAACAGGGTGCTGATGGAAATTGGACTACTGTTGGTCGAAGACGTCGAAGAAGGAGAGGTGGGAGGCGTGTCCGTAGGCAGAGAGAGAAGAGGAAAGGCATGAGTCTAGGACTGAGAGTGGGGACTTTGAATGTTGGAACTATGCACAGAAAAGGTAGAGAGCTGGTTGACATGATGCAGAGGAGGAAGGTGGACATACTGTGTGTTCAGGAGACCAGGTGGAAAGGTAGCAAAGCTAAAAGCTTAGGAGCAGGGTTTAAGCTATTTTATCACGGTGTGGATGGGAAGAGAAATGGAGTCGGAGTCATCTTGAAGGAGGAGTTTGTCAGGAATGTTCTAAAAGTGAAAAGAGTGTCAGACAGAGTGATGAGGCTCAAGTTAGAAATTGAAGGTGTAATGCTCAATGTTGTTAGTGCTTATGCCCCACAGGCAGGATGTGAGCTAGAAGAGAAGGAGAGATTCTGGAGTGATTTAGATGAAGTGATGCAGAGTACCACCAGAGGTGAAAGAGTGGTCATTGGTGCAGACTTCAATGGACATGTTGGTGCAGGAAACAGAGGGGACGAGGAAGTGATGGGCAGGTTTGGTATCTAGGACAGGAACGCAGAAGGACAGATGTTGATAGATTTTGCAAAAAGGATGGAAATGGCTGTGGTGAATACTTTCTTCAAGAAGAAACAGGAGCATAGGGTGACTTATAAAAGCGGAGGTAGGAGCACACAGGTAGACTACATCTTGTGTAGGCGATGTAATTTGAAGGAAGTCAGTGACTGCAAAGTCATCGTGGGTGAGAGTGTTGCCAAACAGCATAGGATGGTGGTGTGCAGGATGACTCTGATGGTGAGAAAGGTGAAAAGGCAAAGGCAGAGCAGAAGACAAGGTGGTGGAAGCTGAAAAAGGAAGAGTGTCGTGTTGTCTTCAAGGAGGAGTTGAAACAGGCTTTGGGTGGCCAGGAAGTGCTTCCAAATGACTGGACAACCACAGCAAATGTGATCAGGGACACAGGTAGGAGAGTACTTGGTGTGTCCTCTGGAAGGAAAGTAGATAAGGAGACTTGGTGGTGGAATGAGGAAGTGCAGGAGTGTGTACAAAAGAAGAGGTTAGCCAAGAAGAAGTGGGACATTGAGAGGACCGAAGAGAGTAAACAGGAGTACAGGGAGACACAGCGTAAGGCGAAAGTAGCAGTGGCTAAGGCCAAACAGAGGGCATATGATGACTTGTATGATAGGTTGGATAGTAAAGAGGGAGAAAATGATCTATACAGGTTGGCACAGCAGAGAAATAGAGATGGAAAGGACGTGCAGCAAGTTAGATTGATAAAGGACAGAGAGGGAACTCTATTGACTGATGACAGAAGTGTGCTGGGAAGATGGAAAGAGTACTTTGAAGAGCTGATGAATGAGGAAAATGAGAGAGAAAAAGAGTAGAAGAGGTAACCATTGAGGGGCAGGATGTAGCAAAGATCAGTAAGGGTGAAGTGAGAAGGGCATTGAAGAGGATGAAGAATGGAAAGGCAGTTGGTCCTGATGATATACCTGTGGAGGTATGGAAGTGTCTAGGAGAGGTAGCAGTAGATTTTCTGACAAGAACATTCAACACGGTACTAGAGAGTGAGCAGATGCCGGAGGAGTGGAGGAGAAGTGTGCTGGTGCCCATTTTTAAGAACAAGGGAGACGTGCAGAGTTGCAGCAACTACAGAGGGATAAAGTTGATGAGCCATACGATGAAGTTATGGGAAAGAATAGTGGAAGCTAGACTAAGGGCAGAGGTCAGCATTTGTGAACAACAGTTTGGTTTCATGCCAAGAAAGAGCACCACAGATGCAATGTTTGCCTTGAGGATGTTAATAGAGAAGTACAGAGAAGGTCAGAGGGAGCTACATTGTGCCTTTGTGGATCTGGAAAAAGCATATGACAGGGTGCCAAGAGAAGAACTGTGGTATTGCATGAGGAAGTCTGGAGTGGCAGAGAAGTATGTTAGAGTGGTGCAGGACATGTATGAGAGATATAAGACAGTGGTGAGGTGTGCCGTCGGTGTGACCGACGAATTCAAGGTGGAGGTGGGACTGCATCAAGGGTCAGCTCTGAGCCCCTTCTTGTTTGCTATGGTGATGGACAGGCTGACAGACGGGGTGAGACAAGAATCTCCATGGACTATGATGTTTGCAGATGACATCGTGATCTGTAGTGAGAACAGAGAACAAGTGCAGGAAAATCTCGAGAGGTGGAGGTATGCCCTGGAAAGGAGAGGAATGAAGGTTAGCCTCAGAAAATCAGAATACATGTGTGTGAATGAGAAGGACCCAGGAGGAACGGTGATGTTACAGGGAGCAGAGATAACGAAGGTGGAGGATTTTAAGTACTTAGGCTCAACAATCCAGAGCAATGGAGAGTGTGGAAAAGAGGTGAAGAAGCGTGTGCAGGCAGGCTGGAATGGTTGGAGAAAAGTATCCGGTGTGATGTGCGATAGGAGAGTGTCAGCAAGAATGAAGGGAAAAGTGTACAAGATGGTGGTGAGGCCAGCGATGTTGTATGGCTTAGAAACAGTGGCGCTGAGGAAAAGGCAGGAGGCAGAGCTGGAGGTAGCGGAGATGAAAATGTTGAGGTTCTCCTGGGAGTAACTTGAGGATGGATATGATCAGAAATGAGTATATCAGAGGGACAGCCCACGTAAGATGTTTTGGAGACAAAGTCAGAGAGGCCAGATTGAGATGGTTTGGACATGTACAGAGGAGGGATAGTGAGTATATTGGCAGTAGGATGCTGAGGTTGGAACTACCAGGCAGAAGGCCTCGAGGAAGACCGAAGAAGAGACTTATGGATGTGGTGAAGGAAGACATGAAGGTTGTTGGAGTCAGAAAAGAAGATGCGGAGGACAGGGTGAGGTGGAGGCGGATGATTTGCTGTGGCGACCCCTGAAGGGAGCAGCCGAAAGTAAAAGAAGAAGAAGAAGAAGAAGAAGAAGTATACGTCAGTCGTGGTGGGGGGAACCTACTTTGCGGATTTTGATGGTCGTGTGGGGCTCTCGGTTCCAATTAACCTTGGAAAGTGAGGAAGCCCTATATATATATGTGTGTGTATATGTATATCTGTGTCTGTGTGTGTGTGTGTGTGTGTGTGTGTGTGTGTGTGTGTGTGTGTGTGTGTGTGTGTGTGTGTGTGTGTGTGTGTGTGTGTGTGTGTGTGTGTGTGTGTGTGTGTGTGCGGTGGCGTAGTGGTTAGCACGTCCGCCTCACAGCAAGAAGGCCTGGGTTCGATTCCCGGCCTGGGCGTTTCTGTGTGGAGTTTGCATGTTCTCCCGTGCTTGTGCGGGTTTCCTCCGGTGCTCGGTTTCCTCCCGCAATCCAAAGACGTGCACTGTAGGTTAATTGGCCGTTCTAAATTGACCGTAGATTCTCTCCTGCAGCGGCACTGGAACCCAGTCGTATCGGCATTTGCCCTTCCATTGGATCCTTCTGGTGGCGTTGAGACGGGGGGGGGGACTTGCTGCTTGGGTAACAGCCTGTCCCTCATTACTCCCTACCCAGGCTCTGCGCACTGGGGAGTATCACCAGCTGGGGTACCAGCCAGAGCGCAGCCATAGTCCTTCGGGACTGACAGAGGCCTACCATACCATGTGTGTGTGTATATATATATATATATATATATATATATATATGTATATATATACTAGTGTATGTGTGTGTGTGTATATATATATTTATTTATGTAGTATCATGTATATTCATGTAGTATCCATATGCGTTATTGTATATAATGCTGGTTTTACAACAACTGTGCTAACACTGTGCTGCAGGTAAATAGCCAGCGAACACATTGCAGACAAGCTACTATATTTGCTCTTAATAAAGGAATCTTATATTAAGTTACTTTTAATATATAATTTTTTTTTTTTGTAAATTCAAATGCAGTTCATTTGTTCATTTTCCTTGACGCAATAGTTGAGAATAAACTTGTGAATGCCACAAATTCTATATCTCCTGCATTTCAGAATGACTCCTTCGCCCCCTAGACCCCCCCATGGGGGAGCTGCCCATCAATCCCGAGACAGCCCCCAATACCCTCGGCTTTGGAGGACCCCCTTCAGGGCTCCGTCTTTTTTTTTTTTTTTTCCCACCTGTTCTCATACCTGAAACTTTAATGGTTTGTCACTTTATTCCCGATTTTATTTGATTCATTCTCTTTGTTTTGCTGGTGATACCTTTCCTGGAACATTCTCTCGTGCCTTTTAGAAATGACAGAAACATGCATATTTTAAAACTCTTTATTGACACATACATACAAACATAAAAAATGGACGGGGTGACATTCACTCCTGCTCCTTGTCCTCTCCGTGAGTGATGACATAACACAGATTTTTATAATCCAGGTTTCCTGCAACGTCCAGAGGGAAGTTCGTGAACATCTGATTTACCTGAAAGGGTCAAAACCAGAGGAGAGAAACAGGACATCAGGATTATTCAGTTATGAAATTAAATCAAAGGGATAAAAGATGTCAGAAGACATGAATCAGAACAATCGGATAGAGGGATCAGCTGTTTGAAGAAGAAATGAGAGACTTGCCTCTGCTTCTGTGAATTTGTCTGCCTGAGACATGAGATGGTATTTGATCCTGAAATGTGATATTTATTTTCAAGTTATTATTAGATTTGATAAAATATCACTACTGAAAGATGGACTGATCAGTGTGTGAAGGTGTGATGATGAAATAAATCACTCCATCACTCACTCTTCTCCTTTAATGATGCCGGTTCCCTCAGGGTCAAATATCTTAAAGGCAGCCAGAATGTTCTCCTCCGGATCCGTTCCTGAAAGAGCAGAAAAGAAATTCTGGCATTGGAGCTAGATAAAGTGTGTGTGTGTGTGTGTGTGTGTGTGTGTGTGTGTGTGTGTGTGTGTGTGTGTGTGTGTGTGTGTGTGTGTGTACACACATGGATGTATGAGGAGATATGTAGATGTGTGTGTTCTCTCTCACCCTTCAGTTTCTCTCCGAACATACTCAGGAAGATGGTGAAGTTTATAGGACCAGAAGCTTCTTTCAACATTTCATCGAGCTCATCGTTACCTACATTCAGACGTCCTGTAACACACACACACACACGCACACACACACGCATACACACACACACACACACACACACACACACACACACACACACACGCATACACACACACACACACACACACACACACACACACACATACACACACACACACGCACACACGCACACACACACACAAAACACAATTTTGAAAAATATTTTTCTCTGTCTCTTTTAAACCCCCACCCCTTCTCCCCCCCTCTCTCTCTCTCTCTCTCTCTCTCTCTCTCTCTCTTTCTCTCTCTCACTCTCTCTCTCTCTCTCTCTTGCTCTCTCTCTCTTTCTCTCTCTCTCTCTTGTTCTCGTTCTCTCTCTCTCTTGTTCTCTCTCCCTCTCTATCCCTTTCTCTCTCTCTCCCTCTCTCTCTGTCTCTCTCTCTAGTTCTCTCGCTCTCTCTTGTTCTCTCTTTCGTTCTCTCTCTCTCTCTCTCTCTCTCTCTCCCTCCCTCTCTCTCTCTCTCTCTCTCTCTCGTTCTCTCGTTCTCGTTTTCTCTCGCCCTCCTCTCTCTCCCTCTCTCTCCCTCTCTCTCACTCGCTCTCTCTCACACACTCTTGCTCTCTCTCGCTCTTGCTCTTTCTCTCCCTCTCTCTCTCTCTCTCTCTCTCTCCCTCTCTATCCCTCTCTTTCTCTCTCTCTCGCTCCCCCCCCTTGTCTCACTCCTCCACTCACCCAGGGCAGCAAACGTGTCTCTCAGGTCGTTCTTGTCGATGAATCCGTCTCTGTTCTGGTCCATGATAGTAAAAGCCTGTGAATAAATGAGGGAATGTGATGACGATGACTTTTCTTTCTCACCGAACAATTTAAATCTCAAAGAAGTAAACACGGATTCAGTTATAAAACGTGTAATTCTAAGTTCAATTCTTCTTTCTTTTCTCTTCTTATTGTTTCTCACCTCTTTGAACTCCTGGATCTGCGACTGCTCGAACATGCTGAACACGTTGGAGCTCACCGCTTCCTTCTTCTTCGCCTTTTTAGGAGCCTGAGATTCGAGCAGCAGTAAAGTGGAGTAAATAAAAACAATTTTTGTTGTTGTTTTGAAGTTTAAGACCCGAGAGATTGAAACACTGCTTCTCATTTACACACTTCATACTCAAATAAATATCAAATGCTGTGTGAGGTGGCGCTGTGGTGCGATTCACACCGAGAGGCCGGTATGTTCAGCATGCGGTGTGTTCTATTCCCCTCACAGCACACGGACAGTTTGTCCCTGCTGTCTCCTCTGTTCTGACGGCGATAAACATACAAGTGACACTGGAGACTCCTTCCATCAACCTGACATTAACATTCTTCATTCATTTCATTTTTTTCAAACTACTTTATCCTTTATTAAGGCTGAAGCCCATCTCAGTTCACACCGGGGGAAGGCGAAGTACACCCTGAACTGCTCATCAGACCATCGCAGAACCCATTTCAGAAACAGTTCCTGATATGAATATAACTGCTAAACATGTTTGTGTGCAGCGTCCCCATGAATCATCTGTTACTATGGAAACAATAGTGTTAGAAGGAGCGTGTTAATATCAATGGCCAGGGCTGCTGTTATGCAACATTAAATCCCTTCTGACCAATCACAATCCAGAACTCAGCACCACCATCGTGTAAAGATTACATCTATCTATCTATCTATCTATCTATCTATCTATCTATCTATCTATCTATCTATCTATCTATCTGTGAAGGAAAGTAAGAAGCCTTACCATTGCATGAAGTTTCTTGTGCTCTTCTTGTATGAAGGACGGACGAGGAGACGCAGGAGAAACTTTTTTATGCTTTATATACTGCAGCACCTTTGGGCTTTTGTTCTAAGTTTAGATAAAAGAGGAGGAACAACAGAGGCATTGTTTCCTTATTGAGAAAGAATACTACCCCCCCACTACACTACAAATACCCCCTACATACCCCAACATACCCCACCACTACTAACCCCTGCTATTGTTAAGGACAGATGCTCGGTGTGAAGTCCTGCTATCTTAAGAACAGTGTGTGTGTGTGTGTGTGTGTGTGTGTGTGAGAGAGATTTAATATAATTGCTCTCATCGTCCTCATTAACAGAGTGTATTAACTGTTTATCTTATTTTAAGATCAAAGTTATTCCTTTAAACATAAATTACTTTCTTAAATATACAATTATGTTATTTTTAGAATTTAAAATTACATTTAGCAGCAGTGGGGGTTCAGCTCAGATCTCATTCACACTTCACTCAATAATAATAATAATAATAATAATAATAATAATAATAATAATAATAATAATAAGAGCAGTGGTGGACTGGTGGTGAAGGTGCTGGATCGCTGATCCTATGGTTGGGGGTTTGAGTCCCACTCTCCACTGGTTGTCACTGCCCCCCCAGTGCACTAACTGGGTTATCAAAGTCCAGCCATGTCTCTCACTGTCTATGGTGTGAGGTTCATGTAAAAGAACCATTGCTGGGGTGTATGCTGCCCTCGCCCGGAGTCTGGGATGGGCGCAAGCCTCCCCGTGACCCTAATTAGGATTAAATGGTTACAGAAAATTAACTGAATAATAATAATAATAATAATAATAATAATAATAATAATAATAATAATAATGTTATGCCCTGTGATGGCTAGGTGAGCTGTCCAAGGTTTAATCTAAACTCACCAAGAATTGGCTGAGATGGGCCTCAGCCTCCCCGTGACCCAAATTAGGAATAAACGGACATTTTAGCTGGTTAGCAAAGTTAAGCCTGGATAGTTCTCGAGATGCTAATTGGTTGTGTTTTGAAGAACTAAACATCAGGTTGCACTTGAAAGGGTTTTCCCCACAGAAAAACCTTTAGAGTTGTCAAACTGAAGAACTTCAAACCAGCTCAGACGTTTCAATGCTGAGTTTGTATGTTCTCCCTGTGCTTGTGTGGGTTTCCTCCGGGTACACCAGTTTCCTCCCACAGTCCAAGAACACGCACAGTAGGTTAATTGGCTGTTCCAAATCACCTTCGGTGTGATTGTGAGTATGAATAGTTGTGTGAGTGTTGGCCCTGCGATGGTCTGTCAAGCTGTCCGGGGTGTACCCTACCCTTGTACAGAGTCGGCTGAGATGGGCACCAGACCCCCCCCCCCGACCCCGAGTGCAGCTAACTGGGTTATAAAAGGCCGGCCATGTCTCTCACTGTCTATGGTGTGAGGTTCATGTAAAACAAGGATCGGGAACCTGGCTCATTTGGTGATTTTATCTGAGAGCCAGAATAATGAATACATAATTTCACTGTTATTTAAATAAAAATACAAAAAAAGCCATCAAATAAAACAAAAAAAGATGACTAAATCTCACGCATTTAAATCTATACATCTATTTTCAATGCCACTTGTCACTGTGGCGCGCAGCGGAGAGCCAATCCTTTCTCTACTCCAGTGTGTGGGCGGGTCCGATACCTTGAAACTCTAATTTTATTGGATTATAACAACAGCCACAGACTGCGCGTGTTGTTTTTGAGTAAAGGGGTAAATTTCCTCATTTTCGATCAGCTCATTTACACGAAGCCAAGCACAGCTGGCAAGCAAACACAAATGGACAGACATGGAAAAACTTCAACCCGCAGACCAGCTGATTGGCAAAACCTGGGACGCGCTTCCTGTCACATAAACACGACAGTGTGAGTCCTGTCGTATTGACCATGTTTGGCTCTACATATGCACGCGAGCAGTCCTTCTTACACCTGATAAACATCAACCTGTGGTCACGTGTAACAGATGGAAGCCTAAACACCTGCATGAAGCTGAACCTCAGCACATATCAACCAGACTACAAAGCCATCAGCAACACCATGCAGCACCAGAAGTCGCATTAATAGTAAAAAGTCCTTTTATTATTAATAAATAACTTTGTTATGACAATGTCATTTAAAATAAATTCATAGTCTTATTATATACTCTCAAATTGTTGGTCTTCTTTTTCAATTTAGTTGTATTCAGTAGTCAGTGTATATATATATATATATATATATATATACACTGACTACTGATATATATATATATATATAAGGCTCTCGGAGGATTAGATTTTAAAATGTCTTTTTTTTTTTGGCTCTCTTCGTTAAAAAGGTTCCTGACGTCTGATGTAAAAGAACCATTGCTGACTTTCGACAAGAGTAGCTGCAAAGCCGTCAGTGTGTTTCTGCCCTGCGATGGCCTGGCGAGTCATAAAGGGTGTACCCTGCCCTCACCCGGAGTCGGCTGGGATGGGCGCCAGTCTCCCCGCGACCCTAATTAGGATTAAGCGGTTACAGAAAATGAACTGAAATGAAAAAACGAATGCATGAAATATTAGAGGTGTTTTCATAATGGCTCAAAAGAACTTAATTTGTTCTCTCACCCTTTCTTAATTCTAGTTTCCTTGTTATTTTCTCATTATTTTACAATACCGCTACATAAATCCCCCCCCCCCCTAGATCTTTTGCGTTCCCCCCCTTGTTCCCTTCTATCCCTCAGAAGGTAGCTGATGGATCA
This sequence comes from Plotosus lineatus, assembly GCA_024760905.1. Classification (NCBI taxonomy): domain Eukaryota; kingdom Metazoa; phylum Chordata; class Actinopteri; order Siluriformes; family Plotosidae; genus Plotosus; species Plotosus lineatus. The sequence goes on along the minus strand of CM045743.1, from coordinate 32,715,851 downwards.
GTGTTGGCATGTGTGAGAGCAGTTGGAGGAAGACTCGTCATTCCTGACATTTGTATCGTCGTTCAAATGAACAGCCAGGCCTTGACTCTTTCCACCTGCTGTTCAGACACCCAACATGGAAACTAAAACACACACACACACACACACACACACACACACACACACACACACGCACACGCACATGCACAAACACAGACACACACACACACATGCACACGCACAAACACACACACGCACACACACACACACACACACACACACACACACACACACACACACACACACACACACACAGAGTGGAGAACTCTTCTGCATCAGAATGTATTTAAATAAGGAAAGTACACAATGAGCGGCTCAGAAGGAGTGAAGGCGAATCCTGTCTGTTTCTGTTTCTGTTTTCAACATTAGTGTTCATATATAAATTATTTCCATTTTAATGTTCAGAATAGTTTTCTGCATCGTTTAATCACTTCAAAGTGTTTTATACTTATTTATCATCACTAACAATCATTTTCTTTAAGGCGATAATACATTAATAATTATAATTGTTCTGGAGTCAAACATTTGCATTAAATATAAGTTAATAATAAAAACATTCTCTCTGCAGCTCATTAAAAATTCCCACAAATACTGAACTCAATTAATAACCACATAAATCTACATTCATTATATCACAGACATGAATATTTTAATATTATTGTTTAAGTTTTAATTGTTTAGTTTTGGGGGCAGTGGTGGCCTGGTGGTCAAAGGCGTAAGATCGCTGATCCTAGGGTTGGGGGTTCGAGTCCCACTCTTCCGCCGCTAGCCACTCCAGTGCAGCTAACTGGGTCATCAAAGGCCGGCCATGTCTCTCACTGTCTATGGTGAGAGATACATGTAAAAGAACCATTGCTGACTTTCATAAAGAGGAGCTGCAAAGCCGTCAGCGTGTTTCTGCTCCTTGCTAAAGGGTTGTGTCAGGAAGGGCATCCGACGTGAAAACCTACGCCAAATCAAACATGCCAATCATTAATATGACATCCATGAAGATGGAGGCAGATGATTCGCAGTGGCGAGCCCTGAGAAAAAGGGAACAACCGAAAGGGAAAAAAAAAAAAAAGATCACTCTGTGGTCTGCTTGTTTGAATGTAGATGGCGCAGGTCAGTCAAAACCTCAACCTCTTAAACATAACTACAAAAAGGGCTGCAATATATAACGGTGGAGTATTATATATTACATCACACACACACACACACACACACACACACACACACACACCACAGTTTAACACGATATAATTTTTTTGTTTGTTTTATTACCCTGAGAGAGAATAAACAGCTGGATGAAGGAATATGTGTCTTTATTTGCTGTGACAGAAGATAATAATTTTTTTGTCCATGAACACTCCACAGGAATAAATATAATATTAATTGATTAAAAGTGTGTTTTCTTTTTTAAAAAATTAGATTTGATATGTTTTGGTTGTGTAGGAGAACAATATTTTTCATGAAACTCAAGTCACCGCCTTGATTTATGTTGCAGCAGATGAAATAACTAGTGTTGAGCATGCACAGTACGGTCTCTGTTCTGTACTGTATTGATCGTGGACACGGTCCATTTTCATCCCGTATAGAGCGAAGAGTAAAGTTTGGTCATTTTTACAGAAAGTAGTAAATTTTATGCCTCGCGAACGCCTCACTGGTGTGGTATTTCGGGCATGTCCAACCAGGAAGAGACCCTTCCAGGGACGGGCGGGGGGGGGGGGGGGTTGGCCTAGAATATGCTGGAAGGACTATGTGTCTCGGCTTGTCTGGGAAGGCCTCAGTGTCCCCCCAGAAGAGCTGGAGGAAGTGGCTGGGGAGAGGGATGTCTGGATATCTTTGCTTAGGTTGCTGCCCCTTCTTCCGCTTCTTCCGGGGTCGGGTCGGG
>CM045743.1:32683939-32703939 GCA_024760905.1 Plotosus lineatus | reverse complement strand
GAGAGAAAGTGCAGATGTGTGTGTGAGAGAGAGAGAGAGAGAGAGAGAGAGAGAGAGGAAGCAATCGAGCATGTGAATGTAAGAGAGAGTCTGTATGTGAGAGTGTGTGTGTGTGTATGTGAGAGTGTGTGTGTGTGTGTGCGCATGTGAGAGTGTGTGTGTGTGCACATGTGAGAGTGTGTGTGTGTGCACATGTGAGAGAGTGTGTGTGTGTGTGTGTATGTGTGTGTGTGTGTGTGCATGTGAGAGAGAGAATGTGTGTGTGTGTGTTTGTGTGAATTAATGAGAGTGAGTGTTTGTATGCGTGTATGTGAGAGAGGGAGAGAGTGTGAGTGTTTGTGTATGTATGTGTGTGTGCAAGAGAGAAATGTGTGTGGGTGTGTGTGAGAGAGTGAGTGTGTGAATGTGTGTGTGAGAGAAAGAATGTGTCAGTGAGAGAGAGAGTGTGTGTGTGTGTAAGAGAGAGACAAAGAGAGAGAGACTGAGTGTGGGTGAAAGAGAGAGAGAGAGAGAGAGAGAGAGAGTGTGTGTGTGTGTGTGTGTGTGTGTGTGTGTGTATGTGTGTGTAAGAGAATGAGTGTGTGAATGTGTCTGTGAGTGAGAGAGAAAGAGAGAATGTGAGTGTGTGTGAAAGAAGGTGTATGTGTGTGAGAGAGAGAGAGAGTGTGTGTGTGTGAATGTGTGTGTGAGTGAGAGAGAGACAGAGAGAATGTGAGTGTGTGTGAAAGTGTGTGTGTGTGAGAGAGAAAGAGAGAGAGAATGTGAGTGTGTGTGAAAGAAGGTGTATGTGTGTGTGTGTGTGTGTGTGTGTGTGTGAGAGAGAGAGAGAGTGTGTGTGTGAGTGAGAGAGAGATAGAGAGAGAATGTGAGTGTGTGTGAAAAAGTGTGTGTGTGTGTGTGTGTGTGTGTGTGTGTGTGTGTGTGTGTGTGTGTGTGTGTGTGTGTGTGAGAGAGAGAGAGAAAGTGTGAATGTGTGTGAGAGCAAGAGTGTTTGAGAGTGAGAATGTGCGTGTGAGTGAGAGAGTGAGAGAGAGAATGTAACAGAGTAGCGGGGGCGAGAGAAAGTTATTTTGAATTAGTATCTGGGTGCTACGTTAAAATTTATTGGTGTATGGATTGACCTGTAATTACTGTTACAGGCTGAATTCACTGGTATTTAGCTCAGAAACGATCCACACTGTACTATTTTAACACAACATTGAAGTGTTTCCATGGAATATGAAATATTTACACAGAAATTTAACCATGAACTCGCTTAACAAACAAGCTAAGAGTGTCTGAATTAGCCAGTTAGCATTGGTTTGTTGAAAATATAATAGTACAATACTTGTATACTAGTTCGCTAACTGTGTAGCTAATCGTATTCTATAGACAGTCGTTGACTTCCGACCGCTTTTGGTTCCGGCAGACCGGTTGTAAATCGATCCGGTCATATGTCGACTTTCCATCCAAATACTCACCCCAAACAAAAACAGATGAATAAATCTCACGCATTTAAATCTATACATTTATTTTCAATTCCACGTCACTGTGACACGCAGCGGAGAGCCAATCCTTTCTGTGCTCCACTGTGTGGGCGGGTCCGATAGCTTCAAACTCCAATTTTATTGGATTATAACAGCAGCCACAGACTGCGCGTGTTGTGTTTGAGTAAAGAGATAAAATTCCCTCGTTTTGATCGGCTCATTTCCATAAAGCCAAGCACAGCTGGCAAGCAAACACAAATGGACAGACATGGAAAAACTTCAACCCGCAGAGCAGCTGATTGCCAAAACTTGGAACGGGCTTCCTGTCACATAAACACTGCAGCGTGTGAGTCCAATAAAATTAGAGTTTCAAGGTATCGGACCCGCCCACACACAGAAAGGATTGGCTCTCCGCTTCGCGCCACAGTGACGTGGCATTGAAAGTAGATGAATAGATTTGCTCTGAGCAGTTAGAAAGTGAAGCTGCATCGTCTCCTGCTTCGCCTTTTAAGATGCTGGCGCTGCCGGCAGCGCAAACAACCGTCGTGCGCAACACTCGCACTGCACCGCCATGAATCATGCTTTCATGATTCATGAAATTCGACTTTTGCGGTCGTAAAGTCGATCAGATGTAACTCGCATAGGTTGTAAGTTGACGACTCACTGTATTGTATAATACTATTGTATAATTTAAACCAGTGGGGGCAGTGGTGGCCTGGTGGTAAAGGGCGCTGGATCTCTGATCCTAAGGTTGGGGGTTCGAGTCTCACTCTCCACAAGGTTGTCACTGTCCCACCCAGTGCGGCTAACTGGGTTATCAAAGGCTGGCCATGTCTCTCACTGTCTGAATCCTGCTCCTGGAGATCTACCTTCCAGGAGGCTTTCGCTCCAACCCTAATCATGCCCACCTACCCATCCAATCATCTAATCAAGGGACTTTGAAATGTCTTAAGACCTGACTGGATCTTGCATGTCACATGGGCCATATTAGGGTTGGAGATAAAGTCATCTGGAAGGTAGATCTTCAGGAGCAGGATTGAGCACCCCTGGTCTATGGTGAGAGGGTCATGTAAAAGAACCATTACTGACTTTCATCAAGAGTAGCGGCATAGCCCATTGCTAAAGGCAAGCTAGTCGAAATATATTTATTTCTTTCTCCTTTATGCTAAATACACATCACCATTTCTTGTTTTTGTACAACGTCCATTTGGTTTTAGTCCACAAAGATGACATGGTCGGTAACATAACAGAATAAGCCATAGTGCAGCTCTGAGCATAAACAACTCGTACATGATTTATTTTAATGATTTACACACATTCCAGCACACACACACACAGACACACACACACACACACACACACACACACACACACACACACACACACTTCGAGTCTTCAGTGTTCATCATTGATGCATCAGCCGTGACATCACACAGGAGGTGAAATCCCAGCATTCCCCCTACGACCTGTTTATCTCTCGCGTCACGTCTGCACCGTTTCTCCTCTCTTTCTCCTCCCCCTTCCTGTGAATTCCTCATGTGGGTGAATAAATGGAAAAAAGTTGTGTTTCTGTGTCTCCAGCACTGCAGTAAATCAGCTTCCTGTTCCAGTTATAGCGCTCTGAATTTATGTCTGAGCTTAATAAGCCGTTACTCCCGTGGTGTGAGCACCGGGATCCATGAAAACATTGTGGGTGGAAACTTTACCGCTGACAAAGCAGCCTGGAAAGTTACCTTAATGTGTGAGTGTGTGTAGTGTGTTTGATGACAGAGGACGAGGTGTGCAATTTTTCCCGAAACAAGAAACGTTTTATATCTAAATAGGTCTGTTTTTACTACAAAATTGTAAGATCAGCTTCTGACTGTATTTTTAAATGTACTAAAAGAACGTTGGCGTGTCCCCGAATTTAGGCGTTTCAGTTTTCGAACGTGATGAATACATCAGTTACACAGAACCCTGGAAAAGAGGGACAGAAACATTTGAAAGTGCAAAGTCAAGATGATATGGTTATTTATTGTACTCAGTGATGTAACTGTATCGGGGTATTTGATTGGCCGTCTCAGAAAATCACGAAGCGAAGAATAAGTAACCATAAGTTGGTGTTAAATACGGTCATTAAATCTGGCGCAGCGACTGTATGACACACACTTAATTATAGGTTTTAACATCCTGAATTCATTGTGGCGTGTGTGTGTATGTGTGTGTGTGTGTGTGTGTGTGTGTGTGTGTGTGTGTGTGTGTGTGTGTGTGTTTTGCAGGAATTACATAAACACATCACTCCACTGTTAAAGGGCTTCCAGTCTGAGGTAAGATCTTTTTTTCTTCTTCTCTTTTTCTATAAAAATCTTCTCATTATATCAAAGTCAGAACACCAGAGTATTAATACTGCATTCGTCTATCTCCTAATTCCTTCGTCCTATTCCTAACTCGTTATTTACGACTTACAACTGGGAAAATACTGCTTCAGATCAGACTTCCTCAAGATCAAAGTGGAGAGTCCGGAGCATTTTCCCCCTTTGTAGTTCCAAAGTTCATGTAATTCCGACCTCTGACTTTTCACCCCCTGCAATATCAGTTCTCCATGTTTGTTTTTTTCTCACTAACCTCCAAACTCACAGTCTGATTGGTCCAGAAGTGAATATTCTCAACGCTTTTTTACATTTTTTTTTTTTTTTTTGTGTGTGTTTGTTTAACTTTGTAAGCTGTTCTATGAAAAAAACAATGTTATTTATACTGGGATTATTCCATATATAAGATTAAACAGGCACCGCTCGTTGGAAGAAAAAAAGAAACAGCGAAAGATCGGGAAGTGTGAACACAATGAGATTCACTTTCACGTCAGGGCTTCAACATCAAGCACATTTTTACTGATATCTGAAATAATAAGTTTATAGTGTACTTTACGCCAGGATTTTATTGTTTGACTGACTTTTTTTACAGACAGAATAAAAAATATAAAGGTGGAAATGAATTGTTAGATAAATATTAAGAAAACATTTTACTCTATAAATATATAAAGCAGTTTTATGGTGCCGGGGTTCAGTTTTTAAATTTTTTCTTTATTAGTTCTTTAAAAATCTGCCGACTGTTCAGGATATTCAGGAAACAGTCTCGAAATGTTTTTCTTTTCCTGTCAGCGCTGTTTTTTTAGTTCTATTAAAATCCAGTAGTGCTGCAAGTGTGTGTGTGTGTGTGTGTGTGTGTGTGTGTGTGTGTGTGTGCGTGTGCGTGCGCGCGTGCGCTGTAAAAAGTCATGACGACGTCATCTTCTTTTACAGTAATGTATCGGTTTGTGTTCACACACAATCAGCTAATTATTTAGTGGAAAATGGATTAATTATTCTATAATCACTGTGGAATCCACACATCATTTTGTGTGTGTGTGTGTGTGTGTGTGTGTGTGTGTGTGCACGCGCGTGTGTGTGTGTGAGAGAGAGAGAGAGAGAGAGAGAGAGAGAGAGAGAGAGTTTGTGACTGCAGTCCTGTGTTTCAGTGAAATATAAAAACCTTACAATGAGTTAGTTTCAGTCCTTCATCAACTAAACAGCTATAAATACAGTGTGATTAAACTTCCTTCTGTGTGTGTGTGTGTGTGTGTGTGTGTGTGTGTGTGTGTGTGTGTGTAACATTTTTTTCAAACATCTTCACATTTTAGACACACACACACACACACACACACACACACACACACACACACACACACACACACACACAGTTCAGTCCCTGGGGACACAGAAGGAAGCTGATAATATGGCATCATTTCTATCTCTCTCTCTCTCTCTCTCTCTCTCTCTCTCTCTCTCTCTCTCTCTCACACACACACACACACATGCACTCACTGAACTGGCCACAGGGATTCTTGCCTCCTGAATACACTCTCATTTCCTGACAGGAAGAGGAAAAAAAGTCTCTCGGTAATAAATGATATGACTTTAAGAACAATTAAGATGCAAAAAAAGGACAGAGGAGAGAGATGAAAAGGGGGAGACAGGCGGTGAGAGAGTGGGGGAGAGGGAGAGATAAATGAAAGGAAAGGGGGGGGGGGAGAGAGAGAAGAAAAAAAAACGGATCGATAGAGACAATGACAGTCAGACAGACAGATAGACAGACAGACGTTTTGTCCCTCCAGATGTCTGAGTCAATTCAGATGTTTGGGTTGTTTTTATTTATTTATTTTTATTTTTTTTTTGGGGGGGGGGGCACAGAAACATCTGGAATTGTTTAATTCTCCCACAGGACTGTAAAGTGTGTAGTTTTAGCTTTTGATTACACTTTTCTGCTCCTGTGTGACACACACACACACACACACACACACACACACACACAAACGCGCGTGCACACACACAAACACACACACACACATTACTGTAAAACTCGACCCTGCTAACAAAGCAATCATCAGTTTCTAAAATAGAAGAAAAGCAGAAAAAAGAAAGCAGTGAAACTTGTGCGACTCTATTCAAGCATTATGAGCTAAATTAGCTTGTGTTTAAAATAGCAATGCTAGTTTATTACTATTTAGCTGAGCTTATTATACCACACGACTCATACATTTTCTGAGAAGTTATTACTTTAAATATTATTAAAGACATTCATCTTAAGCAACATCTCGCGATTGACATTACCTTCACATTAGCTTGTCATTAAATTCACTACAGTAGATGAGCATTGCGCTGAGAGGAGAGAGAGAGAGAGAGAGAGAGAGAGGCGACATTAGCATGATATAAAATGCAGCTGTAACGTCTCGGTGAGATCCTTAACGCCCGCCGCTCTCACCACATCGCACGCTGGCTTCAAAAGCTTTGTGTGAACTCAGACAGAAATTAGCGGGTTTGGTTTGTTTACGCTGTCAGATGTGTCTAATCTGTGATGCTAACTAGAAGTGTGTGTCACTCTCAGTCTGTTATTTTTCCTCCGCCAGGCGCCAGCATCGTGTTTCATGTCTTCATTACACTCGAGTCATTTAAACACCAGCTGTCAATTTTTAGCGTAAATACATCATTCAGTGCTCAGACCTGATTGTTGTTGAGTTGAGGCGGGTAATCTACAAGCATTATCACTTTTTTTGTTTTGTTATGGTTTTTTTTTTTTTTTTGTCTCCGTGATTAGTGTTTTCTGGCATCGTTGCAGTATTCGACTGCGACAGTGTACGAATTTCTGAAACCTGTAAGATGCAATGCAAATAATGTAGCTGTTCTAGTCATGGGATACAACACCAATGAACAGTATTCAGTGTAACACGCTAACACTGGCGCTAACACGCTAATCAGAGATGTACATCATTGATAAGCCATGATTTGTTAAGCAATACGGCGATGTTTTAGCTAGCAATTAATGCCAGGTATAATTACAGTGTAGTATTAGGCATAAAGAGTGAATTATTGATCAAAACTATTCCAACACATCTTCTTAGGAGTTCCGCTGCTTAGTTTTTGTTTCCTGATATCCTGTGCCTTTTTTTGTTTTTGTCTGTGATGTCCCCTTTGACTTTCCATATATTTATTATCATGGCTCACCTATATCTAATTACCTGGCTTAGTAGTCTGTATACTTAAATCCAGCATTTCCCCACAGTTATGACCAGATTATGCCAAAGTGTTCTGTTGGAGGGTTTGTGCCGTTGTTTTGTCTTGAGCTGGTCCAGTATTAGGAAGTCTGTTGCTGACCTTGCCTGTTCTTTGACCATTCTTGCTGTTATCTTGATTTTGGATACCTCAGTCTTGCTTTCTGTTTTGACTTTTTGGAATTTTGTGACCATTGCCTGTTTTTTATTTACCATGACTTTTGCCTGCTGTTTTGGAGTGTTTGCTTATTTTAATAAACATTGTGCTCTCCATCACTTTGGTCTGCAAGTTGGTCTTTTCCCCTTGTACTTTTCCACTGTATTTAACAGTACGATCTCTCCGCTGATGAACATTACTCAGAGGAGATAAGGAAAGTTTTTGACCGCCCAAAACACGACAGAAAGGCAGTCTGAGAAATGCTGTATATCCAACAGGGAATTACTTTTTTGAGGTTTGCACTCTTGCAGCTTCTCGTGAATGGACTACAGAAGCTCTGTTTGAATTTTTGATGGATTGGCTGAAGGCATCAAGAATGACCTCTCCATCACCCTTGTTTCTCTTGTGGACTTGGCCACACCCATTGACTCCAGATTGCAGCAATATTGTAAGTGGATAATTCCCAGAGACGTCAGTAGAACATCAAGTGATGACCCACCACTCAGACTCAGCGTGTTCAATCAGCTCAGCAGGTCTTGCCGTCTCCGTCATCTGCTCCAGAGCTTTGCCTGACACCTCTCAAACATTATTCAGGTGAAATGAAGGCTGTGCACAAAACCATATCAGTTATGTCCCCAGCCATCACCAATATGGTAGCAGTGGTACAACAACTTCTCTCTCAACCCATCATCACCTGCTCCAGCTTGCCAAAGTCCACTCCCTACCACAGCCTGAAACCAACCTAGAAGCTTCACGTGAACCCACTTCAGTGCTCCTGTTGGAAACCTAGTCTCAACTTGTATACAGGACGAACTCTTAAACTTAAACTTCCCCAAACCCACTGCTGCCTTTGCCCTACTTTCTAAGATTAAACCTTTCCTTTGTGACCAACTCCACCCCATACCCAAGCTACCTCCACAGCTTATCGACAGCTTGGAAACCTTTAGGATCAACATGTTTTTGGAGGTCCGAGGCCGTGCTCTCCAGTTCTTGGTGGACTGGGAGGGCTATGGCACAGAGGAGAAGTGCTGGGTTCCTGATTGGGACACTCAGAATCGCAGACTTGTCAGGGACTTACTGAAAACACCTCCACCCACAGTTAAGATGTCAGGACGTGTGCACTGCGGAGGTGCTATTTGGACTTCTGCTGATTCAGTTTTTGTTTCCTGGTATCCTGTGCCTTTTTGTTTTATGTCATGTCCCCTTAGGCCAGGCGTAGGGAACCTTTTTGACTGAGAGCAAAAAAAACCCCTATTTAAAATGTAATCCTCTGAGAGCCAAGTATATTTGCGGAATGTGAGGGATCCCTGTATATGGGTGGTCTTCACTTAACGACTAGGTAACGTTCTGCAGACCCCGTCGTTAACCGGTTCCGTTGCTAAACGAACCCCGTTATAGTAGACATTTTTTGCTTGGTTTGTATTTGTACAGTAGGCTACTGTGTTGCATACGTATAGAGCAGGGGTCGGGAACCTTTTTGACTAAGAGAGCCAAAAAAAAAAACAATTTAAAATCTAATCCTCTGAGAGCCAAATATATTTTTCAATACTGAGACCAACAATTTTAAAGTATAACAAAACTCTGAATTTATTTTAAACAACATTATTATAACAAATTTATTTGTTAATAATAAAAGTACTTCTTACTGTTAATGTGACTTCTGGTGCTGCGTGGTGTTGCTGATGGCTTTGTTGTCTGGTTGATACGTACTGAAGTTCAGCTTCATGCAGGCGTTTAGGCTTCCATTTATTACACGTGACCGCAAGTTGGTCTTGATGCGTTTCAGGTGTAAGAAGGACTGCTCACGTGCGCATGTGGAGCCAAACATGGTCAATACGACAGGACTCACACACTGCAGTGTTTATGTGACAGGAAGCGCGTCCCAAGTTTTAGCACTCAGCTGGTCTGTCGGTTGAAGTTTTTCCATGTCTGTCCATTTGTGTTTTTTTTGCTAGCTGTGCTTGGCTTCTTGCACATGAGATGATAAAAATGAGAGAAATTTACCTTTTTACACAAAAACAACTCACACAGGCTGTTGCATATAATACAATAAAATTAGAGTTTCATATCGACCCCGCCCACACACTGGAGTACAGAAAGGATTGGATCTCTGCTGCGCGCCACAGCGACAAGTGGCATTGAAAATAGATGTATAGATTGAAATGCATGAGATTTATTTATGTTTTTGTTTTATTTGATGGCTTTTTTCTGTATTCCTATTTAAAGGACAGCGAAATTATGTATTCGTTATTCTGTTAAGAAAGGCCACTTGATTTATCTGCAAGCCAGATGCAGTCATCAAAGTGCCACGTCTGGCTCGCGAGCCATAGGTTCCTGACCCCCGCCTTAGGCTTTACATATGCTCATTATCATGCTCACTGTTATCTTGTTACCTACCTTAGTAGTCTGTCTACATAAACCAAGCCTTTCCCCATAGTCATGGCCAGATCATGCCAGAGTTTGTCTTGAACCTTTCCAGCATTACTGTGTCGCTTAGTAGCTTTGACTTTGCCTGTTCTTTTACCCTTCTTGCTAGTCTCTTGATTTTGGATACATCTGCCTTGCTCTCTGTTTTGAATTTTTTACCACAATTTTTGCCTGCTGTTGTCAAGTGTTTGCCTGTTTTAATAAACTTTGGGCTCTCCATTTTGGTCTGTACGTGCATCCTTTCTCCCCTTGTACAAACCTAAACACATCTGAGGTAAAAGTTCATGTTCCGATTTTCTCTCATTTCCACTGTGAGAGCATCGCCACCTTCCACCGTATAAAACACAACAGGCTCCCAAGTGACTCATCGACAAGGTGCGCGACTATTAACGCAGAGATCGCAAGTTCAAATCCGAGTTAATGCCGTAGCTGGGAGTCCACGGTAGCTATTTGCCTGAGCTCTCATGGGAGGGAGGGAGGGACAGCATACATCCCATTTTCTGTCCTTCTCAGCAATCACCAGCCACTCATGGGTGTCTGAGAGCTTATTTGTATGAAGAGGCAGTGCTTTCCCTCCGAGTATGCTAGATCGCCCCCCGTGCTAGAACATGCGCCGGAGTTCAAAAAGAGGTGGGCGTCTAGTATTGCATGTCACGGAGGGGCGTGTGAATGCCTTTGCCCCTCACTGGTTGGTGGTGGGCGTGTGATAGGTACGGCAACACTTGATGGGTGAGAATTGGATACAACTAAATTAGGAAGAAAATGGGGGGGGGGGGGAAAACTGTTTTCTAAAAAGATGTGATGTAATGTATTTGAATAAGATGATGTATGTGCAGTGTAACAGTAGCTCTATGGAGTGTTTTAGGAATGACTTCCCAACACATTTCACATAAGGGTTATTAGTTACTCTAACACTCTAACAATACACACACACACACACACACACACACACACACACACACACACACATATATATATATATATATATATATATATATATATGTGTGTGTGTGTGTGTGTATGTATTTATATCTAAACAGTATATGAGTGATGGGATCTTATTGGCTCACTATTTCAGGATAACTATCAATTAATCACTGAAAGCAAGTTGGGTGTTGTTGAGGTGGATGCTAAATAGTTACTCTAAGTGTGTAAGCTTGTGCCCGTTGTTTTACCAGAAAAACATTGAATATTGTTGGATAAAATTTACTGTACACACAGTGTACACAACAACAGGAGAGTTAATCACGCCTCAGAGTTAACAGGGGTGTGTGTTTTGTTTCAGATCGACGCTCTCTGTGAAAGGAGTAAAGAGTCAGAGGCTGCTTTCGTCAGTGTGTATAAGAGATTAATCGATGTCCCAGGTGCGTCTCTCTCTCGCTCTCTCTCTCTCTCTCGCTCTCTCTCTCTCTCTCTCTCTCTCTCTCTCTCACTCTCGCTCAAACACACAGAGTTATATTTCACCAGAGCGAGAGTACCATAAACACATCAGTCTTATTTATGAGGATTGAGTCTCTCCACAGAGACACACACACACACTCGTATAATGACTTCAGCAGGCTTAGGGAGTTTGGACTATTTCAGGGCCACACACACACACACACACACACACAGACTTTGCTTGCAATACAGCACTGCAGCAATGTATATGTTCCCTAAACAGCTTTGGATCTACTTGTGTGTGTGTGTGTGTGTGTGTGTGTGTGTGTGTGTGTGTGTGTGTGTGTCTGACTGACTTTTGCATGAACTAAAGTTCAATAGCTGTGTGGGAGGCCTTGGAGGCTTACAAACACACAGAGGCATGCTGTTACAGGACTCGGTGTCTGCCTGTGCATTCACTCAGTATCCCCAAATTATTGGTAATTGTGTGTGTGTGTGTGTGTGTGTGTGTGTGTGTGTGTGTGTGTGTGTGTGTGTGTGTGTGTGTGTGTGTGTGTTGTCTGGGAATGTCTGTCTATCTGTGAAATCTGGAGCATGTTCATTCCTGTCTGACAAAGTCATCACATCACATCTGTACTGTGTGTGTGTGACTTCTGAATCATATTACTCAATAAATAATAAATGTATTTGTTCAGAGCAACACAGAATTTCACATTATTAAAAATCATGTTGAGGTTTTTACATCAGGGTTCTGTATGTAATGTGAGTGTTATGCTGAGGTCATGTGAGTTTCTTCTCTTGTATATGATTTGAGCGTAAAGTTCTGTTACATGCTCTAAAATTAAGGATATAACAAGCATAAGTTAATTAAACATGCATAGCTAGTTAACACATGCCTATAGCAAGGTTTATAATATAATTATTTGCTTGAATTATTTATTTGATTAAAATACAAATGAATTGATTGTATGTTTTCCATCCTATCTCTCAGACCCTGTCTCCGCGTTAGAGGCGGTGCAGCAGCTACAGATTACAGTAATTAAGATGCGTGACGTGGAGACAGAAAATCAGAAGCTGAGAGAGAAACTCCAGGAGTATGACAGAGAGGTCGCAGAGGTCAAAGGTCATGGTAACAGCTCACACTTTCATATAATGATCCATGTGCATATACAGTAGGCCCCCGTTTTTCATGGTGGTTCGGTTCTGGCCCTTCCTGCGGATCATGAAAATCCGTGAGTTATTGACGCAGTTTTAAAACCCTATGTATGATATTACATCCGCTAAAATATGCTTCTTGTACACATTTTATAGACAGTTTTACTCATTAATACAGTAATAATGCAATAAAATGTAGTAATGATTAAGTAAAAACTTTTTAATTTTGTACTGTGATAATATTTATTAATAAATAAAGAGCTTAGGCCTCTTACCAGAAGCTAGAGAAGATGCAGGGCGTTTGAGTGACATCATATTGCTTAAATAATAATTAAAAACACACTAAAAAAAATTGAATTTGCAATTCAGGCAATCACATTCATAACTTGTGCGCAAAGGAGAAAAAAGAGATGTACACATCATCTGCAACCAATCAGCAGAAAGGAGAAACAAAAGCTCTCAGCCATTGGCTAAATTTGAATCACGTGCCAGTTACTTCTGGGTTTGTCGCCAATCCGCGAGTATGCGGGAGCGTGAGCGCTGAACCACGAATGGTCAAGGGCCTACTGTGTATATACACACACAAACTTACACACAGCTGTGTTGAAAATAATAGCGGTGTGTTTAAAATAAATATCAAATTTGTCTTGTCCCTTCAAAAAAATTGAAGAAAAGTGAATATTAGTCTGTTAAAAAGTAGCAAGCACTGAGATGATATTTAGTTTTAAATATGATATAAACTAATACAGTGGTACCTCACCTTACCAAAGTCCCAACAAACGAAAAATCAAGGTTACGAAACCCATTTACCTAAAATTTCCGTCTCTGGATATGAAACAAATTCACGTTACGAAAGCGCCATCTCAAAAATTCAAACAATGTGTGAGTTGCTCTCCCATTGGCTATCTCCCAACATCCCGCCCCACTGGCCTCCCATTGGCTATCTCCCGACATCCTGCCCTCGCTGGCCTCCCATTGGCTATGAGGGATGGTGCAGCTCCCTCCCATTGGCTATTATGGAGCTGCATCTCCAGAATACTCATGATGCTTTTCGTGTGAAGGACAGAGTTACTGTTGTTTTGTGAGTTTTTCGAGTGTGCTCATTGCAACTTTATTGTTTGTCTCAGGCTTTTAACCTTGCATAAACATTTTTAAGATTACAACTCTGCTAAGAAGACATGGTCAACATACACGTGCACACACACACACACACACACACACACACACACACACACACACACACACATGCGTGCGCATGTGATTCCCGGTGTGAGTGAAAAGAAGAAGCCAGCTCGTGGCATGCCTTTGAGTGATATCGCAAAGGAATATGGCCAAATCCATCTACCATTGGTATGATATTGAAGGAGAAGGAGGCCTTAAAGGTGTACTTTTATAATTTTTAAAGGGTTTAGGGGTAGTATTGGGGGCCTTGGAACAAATCAGGCCTTTTACATGTAAAATGTGGTTCAACCTTATGAAAAATCAAGGTTACGAAACCACCACTGGAACCGATTAATTTTGTAAGGTGAGGTACCACTGTATTTTATATTAGTAGTATTTTATATCTTTTTAATATTAAATATTATTAACTAATATTTAGTTGTACATCCACTGTTTCTGAGAACTGCTGCACGTCTGTGTTGCATGGAGTCAACCAATTATGGCACCTGTGAGCAGGTTTTCGAGCCCAGGATGATTGGACTACATTACACAGTTCTTCTGTTTTTCTTGGTGTTGCTTCAGAAACTGTATTTTTGGTGTCATCTCAAAAGTTTTCTACTAGATTCAGGTCCGGAGATTAGGCCAGTCAATCTTGTTGGTCTGGAACCAAGATGTTGCCTGTTTACTGGTGAATTTGGGGTCATTGTCTTGTTGGAACACACATTTCAAGGGCATTTCCTCTTCAGAATAAAGCAGCATGACCTCTTCAAATGTTCTGATGTATTCAAACTGATTAATGATCCCTGGTATGTGATAAATAGGCCCGACACCATAGTATGAGAAACATCCCCATATCATGATGCTTGCGCCACCATGTTTCAGTCTTCAGTGTACTGTGGCTTGAATTCAGTGTTTCTGGGGCATCTATGGGGATCACAAGACCCAAAAAGAACAAGCTTAGTTTCATCATTACGCAAAATTTCTCTTGAGGTTTTTCAGTGTGCTCTTTGGCAAATTGTAACATCTTCAGCACATGTGTTTTTTTCAACATTGGGACTTTTCGGGGCTTCTTGCTGATGCTCAGCTTCACATAGGCGTCTTATAACTGTAACAGGACTCCCAGGTAACTTTAGGCTGTCTTTGATCTTCCTGGAGCTGATTGTCCGTGCCATTTTGGCTGTTCTTCGATCCATTCGAATGGTAGTTTTTCATTTCTTTGATGTCTTTCAAGTTTTGTTTTCCATTTTAAAGCATTTTAGGATTATTTTAGCTGAGCAACCTCTCATTTTCTGCACTTCTTTATATGTGTCCCCTCCAATCAACTGTTTAATCAAAGGACGCAGTTCTTCTGAACGTCTAGAATGACCCATTTTCCTCAGAATTTCAGAGAGAGATGTTCTATAACCAGCATATACAACATTTGCTGTCTTCCTTTCTTAAATAAGGACAATAATTGGGACCTGTTTTTCAAAGAATGAATGATGTCACTAATTGAATCACACACTGCTATTATTTTGAACACGCCCCTTTCAGTTAGTGATATCATTTCTACCAGAAACAGTGATTGCTCATGCTAGTGATGTTTCACTGCTGTTATTTTGAACAAAGCTGTGTGTGTGTGTGTTTGTGTTTGTGTATGTGTGTGTCTGAGTGTGTCTGATCATGAAACTGGTACCGAAAAGTGTGGCACTGACCTTTTACATTTTCTGCAGCTTTAGAAACGTTTTCCCCATTTTTTAATGTATTGAGCCAATATGCATTAAAACCTGATGTATGCAGGATAATATTCCTTGGTGAAGCAGCATTATCAAATAATCAGTAGGTTGACTCAAAAATTCAGTATGTAACATGGACAGAATAAATAGCCTTCTATTCAATAATACAGGGATCCCTCACTTTCCGCAATTAATTGGGACTGAGATCCCCACGCGACCATCGAAATCCACGAAGTAGGATCACCCCCCGACTGACGTATATGTACATGTATATGTGTATATAATATCAATAAATACATATCCAATGCTATAAATGCTTCTTATAACAATTAAACATTGAAAAAATAACATAAGATGTAAATAAAATATAAATACAGAGGCTCTCCAACTTACCAACATTCGTTTTGCAAACATCAGGAGATACCAACATGTCCAACGTCAAAAGTGAAACGAAATTGAAGACCAAGTAGAAGTATAAATGGATCATAAAATCTACAGAAAGATAGATAAATATAAGTACGAAATATGATTAAACATTATCCTGAGGTACACTTAATACTAGGCTCTGGCAGAGGGGGACGTGGCTGCGCAGATGCGCACACACAGATGCAACAATGTAGCCAGTTTTGATGGGAGATTTTGGGTTGTTTTTTGTTTTGTGTTGGTTTAGGGTTTGTTTGTTT
The DNA here is from genome assembly GCA_024760905.1 of Plotosus lineatus. Classification (NCBI taxonomy): domain Eukaryota; kingdom Metazoa; phylum Chordata; class Actinopteri; order Siluriformes; family Plotosidae; genus Plotosus; species Plotosus lineatus. Next base: position 32,688,232 of record CM045743.1, on the reverse strand, counting down.
TTTTTTTTTTTTGCATAATTGGCCTTCCTTTTGTGGCATTTTCCTTAACTTTTCCACCTATTCTTCCTTAATTTCCTTATTTTTTAATTCGATTAATTTTTTTTTTTTAAACCATGATGCACTGAAGCCACATTAATTGAAGCGCGAAGTAGCGAGGGATCCCTGTAATAGCTTTCGATAATAAGTATGTAATTCTTTAAACTATGCCAAATAACAGTGCTTGACGTGTTCAAATTTTCTTTATTATCTATAGTCAATAAATGCCAATCCATCAGTGAACGGTGGGAGCACAATTTACACTATGTCACATGGACAGGAAAAGTTACGTACATCATCAATCCCATTTTAAGTCTTGTGGTTATTTTGCCACACACATGCAAATTCCATGGTTCACTACCTCATGATGTTATAGGAGCTGTGGAAACCTTAACAGAGGCTCAGTGGAATGTAAAAATAATGAGGTCATTCCCTTGTCACAAAATTGAGCATGAAAACGGTGTAAATTAGGAATTGTTTGAATTATTTCAAAAACTTCTTTCACTATATGTACTTCTTCTTTTCCTTTCGGCTGTTCCCTTCAGGGGTCGCCACAGCAAATGATCTGCCTCCATCTCTCCCTATCCTCTGCATCTTCTACTCTTACTCCAACGACCTTCATGTCCGCCTTCACCGCATCCATAAATCTTCTCTTTCACTATATGTACATATATATTATATTATCTCCCAGGCATGTACTACAGATTTTGATGCATTGATTCACAAATAAGCTTGGACATGGAAATATTTAAGTTTGAAGTTGGAAAATGTACCAGTTTCATGATCATGCATACATCCATACACAAACACACACACACACACACACACACACACACACACACACACATATATATATATATCTTCTTTTCTTTTCGGCTTTTTCCCGCTCTTGAGAGTCACCACAGCGAATCATCTGATTCGCACATTTGATTTGGCATGGGTTTTTACGTCGGATGCCCTTCTTGACACAACCCTTTAGCAAGGGACAGAAACACGCTGACGGCTTTGCAGCTTACTCTTTTACGAAAGTCATCGTTCTTTTACATGCCTCACACCATTGACAGTGAGAGACATGGCCTGCCATTGATCCATTGATAACCCAGTTACCTGCACTGGGGGGGACAGTGACAACTCTGTGGGGACTGGAACCCCCAACCTTAGGATCAGCGATCCTGCGCCCTATCCACTAGACCATCAGTGCCCCTATATATATATCTATATATATATATATATAGGGATCCCTAGCTACTTCGCAGTTCAATTCATGTGACTTCAGTGCATCGTGTTTTTTTTTTTTTTATATATATATTCATCGAATTTAAAAATAAGGAAATTAAGGAGGAATAAGGGAAACACTTAAGGAACATGCCACAAAACAAGGCCTATTATGCAAAAAAAAAAAAAAATAAAAAAGCCCAACAAACAAAAACAAAAAAAAAACTGAAACCCCCCATCAAAACTAGTTACATTTTTATGTGAGGTGAGCATCTGAGTGCGTGCACGCACGTGCATCTGTATGTGTGTATTTATATTTTATTTACATCTTATGCATTATTTTAAAATGTTTAATTGTTTTTATAATCATTTATAGCATTGAATATGCATTTATTGATATTATATACACATGTACATGTAAGTATACCCCCCCAGTGCAGCTAACTGGGTTATCAAAGGCGGGCCATGTCTCTCACTGTCTATGGTGAGAAGCATGTAAAAGAACCACTGCTGACTTTCGTAAAGAGTAGGCTGCAAAGTCGTCAGCGTGTTTCTGTCCCTTGCTAAAAGGGTTATGACAGGAAGGGCATCCGACGTAAAAACCTCTGCCAAATCAAACGTACGAATCAGATGATTCGCTGTGGCGACTCCCGAGTAAAAGGGAAAAAGCCGAAAGGAAGCCAGACATATACATGTAAGTATACGTCCGTCAAGGAGGGGGTTGATCCTACTTCGCTGAATCCAGTGATCGGGGGGGGTGTCTCGGTCCCAATTAACCACGGAAAGTGAGGGATCCCTGAATATATGTTAGGGGTGGGTATTGCCTCGATTTTATGTATTGCGATATACGTATTGCGATTTCTAGCATGTTTTGCGATATATATCGCGATATATTGCAAGAACAATTGTAAATTTAAAGTGAGCCTGTTCTTGACAGTATTTATTCTTTATTTCAAAAAGAGAAATCAACAACATTAAAAGCGTTGTTTTTAGTCATTAAAATAAAAATTCGAAGTATCAGAAAAAACCTACTTATGAAAATTTAATGTTTTAAACTTTGGCACAAACATTAACACTGAAATAGAACTATATATTGAGCAAGATAAAGTATTTAAGCATATCAAATATACATAACAAGCATTAGAATAGCGTAAGTGCATCTAGTGCTTTTATTAGCATACTGTGAAGCCTGAATCATTAATGCATGCATATTCAATTTTTAAGGCGGGATGAAAGGTGGAGCACGACTCGACCTCATCAGCCCTATGAGCAGTAAAATGATATATTTATAGATAACAATATTAACATTACATGTATATATGCATATTAATGCCATCATAGTGATGCCCATAGCCCTGCAGGGCACGTGACGCACGTATAACACTTACAGTGACAATGACGGCACAGGAAAGACCGTCAAACTTTAGAACTTTACAATAATAACATGCAATATTGTTTATCATATAAATCACATTAATATAATCATTCTGCTGGAAAGAAGTGGAATTGAATTTCCAAGAATCTGGGACCAATTTGTAGCATGTTGAGCCTTAGGCTGTGTCCACAAGTTGTCTGACGTCATTTTTTTCAGAGTCGACAGATATTAGTGCTGCGTTAAGCAAAAAAACCCAAAAAAAAACATGCATGGTTAATGTGCCTTGTTGGAGATCAGGTTCATGGGAACACTTCCTTCTTTTGCTCCTTTTAAAATAAATGTTTATGCAAAAATCTAGATACAGTACGTAGGTCAGTAAATTTCTGAGAAATTAGCAACATGAACTGCGGTTTTGTTTTTATCAGGAATTTCTGTATCCTGTATAAAAACAAATTTTATTGGCTGAAGGCTTTTGTGACATCCGCACTGCCCAATCACGGCATGGCTCGTATTATACCGGTCTCTCCACACACTGAATGACTGTGGATAAGAGGACGGAAACACGATTGTGTCAGGATTACATGCTGGGACCTCTGTGGTCGTCTTTCTTTGAAAAAAAAAAAAGACGATTTAAACCGATAAGCCGGTTTTATTTCGCAGCTCTAATAAGTTAATAAAAAAATATATATATATATATATATATATATATATATATATATATATATATATATATATATATATATATATATATATATATATACTAGTCCTTCTCAAAAAATTAGCATATTGTGATAAAGTTCATTATTTTCTGTAATGTACTGATAAAAATTAAACTTTCATATATTTTAGATTCATTGCACCCCAACTGAAATATTTCAGGTCTTTTATTGTTTTAATGCTGATGATTTTGGCATACAGCTCATGAAAATCCAAAATTCCTATCTCAAAAAATTAGCATATCATGTTCAGGTAGTCTAAACGAGCTATTAACCTAATCATCTGAATCAACCAATTGACTCTAAACACCTGCAAAAGATTCCTGAGGCTTTTAAAAACTCCCAGCCTGGTTCATTACTCAAAACCGCAATCATGGGTAAGACTGCCGACCTGACTGCTGTCCAGAAGGCCATCATTGACACCCTCAAGCAAGAGGGTAAGACACAGAAAGAAATCTCTGAGCGAAAAGGCTGTTCCCAGAGTGCTGTATCAAGGCGCCTCAGTGGGACGTCTGTGGGAAGGGAAAAAGTGTGGCAGAAAACGCTGCACAACCAGAAGAAGTGACCGGACCCTGAGGAAGATTGTGGAGAAGGGCCGATTACAGACCTTGGGGGCCTGTGGAAGCAGTGGACTGAGTCTGGTGTAGAAACATCCAGAGCCACCGTGCACAGGCGTGTGCAGGAAATGAGCTACAGGTGCCGCATTCCCCAGGTCAAGCCACTTTTGAACCAGAAACAGCGGCAGAAGCGCCTGACCTGGGCTACAGAGAAGCAGCACTGGACTGTTGCTCAGTGGTCCAAAGTACTTTTTTCAGATGAAAGCAAATTTTGCATGTCATTTGGAAATCAAGGTGCCAGAATCTGGAGGAAGACTGGGGAGAAGGAAATGCCAAAATGCCTGAAGTCAGTGATGGTCTGGGGTGCCATGTCAGCTGCTGGTGTTGGTCCACT